>JALMLS010000404.1:0-199469 GCA_038496445.1 Trichosphaerium sp. ATCC 40318 | reverse complement strand
GTGGTTTAATTTAGTTTAACTAGTCTTTTTTGTTCAATAATCATTGTTTGCGTTTCATGCTTACCTTCTCCTTCAGGATACTTGTGTACCAGAAATATCAGTTTCAGTACATGTTGTAGAATGGCCAGCACGTGATCGTGTTCTTCGTGGCCGCTTGTATTCGCCTAGAGACGTATCAACGTTTAATGGAAAGCTTGTTGTACTATATTCGGGGTCTGGTGCTACAGCTGAATCGTATTGTCTTGCTATGGCAGTAGAATAAATATATCATGGGGTGTAAGGTACTTACTTTAAACACAAACTAGTTGACTTACATTTAATTTTACACGTGACTTACACGTGATTAACATAAATAAATTAGCATACACTAACGCGATTTTATTCAGTGTTTAGCCTTAGATTATCAAGGGTTCGGAGCTAGTACATCTGCTTCGTATGTTTACACCAAAAAATCTAAAAAATACGAATCAGGTAATGAGAGCTCTTCTGTCATGGTTTTTGTTACATATTGACTTATTTATTGTTATAGGTATATCTAAGCTTAAAGAGAATAATTTACTTTCTGATGGTATTGCAATGTACAACTGTGCTCTTAACACTGTGAAAAAAAAGAAAGGAAACAAGAGTTTGTTTTTTAAACCAAAAGATATAATCATACACGGTTACTCTCTTGGTGGTCCTGTGGCTTCTTTTACAGCGTATAAAGCTGCTTGTAAGAATCAAAAGATATGTGGTCTTATTCTTGATCGTATTATGCCATCAGTCAAAGAAGGTGTGTCAATGCATGGTACGGAAGAGAAACGAACGATTTCTTAGCATTGTTTACTTATATTTTTTAAACAGGTTACCCTTCCGTTGGTGGTTCATTAGCGAAATTTGTTGTTGGTCGATTAAGTGTTGCTGCTTGGTTATCAAAGTTAAGATCTATATATGATTCAGTTTTATTACTTGTAATTGCGGCAGGACAGCTAGATCCCCTTTCGAAATTTGACACAAGAATTGGTAAGTCAACACAAAATCAAGTTTTTTGAACGGGATTCCAACAACAAATCCTCAACTAAAATTATGCACACCATCACTATTTTGATTAATCAGGTTTCTTACATTGTTAAAAAAACATTTCCGCATAACCAAGATTCCCAAAGTGCTTTTGAGCTAAAGTTCAACGTTCAAAACTGTAAGATACATTTCGCATAATTTTCATAGGTTTCTTTGCAGAAGTTCTCGGATTTAAGAATGCGAGGAGAGAAGTAGTTATTGATGCATTACATAAAGATCACTCTAAAGTAATGAGAGCAACACAAAATGCATTGAAAATGATAATACAAGACGATGCTTTAAACTTTGCAAATCAACATCACGTTGTATCATGGAGTGGTCACAAAAAATCTCTTTCAACTTGCGACTTAAGCGAACTGACGAGTATGTACCTTGGAGGAGATAATATATCAGTAGCTGGTAGCGAAATAGAGTCTGTCCTCTCTGAATTTTAAGAGAAGCTCAAAGGAGAAGACCATAAAAACTAAGTGTATTAATAATAAAAAAAAAGTTCACCTAAACTGTTCGTTTTTGTTTTCATTTAGGCTTCAGTTTCAGTGTTGGCTGTATCCAGCAACTTTAGAAACCGTTTATGATTTATATTTAGGTCTACAAGAACAAACGCAATGTTTCGCTGATTGGGTAGGGTAGCTTCATTATCACATTAAGTCTCGTCGAGATAGACATGGGCGACCACTACGTTGGTTACTTTTCTTCCTTTTCAACTCTGGCGGATTCTTCTTTACCTCTGTGCCTATGGAATGATTAAGCTTTTCTTCAGCCTATATTCTTTCATATGGAGGAGAGCTTGTTCTTGCCTTTTCGCCTCATATTTTGTGGTTCATATATTTGACTCCTTTAGTGACGCATCTCAATGTTGCTCTTTTGCACTTAGTTCTTTCACACGCTACAGCTTGAGAATTTGCATCCGTTTCATGTTGATATAGTTCCTTCAAGCCAGCCTTTCTTTTCACTACAAGTTCAGAGATAAGCGCTCCTGTAAATAAAAAAGCACTAAAAATAATGACAGCTACGGTATTTATAATCACGTGCGCATTGCTATTACGAATTCACAACAATTCTTGGTTGATAAATATTAAACAATCCATCTCTAAAAACTAGGCGTCCCGTTATCACAAAAACATCGCCATCAAACCTTGATTTGGTCGAATCTAATTAAAACATTTGACAGGCAAATTCCAACAGCCTGACTTTTGCTATTGCGTCAAAAAAAGGATGAAGGCCATAAGCAAGGCTAGCCAATCCATTCCCCGAGTGTATTTCCAAAATACTAAGCGAGGTGTGAATTAACGCTAAAACGGTTTGTATTGAGAGTTTATTAGTATTGTAGGTGATATACCGGACTTGCTAGAAGAACTTCGCAATCCTAAAGATGATAGACGAAAAGTAGCTATAAAAAGGGCCATACACTACTTAACAGTAGGTAAAGACGTCTCAGCAGTGTAAGCGCTTCATATTTTTTATTTTGCCGATTTTTAATACAAATCTCCCTTACAGGTTCGAAGACGTTATTAATTGCAAGCGACAAACAACGAGCGTTGAAGTTAAAAAACTTGTGTACTTGTATGCCATTAATTACTCCAAAATCTACCCAGACCGTTTCAATGATGGCGCAAAACACTTCCAGGAGGTACATAAATCTCATTGACGCGTATTAAATCATTTAGGATCTACATGACCCAAATCCAGTTATACGTGCCTTCTCGTTACGCTGTTTAAGCTGTGTTACAAGTTCAGCTCATCAAAATGATGTTTTCAAGGCTTTAAAGACAGCATTGAAGGTAAATGCTTTTTTCTGGCAGACATGTCGCCATGTTGCTCCATTTGCGTTATTAGGTCCGTTAACAGAATATCTAGGACAGAGAAGCGTATGTTCTTAAAACTGCAGCTGCGTGTGTTTCAAAATTATACAGATTGCAACCAACCAAAGTTACAACAGAGGTAATTATTCAAACGTCAAATGAGACATTTTTTATTTTTGGAGGCAAAAAAAACGTGGAAATTTTTTTTAAGTTATTGTTTGGCGGTTTTTGTCATTTGTCGGCTGCTTATCATCTTTAAAGTGTGATATAATGGTTGTATTAATTATATTAGGGATGTATTGAGCTGTTAACAGGTTTATTAAACGATTCAAACCCTGTACAACCCGTTTTCTTTTCGAAAACATTTTTCATTCAACTTTTTTTTTGCGCTATTTTTTTTATCTGACAATTGCGAGTTCCTCTCTGTGTTGTTATATTGTGTTGCATTTATCATTTTTCAGTACTGATAGTATATGTTTCTAGATGGTAGTAGCAAATACAGTCGCTGCATTAAGCGAAATCGAGCAAATGTCTCCTACACCAATTTTTAAGATTACATCAGAAAACAAAAATAAGCTTTTGACAGCTCTTGAAGAGTGTACAGAATGGGGACAACTTTTCCTTCTTTCTGCACTTGCTGAGTATTTACCAAAGGTACATATCTGCTGTTTAAAGCATAGAACAGCTCACACAATCAAGCAAAATTCCAAACAAACTTTTGTTTTACCCTTTTTTTTTTTTTTTCCCGTTTATTGTTTGTTGCTTTTCAAAGTCTTGGTCCATCAGTTATAAATATTGCTCCTTTCCAGGCACTGGCATATACTTTGCCTATACTAAAATGCAAGAATAATCAACTCACAATTTGTTGTAGGACCCAAAAAAAGCAATGAGTATAATCGAACGTGTTTTGCCACGTTTAAAGCATACTAATTCTTCAGTTGTTCTTGCAACTGTTAAGATTGTTATGAGATATATTGTTCTATTTGACAAAGAACAATCTGAAAAACTACTAAAGAAAGTAGCACCACCTCTTGGTAAGTCGCAGAAACCTCAAAAAAAAAAACCCATTCCAAGAAAAAAGTTTCTTTTTTTTTTGACTTTCTAACATTTCTTCCATTGTAGTCACTCTTCTAAACTCAAAGCATCCTGAGCTTCAATATGTTGCTCTACGTAATGTTAATTTAATTCTACAAAAGACACCAAAGCTATTACAAGGACATGATGACGTTAAAGTGTTTTATTGTAAATACAATGATCCAGTTTATGTTAAGATGGAAAAACTAGAGTTAATTATAATGCTTGTTACTCCTCATAATATTGATCAAGTACGTCTAACATTCAGTTTAATACATTTCTGTTGTGCTTCAAATCCAAAGCTACAGGGTAGAAGCTGAAAGCTTAAACCTTTGCCGACTTGCGATGATTGAAAGCGCTTTTGTGCTTTTTTTTTGTTTTCGCTTTTCTCGGATTTTGCTGCGTTGGTGATGTTGTATGCACTCATGGTCTTTATTAGGTTCTTGTGGAACTTAAGAAGTATGCTTTAGAAATAGATGCTCAGTTTGCTCGCAAGGCTGTTCGTGCTATTGGTCGCTGTGCTATCAAGTTAAAATCTGCTGCTGAAAAATCGGTTCATGTTTTACTTGATCTCATCAAAACTAAGATATCATACGTTGTTCAAGAATCCATTATTGTCATTAAGGTACGTACACAATTTAAAAAACTAAGAAAGAGTCAAACGCAAGCATACAGCTAGTGTAAAAGCGACTCGAAGTTCATACATCAAATTTTTTTGTGAAGATCTGACGTTTTGCCTTAGGATATCTTCCGTAAGTATCCTAACAAGTATGAGAGTATAGTCACCGTTCTATGCGATAACCTAGAAGCATTGGATGAACCAGAAGCAAAAGCAGCTATGATCTGGATCATTGGAGAGTATGGAGAACGTATTGATAATGCAGGAGAATTACTTGAAGTATTTTTTGAAGGATTCACTGAAGCTGCTTCTATAGTACAGCTTCAACTACTCACAAGCATCGTTAAGTTATTCTTGCGTAAACCAGAACATGCTAAACTCGTACAAGAAGTACTCAATGCCGCTACAGTCTCTCAAGACCCAGATCTTCGCGATCGAGGTTTTATTTATTGGAGACTTCTCTCTAAAGGTATGTGTTGATCTTCTTGTCTCTTTGAGAACCATAATATGTCCCAAGGCTATGTACATATATTAATGATATTGTTTAGACCCAGAACGTGCGAAAGCAATCGTTCTTTCGAAGAAACCATTAATTTCTGATGCTTCAACTCGTATTGAAGAATCTGTTCTAGAAGAACTCATTTCTGAGATTGGTACATTAGCTAGTATCTATCACAAACCACCAGAGGCTTTTGTGGAACATACAGGTCATGCACCATTAAAGAAACGTGCTTCTGTATTACTCTCTGCACGTTCAAGCGGAAAGAAGACGCCTTCAAGTCCGAAAAGGTCAAAATCGAACAGATCTTCAGCGAGGTCGAATAGATCATCAGCAAGTGCTCCAAATTCTCCTACTGTTTCTTCTAGAGATGTTATAACATGCCCACCTATAAATGTACTCAAACCTGAATCTGGAGGTGGCTTAGAAGTCCTGGCATCTTTTAATCGAAGAGAACGTATCTTCTTTGATATGAGGCTTACAAATAAATCACAACAACCACTTCGTGAATTTCAAATTCAGTTCAACAAAAACACGTGCGTATAATATTACTTTCATAGCGTTCTTTTATTATGTACCTGAGCGTTGTATGACTTATTTTATGTGTAGATTCGCTATGGTACCTGGTGCGCCTATGCAAGTCGTTCAAATAATGCCTGGCCAAACTATGGTTGTTTCACTTCCTATTACGCTTGATGGACAGGCAACTGATGGTGTTTCAAACGTTGTTGAGATAGCTATAAGGAATAATACTGGTCTTTATTACTTCAAGGCACCTGTTCCAATCCATGTTTTGTTTGTAGAAGGGAGAGGTCTTACTAAACAAGTACGTCAATACCTTTTGGTTTTTTCTTTTTCAATGAAACATAAACGATCGTGATTGGTAGCCAAAACTTTTTACATTGTTGGTATCAACGCTTTTGTGTACAATACATCTAAAGTAGACTAATTAACCTCAAACTTTTGGGGTTATTTTGAATGTCGAGGTGTTTCTTATGCTGACAGTGTAGCCTATTTTTTGTCCTTGTCTTGCTAATTATTTTTAATAGGCTTATCGCGAGTTGTGGCAAGTTAGTGGAGAGGAAAAGTATGCTGATATTCCTTTGATAATAGCTTCTAATAAAGATGCTATTAAAAACAGAATGAATTCGCATAACATGTTCTTTGTGGCATCAAGTAAAAAAGAAGGCCAGGTATGCTTTTTATTTTTTCATATTTTTACTCCTTCTCAAAAATCGTTTCATAATAACACCACTTTGCGTGTTACATTAAAAATTTATAAACCATTTCAAAGAACACATTATTACCAGCAAATTATATGATTGTTTCTGGGATCACACCCTCATTAGAGATGATTTTTTGGTTTCTTTTGGTTTAACTTTTTTTTTCTCGATTTTTTCTTCCTTTTTCTCCACGTTCACAACAAAAAAATTCTAAAATTGAAATACCTTTGTTATTTTTTAAATATATCAAATCCATGTTATCAACACATGTGAATCAACTCAACCATGGTTTTTTTTGACATATTTCTTTGAATAATACTAATTGTGTTTTTTTTGAAAGGTCGTTCTTTACTTCTCTGCTGCTACACATAATAACTTGGTATTCCTTATTGAAATAGCATTTACACCAAAGACAAATGTTTGTAAATTATGTACACGCTCACAAGCACCTATATTAGTACCATTGCTTGAAAGTTCAATACGCTTTCTTCTTGGACAATAAATTATTTGAATCAAAAGACAAAATTTTGCAGCTGCAGTGTTTTATTACTTAGAACGGCCGTTCCCTGTTATAGGCTGTTGATGGGTAATTTGTTGTTTTCACGAATCTCCCTTCTGATCATTAGCAATTTATTCCAGACGTCTGTTGTCAGCAGTATGAAGTCACTTGTGTAGCTCAAGTTTGTGATATGGATGCCAAATCTCTATCAGACGGCACATTGGGTTTTTTATCAAATTGATTTTACTTGTTTCTTGTAAGTGAAGATTATAGGAGATTTATTGAGGTGTCTTGTACATTGTAAGATTTACAATATTGCTTGTGGCAACTGAACATTGTCCACGAACACTTGTAAGAGGAGTATCATATACCTCCTTATTAGTATTGAGTTTGACGAATACTTGAAGAGGAAACACATTTGGTGATTCATCACAGGCAACAAACACTAGATATTTTCTACCTTGAAGAGATAGATAACGAGGAACGTGTCGTCTGTTAATGTCAAAAAGTAACGTCAGCTTATATGTATGCCTATCTCCTGGATTCACTGTAATATTAACTTTTCTCTCCCGCGGGTATGAATAATCGTATCTTTCCTTGAAATTGTTGAGGTATCCAGACTCCATGTACATACAAGGTTTCCAAACATAGATAGCCTTACCCCCTTCAATGCTATATTTATTTGGTCCAGTACCGAGGTATAATCTCTCTTCTGTTTTACCAATGTTTTGAAGTGTTACTGTAAATGTTACTGTCTGTCCTTTGTGAACATGTTTCTTGTCACAACTCAACTCCAAGATGATGTTTGGAACAAGTTTGTTGAGATACTTTTCTTTCCACGTGACTGCATCAAGATTATACTCAGTCGCAGTACGTATTAAAACACCTAATTGACTAAGACGTTTTAATTCTTTAGTGATACATTTATGGATAGCAGACTCTAGTTCTTCACCATCAGGACCCCATTTCTGATGGTACAAATGTCGATAAATGTAATCTGACTCATTTCGTATTATTTGACACAGATGATGGTTTGATTGTTGTAACGACGCCAAATCTTGCCATGTTAGGTCGTTGCTAATGATAATATTTAAAAGTATCTCGATTGGAAGTGAAAACAAGTCTGTGACTTCTGTGCTTAATATATCGACGCACGTGATACGTTTCGCTGTCATTATGGGACTTGTGGTACATTATTTTGGTCAATTTGTTTACACAAGAACGCGTACTTATTCTCATTATGTTGGGTTCGTAGCTTTTCTACTTCGTCTCCTTTGATTAGAAGAAAATACAATCAGAAAATTCGAAGAAAGAAGTTCCCACAACACAGACGTGTAGTTTTTTATTCAAAATACATCAATGCTAATGTAAGTAACTGGGTAGCCTCAGGTAGGGCACAATTTGTTTCAAAACACCCAAATGATTATTTGGCCAGAAAATCGCCAAAAGAAATAATGATCATTGTACAATAGTTGTCGTATTTCAACCAGATTTGAAAACCCAATACATACTTTGTGAACTTAAAACAGAGGTAGATACTAGAGCGTTGCCGTGGAGAGGAACAAGAAGTGAAAGTACGTATAGCCAAAAACATGAATTGTAATTCAATGTTAAACATTGACATTTGGTATTCATTTTTTATTCTTATTGCTAACAAATTGTGTTGCCAATGTTGTGATTGTATCCACCAATGTTAAATCATACATGGCGTTTTGGTAGTCGATTTTTTGGAAAGAAAACAAGTGAACATGTTGTCATGCTTGCAGCAAAAGCAACAATCAAAAGGTTTTTTGTTTTTCTTTTCAAGTACTAATTCTATAATTATAAGAGCTTTACTGAGGTGTCCTGTACATTGTAAGATCTACAATATTGCTTGTAACAGTTGAACAATGTCCATGTATAATATTTAAAAGACCTTCACATGATTCCTTGAGAGTATTGATCGTGACAAATACTTGAAGAGGAAATACATTTGGTGTTTCATCACAAACAATTACTTGGTAGACGCTGCCCTGAAGAGACAACCTATCAGAAGGTAGTAGAGGCATTCTTCTTCCAAACCATAGTACTGGCTTTAATGCGTCTAACAGTAATGGAATTTTGAATGAATGTCTATCTCCTGGTTCCACTATGAGGTTATAGTCATGTACATTCCACTCGCTAGATACATGAAGTTTGTTTATGGAATTGTTCAGAAAGCCACCGAGATCCTGTACAAGAGGCTTCCAAATATAAATAGACCTACCACTTTCAATATCACTAGATATATTAGGACTAGATCCACAACCAAGGCAAACTGTCTCAGGCGTTTTACCAATATTCTTGAGTGTAAGTGTGAATGTTACTGTTTGTCCTTTGTGAACATTCTTTTTGTTACAACTCAACTCCAAGATGATGTTTGGAACAAGTTTGTTGAGGTATTTTTCTTTCCACGTGACTGCATCGAGGTTATACAAAGTCTTTATCTCCTTTATGTGCCCAGTCAACTGTTGTTGTGTTAAATGACCTGCGATACGTTTATGGATAGTAGACTCTAGTTTTGCACCATCAAGACCCCATTTCTGATGGTACAAATGTCGATAAATGTAAGCTGACTCATTTCGTATTATTTGACATAGATGATGGTTTGATTGTTGTAACGACGCCAAATCTTGCCATGTTAGGTCGTTGCTAATGATAATATTTAAAAGTATCTCGATTGGAAGTGAAAACAAGTCTGTGACTTCTGTGTTTAATGTATCAACGCACGTGATACGTTTCGTTGCCATCAATGTGACAGCTATTTTATTTTGGTCTTGAACTTTCTACTCTCAAACGCGGAGTACTTGTATTTCAAGGTTTACTTTGTGATCTTGCATTCCTACGACATAAGATCTACAAAGAAAAATCAGAAGTTTCACTTAACCGTTTAAACACCTTAACAAGCCATTTAATCAAATAATTGGTCTGTGGGAATGGAACCCACGCATCCTTTTCATGTTGACGCTGTTTTAAGTGTATTGTTTGGACATGTAGAGTTGAAATGTTTACTTTCATGTCAAAGTGTCTGTAAGCGCTGGAAAAAGGTTGGTAGCTCAAATTGGTTGTGGAAAACGTACGTAACTACCATTTATAGAAAAACTAAGTTATTTTACTCTTATTTATCCTCTTATCGCCCAGACTAACACTTTATTAGTAAATGCAGCGGGTTTTGTTTTGAAACAATAGCTGAAAAGCAAAAATACCTTAAACCACCTCAAGGCTTTTCATACCAACATTTATACAAGACACATACACAAAGTACGCGATTAGAACCATAAATAGACAAAAACCTCAGCCAGTTGTCATTTCTACAACTCGCCCGAATGAACGGAAAAACAAGTTTATGTCGTTGTTTAGGTGGACGCTGCAGACGCAATTATATTGTTAAAAGTGAACCACACTTAAAAAAGATTTCTTTTGAAACACCCGAAGAAAGAGGACAACCAAGAATGGTGTAAGTTTTACTACAACCACGTGATATCAAAATGAAAAAAACAAATTCTTCTTTTATTCTGAAAAAAAAAAACTCACAAAGAATTCAGTAGGGGCTTGCGTGAAGAAGATAGATATACATCAATAAAGGTTGATGGCAAGAAAACAGTCTATTTGGGATCCAATTCTCAAACTGGAGCATTTTGGTGGTCACATGTGGCTACAGCAGATGTTTCTGTTGAAAGTATTTCAAGTGCTTTAAATGCCAATCACGGAGATTGTTTTAGTCTGGAAGATGACAACCTACTCAGTACTTTGAGTGCTATTTTTCCTGATGGATCGTAAGTTCATGATATACTCTTACAATTGATTGTACTCAAATATGTTGCTTTAGGTATGACGTTATGCAAATTTTTGTTAGACCTGAGTTAGTAGAAAACAAATTAAAAACAATCGACAAAGAAGCGACTGATTTCGATGAAAAAGATTACTGGTCAAACGAATGGGCTAAATATTGGGTACGTGGGTTGATATTCTCCTTTCAACAACCTTTTTTTGCCGACAAACAGTTCAACAATACTTGAACTTTGTAATTGAGTCGAAAACGTTATTTGAGTGACTTTAGAAATCGCCTAGCTAGATTCATGTAAAGAAGCAGTCTTTACTACCTTGAAGTATAGCTTTAAGCTAGCATATCTGCTAGCTAGACTTCTTATTTGATAATCAATACTGAGGGAGGCGTAGAGGCTTCTGGAAGTGTTGACACCTTTACTTTTATTTTGTTTGGTTTTAATACATCTCAACAGGGTGTAGTGTACTCACTTTTCTTTCTAGGACTGGTGTGAGTTCTCTACAGAATCAAAGAAAGAAATCAGCATTGGTTGTCCTTCTTACTATCGTTGCTTTTATCAACAAGACGAAAAAGAGTTTAGGGTTAACACAATCAATCCATTTCAAAAAATGTCATCTCTTGATGAATCACGTGTTAATTACTATGTTAATAAGCTTAAAAAAGGTGAAATACCTACAGCTATGTCCTTTGGTATGATTGATCGTCGTGGAACACCGTACCCAACAAAGAACTATTTGTTAAAGCAAAGCATACATACTGTTCTTTCAAATTTTCTGATTGATGGACATCACAAGATAGCAGCTGCAGCTAGATGTAACCTACCTTGTTCATTGCTTGTTTTCTTACCCAAAAAACCTCTTATATACTTTCACCAAGACCCACTCCGTAATTATGACAGGGAAATATCATTCTTTACTGGCCAAGGATTTTCGAGAGGTACAACAGCAAAAAACCCAAAAAAAAACTTCTTTTTTTCCTGCCCATAAAAAGACCTTGAGTTTTATTTCACTTATGAAACAATATTTTCAAGGTGCAGTTGGGGAAACAAAGAATTTGAACTGTTCAAGTAAAAATATTGTTGTTTACGCTTGCAATCACACTTTCCCTTCTTTTTCTTATGTTTTTTGTAGTTAAATGTCGTTCAAGGCATGCTTTGCCGTACCCTTCAGATCCTCCATTTTTGATGATTCAGGACTTCTCTTCTTTATCATGGTATTTGACTCTTAAGAAAGAGGACATAGCTAACCTTTGGTGCTACATATTTAAGAAGAAAGATTACGGTGAAACCAAAACAACAGTATGTTTCTTTTTTTTTTAAGTCTTTTTTTTAAATTCTTGGACCCACGTTCCTTGTGGCTACTTTTGGGTTTTTTGCCATTAATATGGCTCTTTTTTAAAGCAAATATTGTTGTTATATACTTGTAACCATTGAGAAGATTGTTGACACGTTTAATTTAGTGGAATCCTGAGGAAGTTGTTAAGTCTGTTGTTTTTTCTAAAGATAAAAAACAATGTAAGGTAGAGTTTGGTAAATTACAATATCTTAAGGATGCTGTATCTGTTAACAGATATGGTTATAACTATGAAGGCAAGCTGGTAAAATTTTCAGGACACTACCTAGATGTTAAGCATTACACGAAAACGTGAAAAAAAGTAAATAAAAAACAGCTATCTGCTAAACAACATTCAGTTTGATTTATTGTCTTTACATTAATAGTGCTACTGGAGACAATGACCTCAAATAGCCCGATCTGGCCATGAGCCGGAGTCTTAGTTGGTTGTAGCATCTTTTGTTGGGCGTTAACGACAATTAGCAATAGATAGTAATTTACCTGGGAAATAATCAACTTCGCCCTTCTTGTTTAATTAGACATTCATCAGTGATAAGTTTACAGATGGACTTCTAAGATGTTTGTTTCACTGACGGGCGGGATATAAGAGAGAATAAACGTATTTGTACGGTGACCCTAAAATGTCAAAAAAAAAAACTTTTTGCCTAAAAAATGCCGAACAAGTGCCTAAAAAGTCAAAGTCAAATTTTGTTCACCATTGTATATACAGCATTGACGAAGAACAGGAACAACGTAGTGCAGGTACGACAATAAAAAAAGACACAGACAAACATATTTATTTATTGCGATAGCGTTTAGGGAGTACAGTTTGGCGCTTTCGGTTACGAGGGCGAAGACGTTGTTTAAAAACAGGAGTACCATCCTTACCAATGCCTTCAATCTCGTCACCTACAAATGCAGGCTCCATGTTAGCATTTCTGGCTTGAGGTACCTTCTCTTTTTCGGTTTCTTCCTCTTCTGTTTCTTTTTTACGTTTAGCATCTAACCGCATTCGGCGTAGTAACCGAGGTAGGTTTGTTCCACCTGGAAAAAAAAAAAATTAAACAACCAAAAAAAAAATTAACTCACGTTTAGCTAAATGTGGTATAGAGATTTCTTGGGCATCTTGAGAAACTATCCCACCTTCCAAAGATACAGGTATTGCATCTGCAGCATCACCATCACCACTGTAGTCCAAGACCGGGATGGCTTCTCCATCAATATCAATGCCTAGTAGCATCTCATGTTCAGCAGGTACATCATCAATAGTGGAGACAAGGTGATCGCCAATAGCATCACTTGGAAAGAGAACATCAGAGGCAACATCAGCTCTGAGAGCAGGTGTCATATCATTGATGTCTGTTTCTATAAAAACAAATTGTAAGGAAAATAAACAAGAAACATTGTTGATTCGCACCTTGAACCAAATCACTTCCAACAACACTAGCCTCTCCCTGACGTATGCGAGTCCCTGCACACATGCCATGAACAATTCTTAGGCCAATAATCAAGTTTTCTTCAACAAACATTGCCAATTGATTGGCAAGAATGTCCAAACGAGATTTCTGTGTCTGTGTTGCCTTTAAGCAACGCTTCAGATCTCGATTGTTGGACTCACTGATATTGTTCGTCATATCCTCGCGGAACTCAAGAGCAATAAAGGCTTTAGCCCATGTTGTAGGCTCGTACCTGACAAAAATGTTAAGTAAACCCCAAAATTGTAATAGCCAAAAAATGTACCTTGCTGAGTCCAAGTCATAGCCCACATAGTTCTTATTGACATACTTAGCATATGATCGCTTGTGTACATTAGTACTACTAAGAGCTTCCTAAATCAAAGTAAGTGTGTACTAATAAAGAGAAAAACTTACATCATAAAACGTCAAAAATATACGATAAAACTCATCTGGAGTTTCAGCCTTCGCTATACCATCAGTGAACGCTTTGCACCATTGGTAGATGGCTGTCTTTGAATCTCCAGAAAGGTTCTTTGTTCTCCATTTGCGGAAAGCGTCCATTACATGGAAGAAACAGTGATGAACTTGGATTAAAGGCCATTCATTCAATGCAGCTTAATAATAAGTAAGCAGATAGTTTTACAAAAAGAGTATCAAAAAAAAAGAGTTTATGCTCTCCTTAGTATCCAAGGAATGCCTCACACTATCATTAAGAGAATCAAAATGAAGTGTGGTAAGATAAAAAAACAAAGAAGGATTTATCAAATACGTGCCGTAAGCGAGATTTAATTCGCAATCAACCATGAGTCTTCTAAACACTACAGTGCCAATGGAGCGACCAAGGTGACCAAAGGCGTACTCATATTGCTCCAGTTTTTTACCTTCGCACAGAGCCCAAGAAATACAAGTACCCTTTGAGTTGGTTGGTCCGACAGCCTTCACCCAAAACAGCAATAGCTTACAAAAAATAAGTTACTACAAAACAGTAATAAAAAAATCTGTACCTGAGCTCGAATATCTCCCATCACATGAGTACCATCTACATAAATGGTACGGGCGTCAAACTCCTTTAAGAAGCGCTGTATATTGGATGGAACAAAAGAAACCACCAGAGGCGATAGTTGAACACGGACTTGATCCCCCAAAGTCATAATTAGGTTTGTTAAAACCTACGAAAAAATAAAAAAAAAATGCTGTTTAGAGTCCAATGTACCTCCACATTCAAGCTCTCCTCACTACGAACCAAGCGTGAAATATATTCCAATTGGCGTGCATCAGGTGTTTGAGCACGATTTAAGACATTTACTTTTGGTTGAAGAAGCAAATTTCTTCGCTAGAAGAGTAGTTAGTACAGTAAAAGCAAAAAAAAAGAGAAATACTTACCACTAAACGTGATGGTACCCCATTTCTTAAATCTTCCTCAACGCGTTTTTTAACGCTGTTCGATACGTGAAATTGAGATGCCATGGTAGGCATACAATTATAGTGGTGATCTAAGGCCATAAATTACTGTAAAGGAAATTGAGAAAAAAAAAAGTACCTTTTGTTTGCTGAAGGTTTTTAATTATACCATGGCGTTCTTTATCCTCGGTGAGGATAACACGAGCTCCACACAACGACTGCTGAGCACACTTAAAATAGTGGCTCGTTCCTTTTGATGTAAACGCCTTGCTATCAATATGAAATTGATAGCCATATTGTTTTGCTATAAAATAGTTAATCAAGGTTTTGGTGAGCTCATGTAGTACCTGAGTTGATATAAAAGATCAAACGATCGCCAGGTACCCACTCCACTAGGTGTACATTACCTATGGAGGGTATAGCCCAGTGTTTTGGACTGGGGAGCTTTTGATCAGCCATCGTGTTTGAAAAGTAGAAATTTGGGTGTCAAATATGGTTTTTCTACACAAATTCTACATTCATTTGACATGCAAATTCTACATTTTAGTATAACCCTATTTGTAGTGTGGATACCTCCAATATGCGGTATCTAGGCGTTGTTTTGACATTAAAATGTTGATAGTGTGTTCGGTGTACGTTGGAAGTTTCGAGGTAAAAGTATTAGTAAATTGTAAAAGGAATATTCATCTAAAAAAGGGTATTTGTTCCAAATTCGGACCGAATTTCCTAAGTCGACCAGTGCAGTGAATTGTAGGTTTGTGTGACACAAATAAAAAAGCGGCAAACTGTTTCATTTTAAGCAAATACCAAACGATGATGAGCAAGGTTCCGCCTTCTAAAAGGCTACAAAAAACAGTGTCGGTAATACCACCAACATCAACGGCAACACAACTATGGCCGTTCATACCTACAGAGATTCTAGAGATGTTCTTCGGTGACTTTGATGCTAAATCACTTGTAATACCAACAATGGTTTGTAAGGACTGGCAACAACAGCTCGTAGCCATAAAGTCGCTTTGGAAACGTCATTTAAGGAAATACGAGGTTCACCATAATGTACCTGAAGGTTTCTATGCAAAAGACGGATACGATGAACCAAGGGAACTAGGCTACTACCAAAAGAAAAATGTTGAAGGATACAAAGCTTACTTTTGGGGATTCAGCACAAACCACGTTGCCTATACCATCATACTCAACTGTAAAGAACTATGTGCCACTGCAAAGCAAGATGAAGGCTGTGCTGATTATAATGACAGTGACTTCAGTGACAGCGATGAAGAATTACGCTATAACAGTGATGCTCCTCTCCAGTTCACAAATGTCCGAACTACATCTCAAATAAAAATGTTACATGACGTATTTATTTTGAAGAAGAGAACACCTACAAAGATGTATGAAAGAGCAGACTGGGAACAAAGGCTAATGAGGGCATGCTTGGGTGGTTACAACAGTGATTATAAGACTGAAATCAGCATATATCAAGCAGATATTCCAGATATTCATCCTTGTTCTGGTGTTCACAAAAGCTTACTACCAATAAGCCTTCCAAAACCAACATATCGCCATTTTTTATTTGATTAAAGTGTCACTATGTAAACAACACAATAATAAAAACTGAGAATACTTGTCTTCTGTTGTGTTTATTTAAATCACTTGATTTGTTACTATGTGTATTAAGCGGCGAAATAAATGTTTCGCGTTTATTTCGGGTGAAAAGATAAGAGTGGACCGATCAGTCACTTTCGTTTTCGTCAACATTGTACACAACTCTTGTGTACTATCCGACAAAACCAAACCAATAAACCAGTCATACCGAATAGCCCACCACCCCGCTTCGCTCCCCATCTCCTTCTCTTAGTTCTTGGGGTAGATAGTCTGGCTCTGGTCCTTCTTGGTGTACCAATCTAGGCCAAACACATCCACGTTAGATCACCTGTCTCAAGTCATCTTCAAGTTTCTAGGGTAACGATTGGCTAGGTTTTCAGGTGAACATGGTAGACTTAGCGTAGAGCTTAAAACAGAAGTCAAGCATAGTAAGAATGCACTTTTTCAAAACAAATAACATACAAAGTCCTTGCTGGATAGAGATAGTACCCATGGCTATGTTCTTATGGTTACGATGAGTTCACTCTTACATATAATTTCATAATTACATTTGACCAGTAATCAACCATATTGAGATACTAGCACAAGAACAAAAGACAGAATGAGACTCAATGGTATTTTGATCAATACCATTCTTATTTGTTGACCATTGTTTGGATCACTACCTGAGTTGCTATTTCTTCAAGTGCTAAAACCAATTACTGTGACGATGAACAAAGTAAACTGACATTTCTGTTTATTGTTATTCACATACAATACCAGATGAGAAAAGAAACATATTTCCAATAAGTGCAGCACCATTCCCACGACTGAAAAAATAATTTGAAAGAAACGCATTTAAGCCAACAATTTTACCTCTATGTGAAGGCAATGAAGTGGATGATGATTCAGAATCATTGATAACAACAATAAAAGGGTATTCATTACCTTCAACTTTAACACGTGCAATCTGCTTTGCTCTATCATTTACTGAACCAAGAGCAATGAACTCAATATCACCAAAACTCTTTACACCTTGTAGAATAAAGTGATCTGGGTCATCCTTAATAAAATCATATTCAAAGCAGTATAATTGTGTTCCATCCTTGTTATTTTCATCTTTATTAGGTATGATAGGCATATGCCTTCTTGTCCATTCTCCACTTGGTGTCTCTACAAATGAACAACCTGTAAACACAGCTGATATTACACCTGATCCAGTGTCAACACTTCTACGAAGAAAGTCTCCAAGATACTTTCCTTCTTCAGCAAACCCATAATTAGACTCAACAACAATAGCATCATACTTGTCTAATATTCCCTTGCCAACACCAGTAATATCAAGATACTCACAATTAAAGCCAAGCTCAGTCATCCTGTCAACCACTCGATCTCCCCGCTCACGATTGTTAACGTACAAGTACTTGCCAACCTGTTTTCGTGGTTAGAACGATTAAACATGACCTCTAAACAAGCCACGTACAACCAAGCGCTTACAAAGCGTATAATATGGACGTTTAAGACCTAGATCTCGTATACTTGACTCTGAAAACGTAACTGGGTAACGAGACGCCAGTACTTTTCTCCACAGGGTATGAGAGTGCTCTACAAGGTAATTAAAGAGCCATGATACTCTCTGTAATACAGTCAATTGAGAAGAGTCAGCATTATCAATAATACACTGCCATATCTCTGGCGGTACGCTGTTTGTAATACTGACGCCAATAAAACACAGTTTGATACCATGTTTGACTGAAAGAAGGATCAAACATCAACGGCCGTACTTTCCATAATCCTTCTTTAATTCGTTCTTGATTGATATTAATCACGTGATTAATGTGATGAGTCAATATTGCAAGTGTATTCGCGCTAGAAAAAAAGAAAGGAATTACTCTGAGAAGTCTCCAATACTCAAACAAACAATTTTTTTCTAACATCATTTTCCTAAGTACAACAATCATCCTCAAGAACAGTTCAACCCAAATAGCGGTACTATTTTATTGCACTTTGTTTTGACAAAGCTACATCTTGAGTAACAACAATTCGCTCTAATACAACTAACCTCACAATGACTTTGTTGGATTATGCAAGTGGAGACAAGCTAATGCTTTTGATCTATTGTGGCAAACGTTTATTTGAAAAATTGTTTTAGTTGCCTACAACACGTGTTATTTTTGATGCGCAGAATCTCATCTGATTTGATTAAGCTAATCTTGTACTGAAATAGTGCTGTTCATGCTTTGTAATTTACTCATCCTCCCATTATGGGTCTTCCTTTAATGTACCATGGACATAATGTTGTTGAAGCTTGAAATGTCCATCTTCATGCCATTCTTTGTGCTCACCATGCTTTTCATTATTAACATACATTGTTGTCGATCGTAGTTGCCCATTATCATACCATTTCAGGCGTTCACCTTGTGCCTGACCTTCAATATATGTGCACTGGTACCCTAGTTGTCCGTTCATGTACCATTCCTTAAATTCTCCATGTAACTTGTCATTAACACACATGCATTTCATGTGGAGTTGTCCACCCTCATACCACCCTCTGAACTCGCCATTTTTTTCTCCATTTACATAAATAGCTTGAGAAGCCAATATTCCATTCTCGTACCACTCTTTGGATTCACCATGCTTAATACCTTCAACAAACACCTCAAACTCGCCTATTTGTCCATTTTCATAATATCTTGTACAATCACCATCTTTCAAGCCATTCTTGAACATTGATTGAAAAACCAACTCTCCATTCTTGTACCATTCTTTCTGTTCACCATGCTTCTTATCATTCACATATGTTATCTTTAGTTCTAATTGCCCATTTTCATAATACTCACAGTGCTCACCATTTTGTTTACCATCAACATAGAATGTATGTATCTTGATTTGACCATTCGGATGCCATTGTTTGCCCTCTCCACTCTCTTTACCATCCTCAAAATTACATTGTGCATTGACTTGACCTCCTTCATGCCAACTCTTATACATACCATGTCTCTTATCATCAACATAATTTGTTTCAAACAAAAGTTGTCCATTCACGTGCCATTTTTTCTGTTTCCCATTTTTCTTACCTTCAAGCATCATCGTTTGACTCTGTAAACATCCATTTGGATACCAACGTAACCAAAGACCTTTTGTTTCAAGTTTTTCATCAAAATGGGTGTTGATTGCAGCTTTTTTAGAGAGTGTATGGAACTTTATGAATATTTCTTTATTGAAAGTGCATAAATACCTTTGAATATCATTTGGTAGGTCTAGTAGATTACATACAGTAATACTAGGGTAATAATTCTTGCGGCGAGACAATAACATCTGTCTCACTATTATTTAGGTATTTGCTCCACCAACTAGCTTCCTCCTTTAAATAACAACTTAACCGTCTTATTAAGCCTCAAGACGCACGTGCGTGAAAAGCCATATTTCTTGTAATTTATACTTTGTGAATTCCTTGGATAAATGGAAAAGCAGTGCATGTATGTCAATGATAAAGGCGGGTGACAGCAAATGCTGGTGTGAGCATGGACAGCTAGAGAACCCAGCTCCTGTGGATTGATGGTAGGTATACCCAAGGCGCATTGATTGGAACAAATACTATGACAAGCTTGTATCCAGCGATAGGTTGTGGAGTTCAAATGCAGTGCAAGTTCTGCGTAAAATAATAACAGGACAGTTGCTGTTATCACCATGTACAAATGCATTGTCCAACAGAGTGATATCCAAACAGCAACGTTTTGTTTTTTTCAAAAAAGGACACAATAACAATTTACTACAACATTGAGCTTATTTAATGAAATTGACTGTGTCCAACGTTTATTGAGTTAAAACAATTAAAGGTGTCTCAGTGACATCCAATTGAACACTCCTATGATTAAAACAAAGTATTAGGGTACTTCAAGAGCGATAAATCTACAAGGCAACTAAAACATGAAGTGCCTTTTTTGTGATTGAGTTTTTTTTTGTTCCACCTTTCTAAATGACGTACTTTCCGTTTACTATTAGTGGTGTTTCTTTACCATTTGGTTCTTGGTCAACAAGCTCCACCAAAGTAGCTTTTGTTACTGATGTATCAAATGAAAATGAATACTTTTCAACAACTAATGCCTTGCTTGTTGGACTCCACACCACATATGCTGTATTCCCATTACCATCACTAAAATACATTTAAAAACACATACGCTTGATGTTGAGCTTTTAAAGACATCTAAGCAAAGAGAACAACATAAAAGTTGTCAAGAAGCAGAGAAAGAAGAAAGTATAAAAAAAAGTTTCAGCGGAAGTTGGTTTTTATACCTTAATTTGACGCTTGTCACGTTTTTGACAGTATCATGCTTATCTGATATAAAACGCATGTTTCCTAATCTTTTTGTGATAGTACTTACAAAATACCATGAAGGCTTTGGTTTCCTAAAAACTAACTTAAAAATATAAAACACGTGCATCAAAATCCCACAAAAAAGCATCATATTCAGTACCATCCAGAGGCTTTCGTTGTTGTCAAACCTAATTTACATTACTTCAAATACTCCCAAATTGTCCAACCAATGTTTTTATTTGAGGAGGCTTGTAAGTATTTCTTTGAACGAGGCAACTTTCAATTCAAAAAAATAAGAGAGTAACGTGCCTGAAGTCTGGAATTTTCCTCCGCTGTAGTCTGCAACATTTCTTAACATGAACTGATGCGCCCTATCAACACCAGCCGCGGCTAAAGCCAAAAAGCTTCTTATTATCCACTGACCTATAAAAGAGAAGATGTGTTAATACAATTGCAAGCTTCTCATATAGCTGAACGATGGTATCTTACTATCCACGTACCTTGTACTATCTCTCCTGAATTAGGGCCAATAGCTGGTGATTTTTGAGGAGAAGCTTGGTTAGTATCATACCCAAACTCTTAAGGTAGAGAAAGTACAGGTCAGCCACATGACGGTTCATTCATACTAAAGAACAAACCTGAAAACCAAACTTCAACACCAGGTAGATAAATATTTCTCCATTGGACTATCGCCTGAACACGCTCTTTAAGATGGTCATCCTCAGGACTGCAGAGACTTTAACATATATCAAACAGACTAACAACAATACCTTATCCCAGTAGTTGCAGTGCCACCCTAAAAGGCAAAGTTTGAGATACAAGAATGACTTTTTTTTGCATACTTGTCCACCGACATCATTGGAGTAATGATGAAAGTTTATTGCTTCTGCAGGAAATTTACCGTCTTTTCTATTATATAAGCTCCAAATACGTAATGATTTGACCCAGTCCAAGTTGAGTTGAGCAATACCGCCCATAACAACCTAACATAAAACAAAAAGTTAGCAAAGATTCCGAGAAATTGAGCTCGCAATAAGATACAAGTAACATTTTCTCTCAAAGATTTTTACATGTCTTACCTTCATTGTTGGATCTGCGTTTTTAACACCAATCGTGTTACCCATAATTCCAGCATGACCATCATAATCTCAAAGAAAGAGTAGGTTAGTCAAAACAATACACTAAATCTTGATGGAAATAAATTACTATACCTGCTGATAACATTGCTGCGTATTCGTATGGAGAAAAGTAAGCTTCTCTACCTAACCACCATTTATCTTGCTCGTTCCAGAACTCAATATACTCCAATAAATCTGTATAGTGTTACAAAGAGGTAAGAAAAAAGTGAGATAAAGGTTTGTGAACATACCAGCGCCAGTTGTCTTGTTTTGATTATCACCAAGTTTTAAAAGTCCTACATCTACTCTAGTCCTTCCATATCTCGCTGCTAGCTGCCATGCATGATCACCATGTGGTGCATAACTCTAAATCCCAATTAGCCTAAATCTCTTTCACTTCCAGATGAGCGCATACAAGAGGATTCGTAGAAACGCCAGGAGTATTCATCTGTTCAACTGTTAACGGTTTCCAATCTTCTTCATTCTAAACACTAACTTAACAGCCTTCCCCAGCAAAGAAAGTACCGGTGTGTTTTTGTGGATATAAGGAGCAGTACGCATCATACCTTGGATGCTCAATTAGTATGTTGGCCTCAAGTGGTTTTCTGTAAAGCGAAGATGTTTGCAGTTACTTACATTGATGTACTTTTACACTAACGTTTTTGCAAGCACGGTAGAAAGTATCAAACCTAAAAGGCGGTCCTGCGTATCCATCTGGATCAAACTCATTCTTTGAGTGCGGATATCCAACATATCCAGGTTGTCCGTTACCTTCTGACCAACCCCACTACAAACAAAGTAAAAGAAAAGTTCAAACATGAGATCTTCTAAAAAATCATGTTCTCACCGTTTGATACTCTCTGACGACTCCCACAGCAGCCAGTTTATTTGGATCGT
The DNA here is from genome assembly GCA_038496445.1 of Trichosphaerium sp. ATCC 40318. Classification (NCBI taxonomy): domain Eukaryota; phylum Discosea; class Flabellinia; family Trichosidae; genus Trichosphaerium; species Trichosphaerium sp. ATCC 40318. The sequence goes on along the minus strand of JALMLS010000404.1, from coordinate 176,783 downwards.
CATCATTGAATCCATTTGTACCAATAAAGTCTTTGAATAGAGGTAACTGACGAGGCTTAGGAGGTGGCGGAGGAGTAGGATTTCCTGTAGTTGTAGTGAGACAATTTTGTGTTCGTGACAAATCTTTTCTCACCGACTGGTTCACCGTATACTACTATTTCTAATAGTTTTGGTGGTTCAATTAACCTCACTTTAATCCATTGCACAGGAGCAGATGTAGTAATATTGTTGCTATCCCACTCGACTTGTGTTAGCGAGAACTTAACATACAAAAAGCAGAATAAAACAAGAATCTTTTACAACTCACCTGATACGTGCCATGGACACTATCATTGAACGTTTCAGCCCACTGAAATGGATGAACACCAACTGAAAATTCTATATTGTAGCTCCCTAATACATGTTAGCCTCCAACTCACCTAAAAGTAAGGAAAAAAAACAGCTTCGAAAACCAAACTCATACCATAACCGTGAAACGCCCATATAGAAGACAATCTGTACATCTGACCCAAATCAATAAGTGCAAACGCGTTTGGGTAATACCTAAAGAATAATGAAACAGCAATTGTTGATAGTATCACCTCAGCAGCACCATGGCGCAAAAGGCTGCAACATGTATCTTTCGTGTCGTTGTAAAACGTTCCGTACCATTTTGTCCAACCAGGGAAATACTCTGTTTTGGGTTTGCCACCAGATCCATTTGCCGGATCACCAGCAATAACTTTTTGAAAGAAAAAATAAATTTCAATGCACGTGCGCTTTGGTAAAACTGTTTTTTGGCGAACTATTTGTCAAACTTTCAAAGGGGCCTAGATTTGGACGTTCAAGGCGTCAGGATGTTAACCATACCTTGTTCATCTAATAAGTTTTGCGCTGGTCCTAAGTTTCCCGCTTGTGGGTACGCTGCCCAGCCATCTATGACCTAACAATTCGTTAAAATTAATAACGAACAAAAAAAGTTGGTTAACGTTTTCTGGCCCCAATTTTATCTTATTCTGCGCAGCAAAACAAAAAGAAGTAAACCCCAGTATCAAAAGAAATACAACAACTTTTGAAGCCATTTCTGTAGACTGAAAATAAAGGTAAAAAAAACTTTCGAAGACTTTTTCTTGACTTTTTTGTATTTAAATTGAGTCTTATTCCAGTAGGCAGCTAAATCACAGTAATCTACTACTCGCAGTGCTTAGTTTCCAATACAGCAATAGCGTACTTACTAGGCCTTTCTGAGCCACACGCTCAGTAATTTGAACAAATGCTTTACATAATCTGTTTATTTTCTTTTTACAAATACTAAAGTCCTATGCTTTTGGTTCATCAGTAGCTGGGGCTTTCTCAGCTTCGACAGCAGGCTTTGCTTCTACAGGTGCTGAAACAGGAGCAACATCTTGTGCTGGTGCTTGAGCTGGTACAGCTGAGTCTGCATGTACCTGAGCAGGTGCTGCAACATCTGCAACAGGTGCTGCAGCTTTATCATCTTCACCAGTTGGTGCGCTCACTTGTGTGACAGGTGCAGCTTTATCAGCCTAAATTGAGTAAGCACAATCAGTACAGAGGAAAAAAATAAAAAACAACATGTAGACAGTTTTCCTCTACGTGTCTTAAACTTTAAATTATCTAATTTACCTCGTCTGCAGGTGCCATGTCATGAACCTCTTGAGGTGCAGGTGGTGTTACGTCAAATCCTGCGGTGGCTAATACGTAAATCAGTATTTAAGTTTTGTAGACGTCAATTTCTTCATACCTTTTACTGTGTTGATACCCTCGCTCAGTTTGCTATAACCAATTGCACCAAGAGCGCGAAGTGTATCAATTCCACTTTGTACTCCTGGTTGTGCTGCAACAGTAGCAGCTCCTGCATAAACAGCTTGTCTGGCACTCTCAGTTGTAGCACTACAGTGAAAATATAAGAAACAATTTATTTGAAAAAGCCCGCCAACATTCAACGAATGTAAGAGTTACCTACTACGCGAGTAGCAGTGGTAAATAAAAAAGGAGTTTTAAAACACGTACGCTACATTCTCAGATACTTTGTATCTCTGATCAAGTTCTTGAGCTGTGGATACAACAGCATTACCCAAAGTGGCAGCAGTTGCTGATACGCCAAGTTTTTCATCAACTTCAGCTGCCTTTGCTTTTATGGAATCTGCACCCTGTTGAAGGCGAGCAGAGATACTGTACTCCTCTATCAAAAAAAAATCAGAAATGAACAGTAAACAGCCAAGATATTCATACCATCAGTTTTTTTGGCTTTAGCGATGACGTCATTACCAAGCTTATACCCAGCAGCTATCAGTGACGCAATAACAGACGTCTTTGTCTGTGTACCGGAGTTAGAACTCAAAAGCCCAACAAAGCCCAAAAAAGCCAAAACAAAAAATTTTCTTTTTCTTGTTAAAATGTGCGTCAATGCGCTCTAATTTAATTCGCAATGGCGTACACGTTGATCAGCAGGAGCGTCGTAATTTTTTTGTTGAATGTCATCACCAATGACTTCAATTTTGACTGTTTTCTCAGTTTCGACTGGCGCTAAGGGCGTTTGTTTAGTTGGAGGTTTTTTAATGTGTTTTTTTTGTTTTTCGGTACCTGCTGAAGCTTCACTGGATACAGTGATTGGACGATCAACTATCAACGCGTTTGTAAGTAATAGAGCTGTTTTAGAAGCTTCTTCAGTTTGAAAGGTCACAACAGCGCTTTGTAGTTCGTCGCCATTCCTATACATGATTAAATAGACATTTCACGCGGTTTTGGGCAATTTCAAGGGCCACATTTAGGAAAAGCATTGTGGTTGGGTTAAAACCCTCATAGTTTGTCCTGGGATACCAGTAGGTATATTTGGGTAGTTTTACCCGATTTCTTAAACCGTCGGGTAATTTGGAGTTATAGAAAGGCATGATTGCATGCGCTCGCGCAGTATAACGTACTTGGACAACACTATCTTTGTAATTTTACCACAGAAGCTGAAAAAATCTGTGACGGTAGTTTCTGTTGCTTTAGGGGATATGTTGGTAACGTAGACGTTGTATCCGGTTTCCTACAAATACACTTAGCGCTAAGAAACACTAGTACGGATCGTACCTGTGCTGGTTGTTGTGTTTGAGGTTCCATGTTGGTTTTTTTTGTGTGTAATGAGTAAAAACGGCGTTGACTTGAATTCTTTCGGTTCAACAAACCATAACGTGTTGTTTACGTTCTGAAATGCTAACATAACGCAATATCGTTGAAAGCTACATTTAGGGTAATGTAATAACCATGTTGTAGCAGTTCGATCCACAAAGTAACTACTGGACGACCCGAAAATTAAGTTACTAGGGCACGTGGTTGCAATAACTACTTACTAATTAAATGGGCTTGCAATCGCCATAGCTACTTTTGAGGTTGTTCAGTAACACAAAAACACTTGGTAAGTGATTCATTTATTCCGTACAACTACGTAATCTTGAGCAACTATCCCAACTTGTTTGTGGGTGCTACTACCTGCGCTTACAATATCTGCTACGGCTGTAAAAACAACGATTGCTAGAGCAATGTCAGCAAATCACAACCAATGTATTAAGCCACGCACGTGATATTACTGTTTTTTTATCTAGCTCCTTCACGCATTTAGACTCTATAGAAATAACTAGAGTCAATTAATTTAAACCTTGCGTGTGGCTGGGACTGCGCAGTGGTACAATAAACCTTTAAAAACGTCGGAGAATACTCAAGGTATGCTGGTGGTGTATTTAAAGCGCTGAAGTAAACAACAAAACAAATTACTGTTTGTTTGGATCAAAATAGCTTATTTGTCGCCAGTTTCTCGTTAACAAATGTATAGACGTGTCTGGCGAGCCTGTTGAGGTGCAACCGTTCATACTAGATTGGCTTGAGGACCAACCGCCCAAAGGTAACCAGGCTGTCCGTTTTATGCGTGACGCGCTAAAATTATGACCAAATACCGTAAATAGATAGTTTCTGCAGTGGTGACATTTTTCTTTTGCTTCAGAAAACCGCCAACAGGTCTAATACCATATTAGGTGCCTCTCAAGGCCTATACATGTCTGACGTTGTTAACGCTCAGCCTGTGCAACTCAACAAGCGAATGCGTGAGCCAAGAAATAAGAGCAAACGTTCCCAAACGCCTTTATCGCCAGCTCAAGAATTTCTTTCTCAAGTGCGTATACAAACCATCACACGCGCAACGCATAGCGTAGATTCCTATTTCGGAGTGTAACTGTTTTTTATTTCTTTAGGTGCAAAGTATGAAGGAAACTGTCGATAAGGAGTTTGAGAGTATAGGAGAGCAACTCACAGAGCTCAAAAAATAGAAAATAAAGTACTGTTGTACGCAAAAAACGTCAAAACAAGTTTGGTTTTTTTTTATCAAAGTTTCGGCTTCACTCCGCTCCTTGCGCATAATTGATACTAATATTTAAGCAATGTCATGTCGTTCACGCACGTAACTGTTTTTTTTAAGCCACTTCGAGATCGTATTTGACCTTCAAAAACCTTTCGTCTTGTTTTGTTTCACTATCTGAGGCAACTCAAAAATCCCTTGCCTAGCCTCTCGCACTCAGGTTCGTACTAATACTAATAATAAACGGTTGCGTATGGATTGTATGCAGATTTGCGAACAATCCTTTCGCAATACCCCAACGCTGTTTAAATAAGCCGAAAACTATTGCAAAATATAAACGCATTTACCGCTAGCTATAATACAACTCTTTGGCTTTTGGTGGAGACACTTGTAGAAATCGCCTAAGATACACTAAAAAACTCCCTTTTATAATTACAAATTAAATACGAGCCGCAACCAGCTCAAATTTTTCATAAATTAAATAACTCTCGTGGTTTTGGTAGCGATCCCGTAGAAACTCTTATTATTATCACTTTGCTCGAGTAGAAACGAATTAATTGCAATTAGGCTAAAAATATCTGTAGGGCGTATAAACAACTCCCTCTCCAAAACCGCACCAATACCAAATTCACAAGTGTGTATTGCAACGCACTTCCCAACAAAATTGTAAACAATGAGTTCTGTTGTGGTTTTGCGAATCAAATTTCCGGAGACATGGCCTCTTATTTATAAAACCCTCCGTATCGAGGACTCCATGTCAACAAAAGACGCGATAGCGCATATCGCAGAAACTGTAAATTGCTCTCAATTATTAGAGGTACTACTTTTTTAGCCTTTGCGTACTACACACGGTAGTGAGCGCACGTGAGGCGACATCCACGACAAGTAGTTTTGCAAACAGACATCAACTAACCTAAATCGACTACTTTTTTGTTTTTAAGCGTTTTTCTTTCTCGTTTTGAAGCGAAAAAATCGCACAGTCTTTGTTTTTCCTTTACGATCGTTTTTATGAAAGCGAAAATGGGAGTTTTAAAATCGTTTTAGGACACTCATGGCCTTTTCATGCCTGAAGAAAATGTATGGCTTGAATTTGATACACCTATATCGGACTACCCACAATTACAAGAGTGCGAACACGTAGAATTCAAGGACAAGAATAAACCTACCCAATCGTCGACTAACGATCAAGACAAAGACACTAAAGCCTGTCCGTGTATTATTTTGTAGTTTGGAAAAAGAAGAGCACCCATACCCCCCTTATTAGAAGACGTGATCATGAAGAAATTTCAAGAAAAAAAAATATCACTAACGACTTGTATCATGTACTGAATTTATTCGCTTGAATATTAATAATAGGCGTTGGGTTTTATAAACAGTTTTTATTTTTCTTGAACTTCGACTAATTCCGAGCATTAAATACTTTTTTTGTCTTTTCTTCCTTAGCATGATCTTTAGCGAAAGTTAGGTTGTGATAGGGAATGAAGAATCTTTTTTCTTTAGTGGGATTTTAAGTCAGCGTTGACGGTTTTAGAGCTTTTTCGTTAAGTTTGTGACATAATTTCGTCAATTTGTTACATATCGCAATGTCTGTAGATCCAAAGAAACTGAAAGTTACTGAGCTAAGAGCAGAGCTAAAGGAACGAGGCCTCGATACCAAGGTTCGTGAGGGTTTTCCTGTAAAACTTTCTACAGGTTTTTAAACTGGTAAACCGTTTACGCTAAAATATGATACAGGGCCTTAAAGCCGTGCTAGTGCAACGTTTAACCGAAGCTTTGGAAGAAGAAAGCGAGGAAGAAGGTACTTTAGCTTCCACAATCGCTCTCAGGTCCACTAACGCATCAATCTAGTTCCTAAAAAGAAAACTACCACCAAACGTGGTCGTAAACGCAAACCTGAGCCAGAACCCGAATCAGAAGAAGGTAAATCCCGCTACAAGATAGAATTTAAACCTAACATTTTACAAAAACTTTTCCTCAAAAAAAAGCTTTAAACTCAATCTAACAATTGTAATAAGATGAGGAATCTGAATCAGACGAAGAACCACGTACGCAAAGAGAAATCCCTAAAAAAACCCAGTTTAAACAAAACGCTTCTTTTTTATCGCGTGATTGTCTTGCTAAACACTCCGAGCAGCTAAGAAGCGTCAAAAGAAATCTGGTAAGGCAAAGGTTGATCCACTAGCTTTAAGAGCTGGTGTTGCTAGCGATGTACGCTTAATATCCTTATAAAGCTATTTACGTTATTATAGGCTGAAGTAGAAGGAGAATACGCGTGCATGCTTAATCAGGTAAGCATTTTGGCGCGCGTTCAACAAAATAAACATCAATGTTTCACTGTGGTTTTTTTTTCGTTTGTTTTAGAACTTCAGTCAAGGTCATACCTCTAATGTGCTAAATTGAATTGTTAGACTAACATTGCCAACAATAACAACAAGTTTTACGTTATTCAAGTCATCAATGATGGTGGAAACTACTATTACTTTACGAGATGGGGTAGAGGTATGATTAACATTTTAATTCATGACTTGACTCTAAAAGCTGAACTTAATCATTTTTGAGATTTATTTCACTTATTAATATTTTTCTTTCTTTAGTTGGTGAGGATGGCCAAAAGAAGATGGTTAGTATGCCAAAGGCTAAAGCTATCTCGAAGTTCAAATCACAGTTCAGAAGTAAGACTAAGAACAGCTGGGATGATAGAGGTGACTTTACTCCTGTTGCTGGAAAGTATACTCTTCTTGAGATGGAGTATGGTGATGACGATGAGGAAGAGCTTGCTGAGGTGAGTTTTATATTTTATTGTTACTATTAGATACCAACTATTGTTGCTCTTTAATCTCGAATGGAGTTGCCATGACACATGTGTCAAAATTCGACCAGATTTGAAATTTTTTTTTTTTTGACTGTTTTCTGAGTCGTTTGACTTCTTCTTTGAAAAACTCTGACCAAACGCTCACTGACAAAATATTTAGCTTCAAAAATTGGCAAAGGAACACAAGGGCAAAGTAAAGGTCGCTGAATGCACATTGTCAAAGCCAACACAAGATTTTATGAAGCTTATCTTCGATAATGATATGTTTAAAACTGCTGTACGCTTGTGTTTTACGCTACTAGACAGTTTGGACAACCTTTTTTTTTTTTGAAGACCTTCTAAAGTATCTTGTAGTTGAAAAGCTTCAACATCGATATCAAGAAGATGCCTCTCGGTAAGATATCAAAGGCTCAATTAGACAAAGGTTTCGCTGTTTTGGAAGATATCGAAGACGAGATCAAGAGCGGTGGCGATAGAGCTACGCTTAACGAACTCACTAGCGAGTTCTACACTAATGTGCCTCATGCATTCGGCCGTGTACGTTGTTCTACAATTTTTGATTTTACGCGTAGAGCCACTTACTTCTACTTGAACTACAAACTCTAGTAAAATAGTTTAAAATCCGCTAATCTTACCTTTAGAAACGCCCTCCACCTATTTCTGACCTTGAAACCCTCCAAGGAAAGTATGATTTATTGTCTACTCTTGGTGATATCGCTATGGCTGTCCAGAAGCTCAAGGGACTCAATAAAGAGGCTGATGATACAGATGTCAAGGAGGTAAAAAGCCAAAAGCGCGTAAAGTTCTGTGGCTTAACTGGTTTGTGTTTAAGGTGCCTCATCCATTGGATGTCAAATACAACTCTCTCAATACTGAGTTGATTGAAGTAAAGAAGGCCTCCAAGGAATGGAATACCCTCAACAAATACGTTCATGCTACTAGAAGCGATTTGAACGTTTTGGACATCTGGAAGGTATAAAACCAACGTTTTCTCTTTTAAGTTGTTCTAAACGATGTTTAGATGGACCGTAAAGGCTCTAGCACTCGCTTTGAAAAATTCGATAATCTCGAGAATCGCAAGCTCTTGTGGCACGGTACTAACGTTGCTGTTGTTGTCGCTATTATGTCTTCTGGTCTACGTATTATGCCGCACGCTGGTGGTCGTGTTGGTCGCGGTTGTACGTTTTCTTGTATTTGCAATAATTTTTTTTTTCTGCTTCCGTACCTGCCTTTAATTGTCAACTCACTTTTACGCGCTAGTGTACTTTGCATCAGAAAACTCTAAATCAGCTGGTTATGTCCGATGCGCTAACAACATTGTACGTATATCTCACTCTCATTATATTTTGTTCAAGAGTCTAACAGGCCATTAGGGTTTCATGTTTTTGACTGAAGTCGCTTTGGGTAAACCTCACGAGATTACACGTGATGATTCTTCATTGAGAAAGGCACCAACAGGTTACGATAGTGTATTGGCTCAAGGTAGAACAGAACCAGATTCATCTGCAGATGTTGAATGGTACGTGTTATTTTTTTTGTTTTCGTTTTTTTTTTTGAAGCTACTCCTGTTAACTTTAATTAATTAGGGAATTTGACGGCAAGAAGGTAACTCTACCAATCGGTACGCTTTTTGTAATTCGAAATATTATTGTTCAACATTTTTCTAAATACACCAAACTCTCAAGTGCACATGCCGGTGTTCAAACGTTCTGACTTTTTTCTGATTTTTTTTATTTTGATTAACCATTAAATTAGGTAAAGCTTTACAACGTAATAAATTCAAATCCTCATACTTTACTCAATCCGAGTATTTGGTATATAATGAAGGCCAAGCCAAGTTGAGATACATTTTCAAAATCAATTTCGCAAGAGGCTACTGATTTTGTCAAAAAAATAACATTGAAAAAAAAAAAAGCCAGATGTCGCTGAGATTGGGCAATTAAAAACCGCAAACCATTTGGCACCCGCTTCGAAGAATAATTCAAAAAAAAAAATCAAATAAAAAAAAGTTTACTTACTATTTACCCTTTGAGTTTATTGTAATAGTGGTGTGCACGTCGTAAAACAAGAATCAAGCAATATTATATTATTTCATGTATTCTACATTATACGGTGAATGATAGATTCTCTGTTGCTCAATCGTTGTTTGGTGGCTGATATTATTCATTCCGTTAAATATTGTGCGTACCCTTCAAGTCAAACATTAAATAAATATTGCCAAGGTATTCATTTTAAAGGCACAGTAAGGTAGGAAATAACTACCTGCAAATCTGACAGAAGACTGTCATATCTGTCAAGCAAGATTTTACCTATCAAACGCGTCAGTTCTGTCACGTGTTGGATAACCTTGAAGATCAATTCTATCAAATCTCAACCTGCATATCTACAAGAGTTAAGAGCGAACGTGAGTTTTCATTAGTTTGTGGAGGTGCTTTGCTTCAAAATACAACTATGTCCTTGTATGATTGCACATTGTTAATGACTCGAGTAGTCACCGATTAATATCAGTTAGGGTATTGTCAGGGACTGCATCAAAGCATTAGTAAATGTTCACACTATTTATCTAACAGTGACAAAGGTGATTGAAGAAGGTATGAAGGTAATGGCAGGTGTGCAAAATATGCATTGTTGATAGACGGTATTGAACATGCTACTGTTCTTTAGATAACCATATTTTTGATGGACAGAATACACAATTCGTCGCTTACTTTACACAACTTCTTACAACTCTTTACCTTGTAATGTTTCACTATTGATGCACTAGAGGTAATGAAAACGGCTTCATAAGTCAACGACGGTGTGTGAAGCATAAAAAGCCATTTAGGCATGTGTGAAATGTACCGTCAATAAACTGACTTAATAATACTAAAAAAAAAAAGTCATTAAGTCAGCAGAATAGCAAATATTCAAAACACGGAAACAAAAAGTACTCCAAGAGTCGTATATAGCAGCGTAAGCCCTATTATTAATATAAAAAGCAGTTTTACCGTTTAATTAGTTAATTAAAGTATGGTACGTACAAAAACAAAGTAAAAACAGGCTGAAGGTTCTTTGTAGCAAACAGCGTTTACAAAAACGAGTCTTATTTTTTGTGTTGAAAAAAACAAAAGTTTGTTTTTCTTTACATTACTTTCCCTTTTGGCCTTCACACATAACAATTACCGTATATGAAGCTATTGTTGCTCAAAAACTTACCTCTAATCTATCGTTTGTAAATGATAGGATTTGACCTGAAATAATGCTATTTCTATTTTAGCATTAAGCCTACTTTGTAGCATGCACGTGACTTTCTATTCTTATGCTCATATTAAGTACTGCATGAGGATATATACACTCATGGTTTATCTCACAGAGTTGCAAAGGGCTACATATGTTCACACTGTCCAGAAAAATCATGCCTAGTGCTAAGACAAAATAAAGTTATTTCAAGTCAAATCCTAACATCTACTATCCAGTGTTTCGATCACCTTGTGTACTTTTTGTAGTACTAACACTTTTTTTCTTTTTAAAGTCTCTTTCCAAACGTAAACAAAAGTTGGGCAGTAAATCAGATTCTTTGAGATTATTGGATATTCCAAGTGAGCTTCAAACGTACATTTGTACTTTCAATGTAGAAGTATTTACAAAATTCCACACTCTATCAAAGAGAGCAGCAATTAATACACACTTTGATGAAATGTTGCAACCACAAGGACTATGGATGCAATGGTATAAAAATGGAAAGCTTCAGCAACAGTGCAGCAAATTTAAAGGTAAAACCCATGGTGAAAACAAAGGATGGCATGAGAATGGACAACTAAAGTATCAGTGCGTGTGGGTTGATGGTGAAAAGCATGGTATAGATAAGGGATGGTATGAGAATGGACAACTTGAGGATAAGTACATGTGGGTTGATGGTAAACAACATGGTGAATGCAGAAATTGGTATGAGAATGGACAACTTGAGGAACAAGTCATGTGGGTTGAGGGTAAACAACATGGTGAAAGTAAAATTTGGTATAATGATGGTCAACTAAGATGTCAGTGCATGTGGGTTGATGGTAAGCGACAAGGCCAATGTAAAGGGTGGTATGAAAATGGGCAACTGAAGTATCAGTCCATGTGGGTTGATGGCAACAAACAAGGTGTAGACAAAGGATGGCATGAGAATGGACAACTAAAGTATCAGTGTATGTGGGTTGAGGGTAAACAGCATGGTGAGCATAGCAAATGGCGTGAGAATGGACAATTTGAGGACCAAGGCATATGGGTTGATGGTAAACAACATGGTGAAAGTAGAGAATGGCATGATAATGGCCAACTCAAAGTTTTGGGAATGTGGTTTGAGGATAAACAACATGGTGAAACCAAAAGTTGGTACAATGATGGGCAAATACAATATCAGGGCTCGTGGAAAGAGGATAAAGAACATGGTATAAGTAAAGGATGGTATGAAAATGGGCAACTGAAGTATCAGTGCATGTGGGTTGATGGTAAGCGACAAGGCCAATGTAAAGGGTGGTATGAAAATGGGCAACTGATGTATCAGTCCATGTGATTTGATGGTAACAAACAAAGGATGGCATGAGAATGGACAACTAAAGTATCAGTTTATGTGGGTTGATGGTGAAAAGCATGGTGGATCCAAACAATGGGATGCAAATGGCAAACTAACAAATAGGATAGTTAAGCTTCTAACCCTTATGATGGAAGGTAAAGATATATAAAAATGTAAAATTGTGTCTGTATACGCCAAGTTTAAGGGTACCAGCCCATTTAAAGTCTTATAAAGTAAGCTTAAAATATGTGGCAATTTTAGCGGGATCCCTTTTCTTCAAACTGTCAATGACATTGTACAAAGGGGTCAAATCACTCAAAGGGTGGTCACAACAATTTAGAAACTACTGTCCTCTCTTTCTTGACAACTTTTATGTTGTTCTCTTTGCTTGGATGTTAGCAAAATTTGTAAGTGTTTTCATGACAATGGAATACAGCACATGCGGTGAGTAGCCCAACAAGCAAGGCTTTATTAGTTGTTGAAAAGTATTCATTTTCATTTGGTACATCAATACCAAAAGCTACTTTGCTGGATTTTGTTGATAAAGAACCAAATAGTAAAGAAATATTGACTGCATCGCATTAATCACGTGATTAATATCAATCAAAAACAAAATATTTCCATCTCAGTCTCGTTAGTCAACTAGATCTTTCGCCAATTATTATTCACTCTGGAAGCTATGTGACAAGAAAATAAATGACGAAAAAAACTTGTTGACTAACGTGACTGAACAGAAAAAGTCAACTTTGGTATCAAACTGTGTTTTATTGGTGTCAGTATGACAAACAGCGTACCGCCAGAGATATGGCAGTGTATTATTGATAATGCTGACTCTTCTCAATTGACTGTATTACAGAGAGTATCATGGCTCTTTAATTACCTTGTAGAGCACTCTCGTACCCTGTGGAGAAAAGTACTGGCGTCTCGTTACCCAGTTACGTTTTCAGAGTCAAGTATACGAGATCTAGGTCTTAAACGTCCATATTATACGCTTTGTAAGCGCTTGGTTGTACGTGGCTTGTTTAGAGGTCATGTTCAATCGTTCTAACCACGAAAACAGGTTGGCAAGTACTTGTACGTTAACAATCGAGATACAGGAGATCTTATAGTTAGCAAGATGGCCGATCTTGGCGTTAATTGCGACTACCTTGATATTAATGATGTTGGCAAGGGAATACTAGACAAGAAATATGATGCTATTTTTGTTGACTCTAATTATGGGTTTGCTGAAGAAGAAGGAAAGTATCTTGGAGACTTTCTTCGTAGAAGTGTTGACACTGGATCAGGTGTAATATCAGCTGTGTTTACAGGTTGTTCATTTGTAGAGACACCAAGTGGAGAATGGACAAGAAGCTATATGCCTATCATACCGAATAAAGATGAAAACAATGTTGATGGCACACAAATGGACTGCTATGAATATGATTTTATGAAGGATGACCCAGATCACTTTATTCTACAAGGTGTAAAAAGTTATGGTGATGTTGATAATATAGCTCTTGGTTCAGTAAATGATAAAGCAAAGCAGATTGCACGTGTTAAAGTTAAAGGTAATGAATACCCTTTTATTGTTGTTATCAATGATTCTGAATCATCATCACAGAGAGGTAAGATTATTGGTTTCAATGCCTTTCTTAATTGTGGTTCTTTCGAACGTGGGGATGGCGTTGCACTTATTGGAAATATGTTCCTTTTCTCATCTGGTATTGTATGTGAATAACAATAAACAGAAATGTCAGTTTAGCTATGTGTCTTCTGGTAATTTGTTTACTGGCTACACGTGTTTTACTCCGTTATTTGGGTAACAACTTCAGTTGGGTATAATATATAACAGCTCTACACTGTGCTAGAGCCACAAGAATTTTTGCCTTCCTTCCAACATTGTCTACAGTTTAGTTGATAGAAGGAAGGTCAACTTCGCCATTGACAAAATGTTGGCTTCTTGAACATTTTTTACTGTTCTCATACCATACCTTAGATTCACCCTCTTGTATACCTCTCCTAGATGAACATTGTTCTTTTAATATCATCACAGTACTTGCTTTGGATGATAAAGTGTTACTACTGTTGTTGCAACTTGCGTTTTGTTTCTTGTTCGTAATTTGTTTATACCATGTTTTCAGGTGCGTTGTAACGGAACACGTGTTCTGAAACGTTTGGGTGTAAATTGCAGATAAACTAATTATTCTTTGTTTTAAAGTGTGTGTTGATCAACTAGGCACACATTCATGACCTTGTCCTGCCACTTGTTCTAATACTTCAAGTGCATCACGGTTTTTTTTTATAAAGAGCTCTGTGATTGTATAGTACAAAAATAAAAGTCTTGACGTCATGATGAAGTGTAATGCTGTAAGTTGGCTTCCAAAGTCTCTTCGAAAATACACTCTTCACATAGTTATTTTAATTACACGTCATGTACAATGCTAAACAAGAAACGAAAAACAAAAGACTCACAAAATTTATTGTGAAAAAGGCATGACATACAAGTTTACAAGGTGACTAATTTGTCTTATGGTCAATGCATTTAACTCATGAGGTGGCACAAGGTCGTCGTGACTATCTTTTAAGTAGGAAAATTTAGTTTGCAATGTACTCACTCATGATACCGAAGGATACAAACTGTTGTAATAGTTACAATAACCCTTCTGGTGCAAGAAAAAAACCAACGAGACTAGAGGATAACATAAATATTTAGAAGTTCTGGAAGCAAAACGACAAATTTATAACATCAAACTTTATTGTAGTGATCTGAGTGCCAATACCGTGGCCTGCATCTATACCAATGCATATCGCTTATTTGCATTCATAGCGGGTAACTCTAGGAGCGCCAGCGGACCACATAGTGCCATGATTATGGTTACATCTTCCGGCGCTAGGTGTTCGCTTATTGCATCGTTTACCACAGTTTTTCTTGTTTGGAATGCGGTTATACTAAGCTTTTCATTGAGTGAAACGCGTTGGAGATGAACAAGTACGTACATCGTCATAGTAGTTACCTGGGCATGATCCCCATTTATCAGCACAAAAAGTTCCAGCTTTACCATCTGCATGTTCGTAGAGTTTTGAGCACCATTTACCAATACATGCTTCTTCCTCTTCGTTATGTCCTGAGCTTGCAAACATTATTACAACGAAAATAGTGGTCAATGATAGCGTAGACATTGAAGAAAAAATTACAAGAAAAACGCACGTGTGTCTTGAGGCTTAAAAAGACGTTTAAGTTGCCATTCAGTACAACCTCGGTTCTAGCACTTAGATACCTTGTCTCTTGAAATGTATAAACATGCGCTATCATACCGCAAGAATTATTGCCCTAGTATTACTGTATGTAATCTACTAGACCTACCAAATGATATTCAAAGGTATTTATGCACTTTCAATGAAGAAATATTCATAAAGTTCCATACACTCTCTAAAAAAGCTGCAATCAACACCCATTTTGATGAAAAACTTGAAACAAAAGGCCTTTGGTTACGTTGGTATCCAAATGGATGTTTACGCAGTCAAACGATGATGCTTGAAGATAAAAGAAATGGGAAACAGAAAAAATGGCACGTGAATGGACAACTTTTGTTTGAAACAAATTTTGTTGATGACGAGAGGCATGGTATGTATAAGAGTTGGTATGAAGGAGGCCAAGTCAATGCACAATGTAATTTTGAGGATGGTAAAGAGAGTGGAGAGGGCAAACAATGGCATCTGAATGGACAAATCAAGATACATACATTCTATGTTGATGGTAAACAAAATGGTGAGCACCGCGAGTATTATGAAAATGGGCAATTAGAACTAAAGATAACATATGTGAATGATAAGAAGCATGGTGAACAGAAAGAATGGTACGAGAATGGAAAGTTGGCTTTTCAATCAATGTTCAAGAACGGCTTGAAAGATGGTGATTGTACAAGATATTATGAAAATGGACAAATATGTGATCTTGAGGTGTTTGTTGAAGGTATTAAGCATGGCGAATCCAAAGAGTGGTATGATAATGGAATATTGGCTTCTCAAGCTATTTATGTAAATGGGAAAGAAAATGGCGAGTTCAGAGAGTGGTATGAGAGTGGACAACTCCACACAAAAGGTATGTGTGCTAATGATAAGTTACATGGAGAATATAAGGAATGGTACATGAACGGACAACTAAGCTACCAGCGCACATATACTGAAGGTCAGGCACAAGGTGAACTCTTGAAATGGTATGAAAATGGGCAACTACGATCGACAACAATGTATGTTAATAATGAAAAGCATGGTGAGCACAAAGAATGGCATGAAGATGGCCATTTCAAGCTTAAACAACATTATGTCAATGGTAAATTAAATGAAGACCCATAATGGGCAGATGGTAAATTACAAGCATGAACAGCACTATTTCAATACCAATAAGCATAAAAAAATCAGGTGAGATTCTGTGTTTCAAAATAGACACGTGTTGTAGGCAATACAAACAATTTCAAATAAACGTTTGGCATTATATTAATCCTAAGTGTAACAAAGCATTGGCTTGTACCGTCATTTTATTTGCTCCTTGTGTAATTGCAGAATAACAACATTACTAGGTCACTTGTATTTGAATTGTTTTTAAAGATGTTGCGTAGTCAAATCAAAGTGCTTTTGCTTTTTTGATAATAGTGTATTGCTGTTCTGAGGATTAACGTTGTATATAGAACATAGGTAATAAAACTAAAAAAAAAAAAAAGCACTAGATAATATCTGGTCAATAGGCTGAAGAAAATTGGAGGCGTACAATAAGAACAAACAGTTTATTGTTGATTTGTAACATGCAGATTACACTGTGTACAGTAAAAGGCATAGTATCGAGCATCCTGAGAGGAGAATCAAACTTATATCGCCTTCCAACATAGCTGTGCTAGACATAGTTGGAGTTAAATCTGGGTTTGTTGTAGGTTCTTGACTTGGAGCACTTGAGTCAATCGGTGGGGAAATCGCATTTGGTTGTATTGTAGCTGATGTTGTGGGTTCTTCTTCACTTGGAGCGATTGAATCAATCGGGGAAGCTGATGGCGTAGGTGTTTGGGCTGAATCACGTGATGGAGGTACAAAAGGTGAACTTGTTGGAGATGGCGTTGTAGGGGTTTCTGTAGGAGCCTCTGTTGGTGGAGAACGAGTAGGTGGAGGAGGACATAAATATTTCTCATCTGCGAAAAAAATTGAAACTGTCTTTGGCCCTTGTGTCACAACCTTATATGTTTGTTAAACAAGCGTTTATTATTCCATTAGTACGTACAACACCAATAACACACCTTGTTCCAGCACTTGGTACTGATACTACAGCCTGAGTTACAGGTTCATACGGTTCATTTGGTAAAACAGTTTCAGTTATTTTGTTTTTACTTGTTATGGTATAGAGGACTGTCTTTCTACCACCTTCTGTTCTTATGACAGAGGCAATGAAGGCATAGCTGTCATGTGAAGAAGGAGCTATTACCACGTTGTTTGAATTGAAATCAATTGGATGGTTGCTTGATAGAATATCGGAGTCAGTTTCTCTCGGTATAAACCCTGGAACTGAACAATCCAGGGCTAGCTGCTTAATTCTCAGAATGGTATTGGAGTTAAAATGTGTGTATAAAAACACCGCTGCACGTTTGGATACTGGATTATATGCTACAGACTTATGGAAAGGTGAAGTGGTGCCATATTCGCCAACACGTGTCATCATCTATCAGAAATGTCATTTGAAGTATTTGTGCATTTGTTTTAAATTTACCTCAGTGTAGGGAGAAGTGATAGACCGTGTGTTGATTTCATCTTCTTTAGAAAATAAAAAAAGGAAGCATTCGTCCATGGCAACTGCTGTTGTATGTCTTATAGGCCTTATGCCCTCGACTAGAAGGACTAAAAAAAGGTTAGTTTGTACTGTAATAAGTGCTATTGTAATGTACATTGCCTATTACTAAGGTCAACTTCCTTGTCTTCGTTCACAAAGATAGGGTGATACTTTTTTCTAACAATCATATATGTATTTGTAGCTAACAGTAGGTTAATAATCTCATTATGACGCTTGTTTATAACGTACGTCTAGCGAAGGCGAAACCATGGTCTGCTTCGAAACTAGTGCTACTGGTAAGTAGTTCGAGAGGCTCTGAAACTGTTAACTACGGATAAATGTTAGATACCAACAGCATTGACATAGTATGTACGCCTCCATTGTACCCAAAAAATCGTAGGTACAAGGTAATATTTGCAGGGCCAACAGTATCTCGAGTTAACACAGCAAACTCATCATTTCCGTATACAATCTGTAAGTAAGCCACTGGTACTGAGACTCTATGGACACTTGCAGTTCCTCCAGAAATTTCTAAGAACACGTCAATAGTCAGCACGTGATAATTGAAAACTTGACTTGCCTTCAATAGTACCCATCATAAGAGCGAAACCAGTCGTTCTTAGCGACCCGCCGACAATACCAAAAATCCGAACAGCTATACAGATAACATCTCCCTTGCCTGATATGGTACCGGTAGCGATGACAGGATCGCGAACCTCTTCATTAGCACTCTCCAGTACTTGTTCCAAACCTAGGGTACGCAAATCGCTCCATAGGTTCAACTCCAAAGCGAACGCTAATGTTATTTTAGAGTGTCATAAGAAGCTATTAGGTACCTTGAAACCAAATTAATACTAAAAGAGGCAATAGTACAGTAATATGATGTGTTGTATTCATTATGAGCGATAATGGTGTGAATGAAAAAAGGATGGGTAACATAGTGGTTCATAGTGATACACATTGTACAATACTGAGGAACACAGCATACATTATGGAGGAGTACAAGTGGCATTACAATGGGCAATTAGGAAGAACATTGATGGTGAAGGGAGGCAAATTTCGGGTGTAATTCTCAGTACTATCGTTAGTTAAAGCGTGTTGCTATATCACGTGATAAAACAAGCTGATTAGGCCACATGTCAAAGTATGTAATCACATTACTTGATACTACAAAAAAGGCTAAAAACAGACAGTAGCTGGCTTGTAAGTATAGTTGTGTCGTTGTTGATGTTGGTGGTATTACCGACACTGTTTTTTGTAGCCTTTTAGAAGGTGGACCTTGCTCATCATCTTTTGTATTTGCTTAAAATGAAACAGTTTGCGGCTTTTTTATTTGTGTCACAAACCTACAATTCACTGTACTTGTCGAGTTAGGAAATTCAATTCAAATTTGGAACAAAATACTCTTTTTAGATGAATATTCCTTTAATAATTTACTAATACTTTTACCTCGAATACTCCAACGTCCACCGAACACATTATCAACATTTAATGTCAAAACAACGCCTAGATACCGCATTAAATTGAAGGTATCAACGCTACAAATACGTGTATTCGCTCTAATATCCCGTCAGTGAAACAAACATCTTGGAACTCCATCTATAAACTTATCACTGATGAATGTCTAATTAAACAAGAAAGGCGAAGTTGACTATTTCGCAGGTAAATTACTATCTATTGCTAATTGTCGTTAACGCCCAAACAACAGATGCTACATCCAACTAGGATTCCGAATCATGGCTAGATCGGGTAATATGATGTAATTACCTCCAGTAGTACTACTAATGTATAGATAAATCAATCAAACTGAATGTTGTTTACCAGCTAGCTGTTTTTTATTTACTTTTTTTCATGTAATGCTTAACATCTAGGTAGTGTCCTGAAAATTTTACCAGCTTGCCTTCATAGTTATAACAATATCCGCTAACAGATACAGCATCCTTAAGATATTGTAATTTACTAAACTCTACCTTACATCGTTTTTTATCTTTAGAAAAAACAACAGACTTAACAACTTCCTCAGGATTCCACTAAATTAAACGTGTCAACATTCTTCTCAATGGTTACAAGTATATCAACAATATTTGCTTTAAAAAAGAGCCATATTAATGGCAAAAAACCCCAACAGTAGCCACAAGGAACGTGGGTACAAGAATTTAAAAAAAAGACTTAAAAAAAAAAGAAACATACCTTTGTTTCGGTTCCACCATCATAGTTCTCCTTAAAGATGTAGCACCAAAGATTAGCTATGTCCTCTTTCTTAAGAGTCAAATACCATGATAAAGAAGAGAAGTCCTGAATCATCAAAAATGGAGGATCTGAAGGGTACGGCAAAGCATGCCTTGAACGACATTTAACTACAAAAAACAATAAGAAAAAAGAGGGAAAGTGTGATTGCAAGCGTAAACAACAATATTTTTACTTGAACAGTTCAAATTGTTTGTTCCCCCAACTGCACCTTGAAACCATTGTTTCATAAGTGAAATAAAACTCAAAGTCTTTCTATGGGCAGGAAAAAAAGAAGTTTTTTTTTGGGTTTTTTGCTTTTTTTGCTGTTGTACCTCTCGAAAATCCTTGGCCAGTAAAGAATGATATTTCCCTGTCATAATTACGGAGTGGGTCTTGGTGAAAGTATATAAGAGGTTGTTTGGGTAAGAAAACAAGCAATGAACAAGGTAGGTTACATCTAGCTGCAGCTGCTATCTTGTGATGTCCATCAATCAGAAAATTTGAAAGAACAGTATGTATGCTTTGCTTTAACAAATAGTTCTTTGTTGGGTACGGTGTTCCACGACGATCAATCATACCAAAGGACATAGCTGTAGGTATTTCACCTTTTTTAAGCTTATTAACATAGTAATTAACACGTGATTCATCAAGAGATGACATTTTTTGAAATGGATTGATTGTGTTAACCCTAAACTCTTTTTCGTCTTGCTGATAAAAGCAACGATAGTAAGAAGGACAACCAATGTTGATTTCTTTCTTTGCTTCTGTAGAGAACTCACACCAGTCCTAGAAAGAAAAGTGAGTACACTGTACCCCATTGAGATGTATTAAAACCAAACAAAATAAAAGTAAAGGTGTCTACACTTTCAGAATCCTCTACGCTTCCCTCAGTATTGACTATCAATATAAAGAAGTCTAGCTAACAGATATGCTAAAAGGCGGTAAAGCCTGGTTCCTTATATGAATCTAGACGATTTCTAAAGTGAACACTCAAGCAGACATTGACAACGTTTTCGACTCAAATACAAACCGTTCAGGTTTTGTTGACAAACTGTTTGTCGCAAAAAAAGGGTTTCTGAAAGGAGAATATCAAAACCACGTACCCAATATTTAGCCCATTCGTTTGACCAGTAATCTTTTTCATCGAAATCAGTTGCTTCTTTGTCGATTGTTTTTAATTTGTTTTCGACTAGCTCAGGTCTAACAAAAATTTGCATAACGTCATACCTAAAGTAATGTATTTAAGTACAATCAATTGTAAGAGTATATCATGAACTTACGATCCATCAGGGAAAATAGAACTCAAGGTACTGAGTAGGTTGTCATCTTCCAGACTAAAACAATCTCCGTGATTGGCATTTAAAGCACTTGAAATACTTTCAACAGAAACATCTGCTGTAGCCACATGTGACCACCAAAATGCTCCAGTTTGCGAACCAGATCCCAAATATACTGATTTCTTGCCATCAACCTTTATTGATGTATATCTATCTTCTTCACGCAAGCCCCTACTGAATTCTTTGTGAGTTTTTTTTTTCAGAATAAAAGAAGAATTTGTTTTTTTAATTGATTATCACGTGGTTAGTGAAACTTACACCATTCTTGGTTGTCCTCTTTCTTCGGGTGTTTCAAAAGAAATCTTCTTTAAGTGTGGTTCACTTTTAACAACATAATTGCGTCTACAACGTCCACCTAAACAACGACATAAACTTGTTTTTCCGTTCGTTCGGGCGAGTTGTAGAAATGACAACTGGCTGAGGTTTTACTCTATTTATGGTTCTAATCACGTACTTTGTGTATGTGCCTTGTATAACTGTTGGTATGAAAAGCCTTGAGGTGGTTTAAGGTAATTTTGCTTTTCAGCCATTGTTTCGAAACAAAACCCGCTGCATTTACTAATAAAGTGTTAGTCTGGGCGATAAGAGGATAAATAAGAGTAAAATAACTTAGTTTTTCTATAAACGGTAGTTACGTACGTTTTCCACAACCAATTTGAGCTGCCAACCTTTTTCCAGCGCTTACAGACACTTTGACATGAAAGTAAACATTTCAACTCTACATGTCCAAACAATACACTTAAAACAGCGTCAACATGAAAAGGATGCGTGGGTTCCATTCCCGCAGACCAATTATTTGATTAAATGGCTTGTTAAGGTGTTTAAACGGTTAAGTGAAACTTCTGATTTTTCTTTGTAGATCTTATGTCGTAGGAATACAAGAACGCCTTTTAATAAAAATCTTGACATAAACTAAGCTACTAGGAGAATGAAAATATGTTCGTTTCAAAAGTTATCACTTAACTATCGGTTTTTTGAAAGTCGGCTTTTGGTTGAAGTTCAACCACGTTTGACCGTTACTTTCAAAGACGATTATGGTATCACGTGCGCTTGTCGTATATTTAATACTCGTAGTCACTTCGAACTATGTATGCAGTTCCAGCATAGCGTCTACAACCGATTTGGAAATAGTAAAAGACAATTACAGGCAAACCGTTTACCACCGCTTCAAACGTTCTTATTTATTGGCTAGGAGTATATTCCTTGCGTCAGCAAGTCATAAGTCTCAAGATGCGAGTGTAAAGCAGTATATGGCCACACTTGAAAAGAATGGAACTTGGCCTGATATTGGCACGTGTTTTAAAACCGGTTTATTGATTTAAATCTAACTTCTTGCTTGTTTTCTAACTTTGGTGTAGATTACAAAGATCAAGAACGCTCTGGGTGGAAGACTGTAGAGCATGTATATCGTGTTACCGCAATGGTAGAAGTTTATAGTCTAAATGGTGGATCATTGTATCACGACAAGACGCTGTGGGAAACGGTGAGCCATTGCTTGTTCCTTTTGTTTACCAACACTCGAATAGCTGAATCTCGCACTCAATTTCTGGCTTGTGAAGGACTTCAAAAATCCTAACTGGTATGGTACAGATACGTTGAATTTTATTTAATTCAAAATTAGGTGGTGGAATGAAATTGGTGTTCCATTGCAGATGGGAGAGATTGCAGTTTTAGTTGGATCAGAACTAAACAACAACCAAACTTCGAAAATGGTTCAAATTATGGCAAGAGCTGATTGGAAAGGTGAAACTGGAGATAATACCATAGGGATGGGCTTGATACATACGTACAGTGCTTGTGTTAACGGAGACGTATCATACATGTCAGAGGCGTTTGATAAGTAAGTTGTTTACGGCCGGCTTTTTTGTTTACAAGTTTTTTTAAACAGGATTTACTCAACTGTTGTTTTCACACCTGGTGGAGAAGATGGTATTAAAATAGATGGTTCATTCTTTCAACATGGTTCCAGAGTGAGATCGTGTAGTTACTTTGTTGTTTAACTGATACAGTGAATAGTTGTATTCTGGTAGTTATGGCGCTGAATATACAGCTGATATAGTTCAAGTTATTTTCTCAACAAAGAATACTGCTTTTGAGATTCCTCAAAGTAAGCTATCAATACTTTCCAAAGACGTACTTGATGGTCAACAGGTACGTTATGTTTTTATCGCATATAAATTAAGTCACTAACACACTACATTTAGTGGCTAATGCGCGGTAATGTATGGGATATTTCATCCAAAGGTAACCAAACTATTTATGTTTTTTTAAAGAGTTTTTAGGACGTGCCATCACAAGAGTAAATGGATTGAAAGTTGCTTGGAATGCAACAATGTTAGGTGATGTACCTGGATCACGTCAAGGCGAATATGAAGCGTATGCATCTCGTTTAAGTACGTTACTTCTGAAAGCCCGGGAGGAATGGTTTTAATAATGGTCTCACAGAAACTGGAAAACCGCTGAAACCAGAAGCAAATAGATTTTTTTGGATGGCTGATTTTATGACACATTATAGACACGCATACACTGTATCAATTAAAAGTACGAAAAAATTGTTCGCCATACAACTACGAATCCGGCATGTTATTTTGTTTCTCATTTATTTTCTTGTATACAGTGTTTTCTAAAAGGACATACAATGCTGAATGTGTCAACACTGAAGGAAAGAAATCAGTTCATTTATCAGATGGAACCAATTACATTTACACAACAGGTATTCTTTTGGTTGTTTTATTTTGCTTTTCCGAAGAATGTTTTCGCACGTGATTAACATTATTACACGTGTTGCTCTAAACTGGTTTGACTTTTTTGTTTCAAGGCGCTGAATATGTGAATATATTTCCGACTTGGGACTGGGAGAAGATACCTGGTATTACATCAACAGAAGGTAAAAATAATATTGTTTTCACTGTGGGTTTGGTGTGTTACGTAATATCCTAAGGTGGTACATTCTCTTGTGATAAGACTAAAACGCTTGGTACAACAAGTTTCGTTGGTGGTGTATCAGATGGACTTTATGGTGTTGCTGCATACGATTTTAGAAGTCCGTTCAAAGGTCCAATCTCTGCAAAGTGCGCTTTCTAATTCAAACTATTTTCGTTAATCTTTCGTGTTACAGAAAGAGTTGGTTCTTTTATGATGATTTGGTTGTAGCACTTGGTAACTCTATAAATATATCAACAAACCAAAAAGTAACAACATCTATTAATCAGGTACACACCACTTATGAGGATGTTTATTCCTTTTTATCTCTTTTGTCACTTTCTTTTTGTTGTTGACTTATCTGAAACATTGTACTTTACACGCTTTCCTAGTGCCTACTTGAAGGCGACGTATATACATCTGCATCATCTACACCTTTGTCAAAGGGAAAGCATTCTTTATCTTCCCTGAAGTACGTTATCTGAAATGTTCTTTTCGCTTTGTTGTTGAATGTATTGAAACAGTTTAAACTAGGTGGGTTCATCATAACAATGTCGGATACCTTTTCCCATCACCAACATCTGTACAGCTGAATAACGATGTACAGAATGGAACTTGGTTTGAAATCGGAACAGGATCAGACAGTCCAATCTCAAGGTAAAAAAGTTGTCCAAATTGTATTTCTCACTTAACATCAAAACATAGAAATGTTTTCAACATGTACCTTGACCATGGTGTTGGTGTACAACATGGTTCATACCAATACACTCTTGTATGCACAATATCAATTTAATGTAAGCATCTTCCTTACAAACAAGGTACCTGGTGTGTCGTATTCAGACTTCAAGACAAACTTGATGAAATACACAAACCAATTCAAAATAATAAAAAATGACGAATATCAAACATCTGTAGAAAACACAGGCAAGTCATTATACCCTCCGTGTCTTGTTCATGTATTAACACATATAGACTTATCAATCCTGAGTATTATATTTTGGTCTTCTGGATCAGTAAACGGAACAGAATGGTCTGTGACAGCATCACAACCTTCTGTTGTTCAAGTCAGAAAATCAACAAACAAAGGTACATCAGCTTGTATTACGTTGTTTGAGTTAACTTACCTTAAAATAATATCTAACACCTTATCAGTAAGCATCTCAGCATCAAACCCATCTAGAGATGAATCAGGAAATAAACTGGTTGTAACAATCAACCAGAAACTGTATGGAACAGGATGTACTGTTAGTGGCGATAATACAAAAGTTTCATTCAATTTCCCAACAGATGATCATGCTGGAGAGCCTATTGTACGTCAATTTAAACAATACAGTCGCACTTACCTACAAACAATACAGTTTATATTTGCTTACAACTAAATTTTAGACAATCACATGCTCAATTAAAGCTTGAAGCTACATTGCCAGTAACAGAATGTAACAATATATTTAGATTTACATTCCAATGAAAGAATTGTAGATACTTAGCTCATGTTTGTGTTCGAGCCACGGACATAATATTGTAGTCTTCCTCCAAGCCATGGTACTACAAATTTTAGTCTTGACCTTGGTGTGGGTTCGTACGCAACAACTATAAGTCGCTTGAAGCCATGTGTTTTCCTCGCCAAAATGTTATATTACATTTCAGCTGAGAACAAGGTTGACTGATATCCAATGAGTTTGGAGCAGTGACAATTGTGATCTTACACAATTACCAGTTCATCTACCAAGATTAGCAGTTCCCTAAGCTATAAACCATGAACCGCGTTCCAAAAACCGAAAACCTGCTTACCTAGACTTAACCAAATATCTTAACACTCCCCATAAAAGGCAACGTGTTAAAACAAGCAATTCACAATGATTAATGTGCGGTTTTGTGTGACACAGTAATTCGTTTTAATGCTTACTACAAACCCAAGGTATTCTCTAAAACGCCTTACGAAAGAAATGGAGACAAGGTTCCATATTTTGAAGCGGAAATAGTTGGCGAAAGGTTTGTTTTGCTTTATACGGGCCACCTTTAACTTATTTGTCTTCTACAGGTGCGGTATGGCCATTGGCTTCTCTTCATCGTCCAAAAATGATACTGTAACGCTGCCAGGGGACTATCAAAAGTATGCAAGTTATACTGATGCCGAATTTTTTTAGTCACGTGCCTGCGACCACGATGCTTTTTAGGTCTTATTTCTCTCGTCTGTGCTTACATTGCTATGTAGTTCGTATGGATACTTCGCTGATGGTAACACAAAGCATAATGGAGAAGTTGGTGACAAAACAGAATCGTTCAATAAGGGTGACATTATCGGTTTTGGTTTCATTGTAGACTCCTTCAGAAGGGCTTGTTTGTTTGCTACACGCAATGGAAAATACCTTGGCATCTTTTTCTATGATATCCCACGCGGTATGGATCTATACGGAGTCGGTAAGTCACTATAAAATCAAACAAACGTGATGGTATTGATGTGTTTAAGTTGGATCCCATCCTGATGCTATGAAGCCAAATTTTGGATCGAAACCATTCAAATTCGATGTCAATACACTAAAGACGCGCCCTGAGCTTATTGCTGATGATATCAATCACATCGGAAAACTAGCAGAAGAGCTGACATTAAAAATCTTTGAAGTGCGACAATTCTAATTTTTTTGGTTTCTGTAAATCTTACTTTTTTCTGGTTTTTAGCATACTGTAACAGAAAAAGGATACTTTCTTTGTAATCTAGCACTTGTATCAAAATCTTTCAAGTCAATAAGTAGTGATAATTCAATATGGAAACCACTCTACTTTCGTTCTTTTGACAAACAAAACAAGAACTTGAAAGTAAAGTCATGGAAAAAAATGTTCTTGGCAAGGTACCAACCACAGTTTTTGTATTTCTTCTTCTATGTCCTACCATCTTTATTATGAAGTAATACTTACGGTGTTGTTCAGAAAAGAAAAGTTAAAGCATGCCAAGAGATCACGTTTCCCATCATCAACAATAGGTACAAATCCATGAACACCATTCTAAAAAAATCGAGAACTCTCAGCTGTCTTTGCACTTAGAGTGCTGCTTATGTTTATAAAGTCACTAATTGGTACTACAATCATCGTTGTACTTGGAATTATTGAACCTACAACATGATTGCGGTGCAGTGTGATCAAGTCCGTTTTTGTCTGTTTTTTTGTACTTATGATTCAATTAGAGAACTGTGCAATGGACTTCGAGTGTCCTATGCTCTGGGAGAATCTTCAAAAAGTTCCACATGACAAAAGACACGTAGGTGCAATGAGCGCTGGCGATAAGCGTTTTTGTAAAAAGTGTAGCTCCCATGTGTATGTAGTTACAGAAGATACAGCTCAATTGTAAGTATTTCTTCTAATTTGTGAAACCAAAAGAACTTTGTGCCTTTTTTTATTCTTACTAAAACACCTATGTAGCCATATTGAATGTGGACATTGTGTTTCTTTTTATGTTCAACAACCAAATAGTAAAGTACGGAAAATGGGCCGTCGCAGGGTTGTATAACCTACAAGAACGAGGTAAATTATTGGCAAAAAACCAACAAGTAATTCAAGAACAATTATTACATAGCAATGAACACTACTTTCTATCCTTCTCTTGTGCAAACAATAGAATCTTAATAAACACTTAGCTACTACCATTTTTAAACTCTGTGATAAGATAGCCTGAGGTATTCGCAGATGCTTCTTCAGAACCTAAAAGTGAAATAGAACAATTTGAGAAATAGTATTGTAGAACTTCAGTATTTCATTTTTTGGATGAAGCAAAAACCGTGAACGTTGTACTTAAGTCTAAATCGCTACACATCTTCATACGATTGCAACGTACTCCAACAAAGCCATTCACAATGAATAAGGTGTGGTTTTGTGACACTATTTTGAAGCAGAAGTAAAAGCTGAAAGTGCACAGTTATATTGATTGTGTTTTATTAGAATGTAGCTTTCAAGCTTCAATTGAGCATGCGATTGTCTAAAATGCAGTCGTAAGCAAATAGCGACCGTATTGTTTAACTTAACGTACAATAGGCTCTCCAGCATGGTCATCTGTTGGGAAATTGAATGAAACTTTTGTATCATCTCCACTAACAGTACATCCTGTTCCATACAGTTTCTGGTTGATTGTTACAACCAGTTTATTTCCTGATTCATCTCTAGATGGGTTTGATGCTGAGATGCTTACTGATGAGATGTTAGATATTATTTTAAGGTAAGTTAACTCAAACAACGAAATGCAAGCTGATGTATACCTTTGTTTGTTGATTTTCTGACTTGAACAACAGAAGGTTGTGATGCTGTCACAGACCATTCTGTTCCGTTTACTGATCCAGAAGACCAAAATATAATACTCAGGATTGATAAGTCTATATGTGTTAATACATGAACAAGACAAGGAGGGTATAATGACTTGCCTGTGTTTTCTACAGATGTTTGATATTCGTCATTTTTTATTATTTTGAATTGGTTTGTGTATTTCATCAAGTTTGTCTTGAAGTCTGAATACGACACACCAGGTACCTAATTTGTGTAAGGAAGATGCTTACATTAAATTGATAGTGTGTGTACAAGAGTGTATTGGTATGAACCATGTTGTACACCAACACCATGGTCAAGGTACATGTTGAAAACATTTCTATGTTTTGATGTTAAACAAAATACAATTTGGACAACTTTTTTACCTTGAGATTGGACTGTCTGATCCTGTACCGATTTCAAACCAAGTTCCATTCTGTACATCGTTATTCAGCTGTACAGATGTTGGTGATGGGAAAAGGTATCCGACATTGTTATGATGAACCCACCTAAATTAAACTGTTTCAATACATTCAACAAAGCGATAAGAACAATTTCAGATTCAACGTACTTCAGGGAAGATAAAGAATGCTTTCCTTTTGACAATGGTGTAGATGATTCAGATGTATATACATCGCCTTCAAGTAGGCACTAGGCAACCGTGTAAATCAATGGTTCAAGTAAAAACAGTTGCTAACAGCAAAAAAACTGGCAAAGAGATAAAAAGGAATAAACATCCTCATAAGTGGTGTGTACCTGATTAATAGATGTTGTTACTTTTTGGTTTGTTGATATATTTATAGAGTTACCAAGTGCTACAACCAAATCATCATAAAAGAACCAACTCTTTCTGCAGCACGAAATATTAACGAAATAGTTTGAATAAAAAAGTGAATTAGAAAGCGCACTTTGCAGAGATTGGTCCCTTGAACGGACTTCTAAAATCATATGCAGCAACACCATAAAGTCCATCTGATACACCACCAACGAAACTTGTTGTGCCGAGCGTTTTTGTTTTGCCACAATCGAATGTACCACCTTGGAACAGTAAGTAGCGTACCAAAACTAAAAGCACATTTTTTTTATTTTTACCTTCTGTTGATGTAATACCAGGTATCTTCTCCCAGTCCCAAGTCGGAAATATATTCACATATTCAGCGCCTTGAAACAAAAGTCAAACCAGTTTAGAGCAACAAGTAATAATGTTAATCACGTGCGAAAACATTCTTCTGAAAAGCAAAATGAACAACCAAAAGAATACCTGTTGTGTAAATGTAATTGGTTCCATCTGATAAATGAACTGATTTCTTTCCTTCAGTGTTGACACATTCAGCATTGTATGTCCTTTTAGAAAACACTGTACAAGAAAATAAATTAGTTGCGGTTCTTTGTCACTAGTGTTGTTTTCATAGTTTTATGAGGAAACATGTTTGCGTACTCTTAATTGATACAGTGTATGCGTGTCTATAATGTGTCATAAAATCAGCCATCCAAAAAAATCTATTTGCTTCTGGTTTCAACGGTTTTCCAGTTTCTGTTTGAGAACATTATTAAAACCAGGGCTTTATTTAGAACTAACGTACTTAAACGAGATGCATACGCTTCATATTCGCTATGACGCGATCCAGGTACGTCACCTAACATTGTGGCATTCCAAGCAACTTTCAATCCATTGTTCCTAGTGATGGCACGTCCTACCAACTACTGTAAAAAAAGAAACTAAATGTGCCTTTACCTTTGCATGAAATATCCCACAAACCACCACGCATTAGCCACTACAAGTAGTGTTGGTAAGGTAAGTTTGATAATAAATAAACCTACTTGTTGACCATCAAGTACGTCTTTGGAAAGTATTGATAGCTTACTTTGAGGAATCTCAAAAGAAGTATTCTTTGTTGAGAAAATAACTTGAACTAAATCGGCTGTAAATGAAGCGCCGTAACTACCAGAATACAGCTATTCACTGTATCAGTTAAACAACGTAATGACACGATCTCACTCTGGAACCATGTTGAAAGAATGAACCATCTATTTTAATACCATCTTCTTCACCAGGTGTGAAAACAACAGTTGAGTAAATCCTGTTGTAAAACAAACTTGTTAGGAATAAGTCTGTAAGCTACAACTCACTTATCAAACGCCTCTGACATGTACGAGACGTCTCCAGTAAGACAAGCACTGTAAGTATGGATCACAGCCATCCATACAGTGTTCTCTCCAGTCCAACCTTTCCAATCAGCTCTTGCCATAATTTGAACCATCTTCGAAGTTTGGTTGTTGTTTAGTTCTGATCCAACTAAAACTGCAATCTCTCCCATCTGCAATGGAACACCAATTTCATTCCACCACCTGTGTTATTATTAAAATAATCGTCGTATCTTTACAGTACCAGTTCGGGTTTTTGAAGTCTTTCTCAAGCCAGAAATTAAACGCGAGATTCAACTTTTCGAAGGTTAAAAAATCATCAAGAAAGAAGTTGTTAGTTTACCGTTTCCCAAAGCGTTTTGTCATGATACAATGATCCACCATTTAGACTGTAAACTTCTACCATTGTAGTAACACGCTTTAGATGCTCTACAGTCTTCCACCCGGAGCGTTCTTGATCTTTGTAATCTAAAACAAAGTTAGAATACCATAAAGAAAATTGGATTTGAAACTAAAAGACACTGTTAAATCGGTTTAAAACACGTGCCAATATCAGGCCAAGTTCCATTCTTCTCAAGTGTGGCCATATACTGCTTTACAGTCGCATCTTGAGGCTCATGACTTGCTGACGCAAGGAATATACTCCTAGTACAAGAAATAAGAACGTTTGAAGCGGTGGTAAACGGTTTGCCTGTAATTGTCTTTTACTATTTCCAAGTCGGTTGTGGACGCAGTACTACGGCTACATACGTAGTTCGAAGAGACTACGAGTAGTATACAAGCCACAAACGCACGTGATACCAACATAATCTTATTTTAAGTAAAAATGGTCAAACTTGGTTAAATCTACAATCAAGCGTCAACAGACGTATGGCTATCAGTTTGGAAGAGACCGCAAACACAAGCAGTCAAAGGATGGCATTTTGTGTGGTAGACCTAATAGAAACTTGTAGTGCGCCTACCACAGTCAACACGTGATAAAACCGTGATCTAAATGTAAGTACGCGAAAGGCTTTTTATGTGTTTGTATTTAAATACTCTAGCATCCAGCAATAGCGTCACAGGCTTGTGTAGGAGAAGCGGAGGGAGACATTTGAATAAAAGTCACGTAAGCGCTCAAATAATTTTTATTTTGTCTTCTGACGCAGTTTCAGTGCGTGTGAATACTCCACAGGAGATTAAACAAACATATGTAAGAAAAAAAAATACTGAAGCCGTACGCCGTTCAGCTCTTTTCTCATCTCTATCGAACGAAGAAGACACAATACACTATGAGTACCTTGGCAAACCTACGTAAATTCTTCATACGAAATGTTGTCACCGTCAGCTCACGCCAAATGTTGCACACTGCTAATATTGTTGTTCCGCCACCAGACTCACTTGTTATGATATTATGTGGGACACTAATCCAAAAAAACCCAAGAAAATCTAAGTCACGTGACGAATGATTGGTGAGTAATACCGATGACCTTGTTATTTTATATGCAGCGAATTTCTTTACTTGCAAGTTTTTACAGCGTTTGTTGAAAAACTTTACGATAAACTGAGTTAAGAAAGCGTTTACCAATACACTGACTTAGCGCATGTCAATAGTTTGGAATTTACATCCTAGCACCCTCTCCCCAGCGCAAAACGAATGTCAACCAACAATACAACCAATAAGGGCGCAAATACGCAAAATCAAGGCTCAACAAAGAATACAACGCCTGTAATACGACCACCGGGTGCTTTGCTTCGAATGTTGAATCCTACATCTGGAAAGCTTAGACATAAACCACTCGCAGCTAAAATCGATGATAAACCTCGTGACGCAGCAAGTATACTACAAACCTCACCGTTATTAAAAAAAATGGACAACGCAGAAGATTGATCGTCAAATGGTCATGTCGTTCGTGGCCAGCATTTTGATTGCTTGCACATTTCAATGTCAACGAACAAAATAAACAATAACAAATTACCACGTGGGTCTTTGCTTTTTGGATCTCTTGCCAGGCAGAGAATTTTTTGAGGTGTAAGCTACAATACATAGTTGTAAACTCAATGCAATGTTATGTTAATTTACAATACACATAGCGTAGCACGTGTATTGAGCGTCTTGTTCTCTAGTGTTCGTGCTATTAAGTTGTGCACTTGTTAAGTTCAGAGTATCTGAAACGCATAACATCACACGAGAAGAGATACATGATGAGTGCTTCGAAATCAGAATATTGTCACGTGTTGAACCTTCCGCTTGAGCTACAGCTTGATATGATTGATGTAGACTTTGCAGTCTATGTACAATGGCCTCTTCTATCAAAATACACGGCAACAACCACAAGGTTTGATGATGAACTTAAAAAACATGGAAAGTGGATAAAAAGCAAAATTAAGTATTTTTTCGACCCTAATACTCGAAATAAGCGCTCTATCCACTATCACCGTAAGGTAAACAAACAAGAAAAAGCAACCTAAACCAATATAGTGATGTTGAGTGCACTCAACCAACGATACATTTACAAGACTAATTTAAATTCGTTGTGAAAAATAGTTTCAACTCCACGTGGTCATGTGTATACGCATGATGTTTATTGTTTGTGACTAATTTATGGTAGTCTGAGTGTAATTTTAGACATGGCCAGCTTCATGGGGAGTACAAAGAGTGGGATCGATTTAAACGTTTAAAGAAGCATTGTTACTACATAGATGGTTTTCTTGAAGGAGAATACAAGTCTTTTTATGATAATGGCAACATGATCATTCACGGTTATTACATCAAAGGCAAAGAAGAAGGAGAGTTCAAGGGGTGGCATGATAATGGGCAGCTGCACAGTGAATACTATTGTGTTGATGGGAAGATAGAAGGAGAGTATAAAGCATGGTATAGAAATGGCCAATTAGAAAAGAAGTTCAAGTGTGTCCAAAATAAACAACATGGAGAGCGTAAGATGTGGTATTTTAATGGCAAACTTAGGAGTGTAGTTATGCTTAAGTATGGTGTGCGTCTATGGAGTAAAGAATGGGATTTAAATGGACAACTAATTGCAGAAGACTACAGTACAAAACTTAATGATATGAGCGAATATAGGATATTGTGTATTTGCATTGTATTGCTAGTGGTTGGGTTTTTGATCGTTGTGATCAGCACCCTTTTATGCTTTATGTTTTAAATCTGTTGCCTCATTTGTTTAATGCATATCTAATTGCAATGGGCGGAACATTAGCTGGAAGGACAAAGTTGTTTGCACTGTATTTGCTCAAAACCAACTTCAAAGAATAAAAAGAAAGACATATCCAAACTCTGGATAAAAACTCAGAGTGAATAAAGGGTTTATTTGTTTGTGCACACAAACACAATGAGGCGCAATATACAGTTCCCAAAACATGTGGTTTTATCTAATAGAAAGAACTTAACTAATGCGCCAAGATTTACCATCATGTTTATAACAGTGTTCCTTTAGAACACCAAGTCTGCTCCATTGTTTATATTCACCAGATACCTTTCCTTTCTTATAGAAACAGTGTATTTTCAATACACCATTTGGATAATAGCTCTTATATTCTCCGCTAAATAAGCCATTGACATAGTGACTTTTTTGTTGTATTGAACCATTACTAAACCAAAGTCTGCACTTGCCTTCTTGGACACCATTAATGTAATTAGAATCCTCCCAAACCATACCATTTTCATGCCAATGTTTGTAAACTCCCTCAAGCTTGTTATCAACAAAGGAACAATGTATCCTGATAGTTCCATTTTTATTCATTTTTTGCGAATCTCCATTGCGTTTTCCATGTTTCCAGTATTCCTTTGACACCAAATACATATTTTTATTCTTGTCCGTCTTGTATTTAACCCATTTACCATGTTTATTTAGATTACTATCAAACCTGGTTGTCGTTGCTGCTTGCTTTGAAAAAAGAGGCCATTTCATATTTATTTCACCTTCTTCCATAATATCAAGCTGTAACTCCAATGGAAGGTCTAGTATACGGTTGTACCTCCGCGGAGCCTTTTTCCCACCAACAGATTCCCTAGTATGTTGTTGTTTATTCATGGCTTCAATAGAGCGTCTACGCAATGTAACGTTTGGCAAATAATGTTCTTTTTGACTACAAAACTCTTTCCATAAGTGTGTTCATTCATTGAAACTGTTAAGCAAGCAAGGCAAACTCTTTCGCTTGCGCATAGGACGCCAGCACATGTTCATTTTCTCCTTTAAACAAAAGGCAACCAGTTCCCTTGGCCAAATGGTAGTATTGTACAAAGCGATGCTGCCCCTATTTAATCAATTGTGAACAATTTAGAGTCAAGGTAGTGAGACAGTAGCATGTGCTACAAAGTAAATCATGGGATTTGACTTATTGTAGAGGTGAGTTTACTTTTGAAAGGACACTCCGATTTGTAGCACCCACGTGACTTTCTGCTTTTATGCTCACGTGAAGTACCCATAGATACACTAATGTTTTAGCTTGCATAGTTGCACAAGGCTACCTATACTTACAGACTATCCCGAAGGAATCAGGCTTAGCGCTAAAACAATGTGCTTTACTGCAAGCATTTCTGCAAGTCAAGAAATGTCGTGTCATGCCAAAAACGAACATACTAGCAAAAACCCACTTGCCTAAACAGCACTAAAATGGTTTTGAGACTTGCTGCTATTATTGTAGCACTTGCATTAGCTGTCAACGCTCTTGGTAGGCCAATAAATATACTTTTAAGCCTATTTAACGCTATTTGTAGTAGGAGCAACAGGAAACGCGACAGCAATAGTAGGTGATGGTACTGACGTCATCGCAACGGTCGGAGAGGTTCCAATTGGTAAAACAATTCCATTCTTTTGCGTATCAGACGTAGACACTCCTATACCAGAGTATAATATAGTTGGAATGGGTGGTGTTACCTTGAAAATTGACATCGATTCAACTTCTTTAACATTCACTTCAACTATGCTAGACGAAGCAGTAAACATAACAATAAACTTTGATGCGCCGCAGGTGGCAGGTAAGAAAACAAAATAACGATTTAAGACAGAAAACGCTCTGACGGCTTGCAATACGCAATCAAATCGCTATTGACGCGTCCACCTATTTCCTATAACCGTTTAAACGCCTTTACGCTTGTTTTATTGTCATATCTTTTTAATTCTCTTTAGACGTTGTTCTTGTATCTACTGAATATGCGAGTGATCCTGTACTAGCATTTACTGACTCAACAATAATGTACAGCCACCTTTTTTTGGAAACTTTATTCTAGCACATCCTCAAAACTAAAACTTGATATAGGGTTGATCTACCTGACGTAGGAGTCCCTACTTCTTTTACAACAATTTACACAATCACAAGTATACCTCCAACAACACTACCTCCAACGACACTACCTCCAACGACTGTCCCTCCAACAACTATCCCTCCAACAACTGTTCCACCCACAACTGTTCCTCCAACAACTATTCCACCCACAACTGTTCCTCCAACAACTATCCCTCCAACAACTGTTCCACCCACAACTGTTCCTCCAACAACTGTCCCTCCAACAACTATTCCACCCACAACTGTTCCTCCAACAACTATCCCTCCATTGCCAGAAACACTACCAACGACTGTTCCTCCAACAACTGTCCCTCCAACAACTATCCCTCCATTGCCAGAAACACTACCAACGACACTTCCTCCAACAACTGTTCCACCCACAACTGTCCCACCAACAACAGTTCCACCCACTACTGCTCCTCCAACAAGTGTGTCCCCAACAACGGGAGCACCAACATTACCAACAACTGTTCCTCCGACAACTACCGCTTCAACGACACTGCCTCCAACGACTGTCCCTCCAACAACTGAAGCGCCAACAGTACCGACAACAGCTCCACCAACAGCTCCAACAACTGTCTCTCCAACTACCGAAGCACCAACGACACCTTCACCTACTGTCATGCCAACAACTGATGCGCCATCTATGGCTATAGTACCACCCACAACTGCTTCTCCAACTACAGTAGCTCCAACAGTATTTACACCTACAACAGATGCTCCTACTCAAGTGCCTAGCTCTTTACCAAACGTATGTGCTTCAATAATCTATTCTAGTAGCCATGCTTGTACACACTTATTAAGTTATGTTTTAGATTGAGCCTAGAGGTGATTGTATCCAAGATAATAACGATGGTACATTTACTGCTTATCTAGGATGGGTGACTGTACGTCAATGTTCGAACACTCATTTTTTTAACTTGTCTTAAACCTTTCTCTTATAGACCGAAGAAATCACAGTACCTATTGGTGATAATAACATGATATCCCCTGTTGGTAGTACAACACAACCTACAGTGTTTAATGGCACTGCACCTTTCTACCCTACAATAAATTTTGCTTTTGTTTTTTCAGGTGCTGTAACAACTTGGACTCTTGGTGTACGATCATTTTTCTTAGTTCCAAGTATCTAACCTTAATTACATACTCACCTTACGATTTTTACAGCGTGGTTTTATAACATTCTCATCTGGAAACCCAGCAACAGCATGCCCAGAGACAGGTACGGTTTAAGTTTCTCTTGGGCTTGTTTGATGTGTTTTGAGCTTTCTTTTGCTGCCCATTTGTTAACGTTTATTGACGACACGTGACTGTATGTTAACTTAGTTTGTTTGTGCAGGTATTGAAGTCGGATTAGTTATTGCTGAACCCTTCCCTGCACCTGCTAGTGTTGTAAACACAGTTGGTGGTGCTATACTTACAGGGATGGGCCTTAATAGCTCTGATGGTACTATAGCACAAAAATCTAGTACTAGTAATAAGCGTCAGGCACAAACAACGGTCGTTGTATCAATAAACAGTAACAGTGGTATGAAGACATCTTTTAAAAAAAAAACCTTTTGGCTTGCTTGTTTTTTTGCTTATTGTGATTGTTATAGGTTCTGGAAGTATTGCTAGTGTAGTGTCATCTTACTTAAATGATCCTACAAAACTTGCAACTACAACATCTATTGTTACAAATGCAGGACAAAGCGTTGTTGTACGTTTCTTTCTTGTGATAAAATCATGGATTTTCTTCTTACTTTTTGTTCAATAGACTGCTCCAGCAGCATTGCAGCCTTCATCACTTATTGTTGCATCTCCTGCAACAACCTCACCTGTATCAGCTTCTCCTGTAACTACTCAAACTCCTTCAACATCAACATCCACAGAATCGCCAACAAGTGATGATACAATTCCTATCATTATAGTTGGTAAAGATTTTTTTACATTCATCTTCTTTTTCTCACTTGCTCTTTAGTTGTTGTTACAGTTATTATACTTGTAGCCATTATTGTAATTGCATACTTTGTTATTTTCAGATCAGAACAGCCTAAAACTGTTAATTCAACACCTCTCCGTGCTGCTGGTAAAATGCCAGGTTCTGTTAATACAGACCGCGATATTTATTCAACACCTCAACCTGCTCCAACCATATCAAAGGACACTAGTGAAGAAAGCAGCAGTAGTGAAGAAGAAAGTAGTGAAGAAAGCAGCGAAGAAAGCAGCGAAGAAGAGAGCAGTGAAGAAAGCAGTGAAGAAAGCAGCGAAGAAGAAAGTAGCGAAGAAAACGATGAGACTAGCGAAGAAGACGATGAAAGTAGTGATTACAGTGAAGATTCAGATACTTCTGATGCTGAAGAAAGTAGTAGTGAAGAACCTACTAGTGATGATGATATGAGAGAAGGTGAAGAACCGTTAGATACAATTGAAAGCTAACTTAAACAAACAAAAAATAAAGTGTACAAAAATCTTTGAATCTCGTTCAGGTAACTGAGCTCTATTTGTACAAAAATGCTTCACCTTTTACCTTGCTTGAACTTACATTTGAGGCTACCTGATACACTCAGCTTACGGCTATTAACATGGTAGTGAAGATTTTATGGTTGTTGTACTTGCTAATGTTGTGTTTAGGCTACTATGCTGCACTTTACGTCTGGCAAGGCAGGACCATATTATGTAGATAAAACCAATACGTATTTACCACCTTCTGTACGATATCTGTTATTGTGCTTTACCTAATTTACCACAACCGCCAAAACAAAACTTTAATATTGTTTTTTTTCTTTTTTGTATTGTAAGGTTTACTTGCTTTGCTGGTTACATATGCTCCTTTATGATTGTGTTTTCGCATGTTTTTACCAAGTAGGCTCCTTATAGGGGTTTCTTCTCGCACGTGTTAGAGTAAACTTCCTGAAACCTAAATAATTACAGCCTTTTAAGCTTCTTTGAACCTTGCATTCTTTTTTAGAGATTGTACTCTGTTAACCTTTGATGTAGAAGATTCGTGTATCTTTCTCATTCCCAAAGAACTGTGAGAGTATACTAGGAACCTCACCTAAAACAGTGGAGATACCAGTAAATGTACGAGCTACAACCATCCCTTATTTTGTTGTGTTGCTTTTTAACCTGTTTGCAATTTGTAGTCTACCTTGGCTATGTTCAAGAAAATACTGACAGAACGTCATCCTCATTCTAAGATGATTGTTCTTGGTACAATGTCTATAAATGATGACCTTAATGCTGAAAACGAAGTGGTTCTTCAGCACAATGATTCCATTTCTGTTGTATTGAAAAAAACAGATTAAAAATAACATACAATGATAGATTATTATCACGTTGATACCCTTTGCTCAGAGTATATTACACAATGTACTGTCCAAACTATTTAATTTTGTCGCAAATGCACAGCTAGCCAAGCGTTGTAATTAAATATAGATAGTTATTTGCCATAGTACAACATTTATTTATAAGACATTTTTAGAACTGGCGTCTTTGCCTGTCTATTATCCGTAGCAGTCAGTTAATTATCCACCTAGTGTTAGTTATTTTTGTAAGTTAGAACTGCTCAATGCAAACAAAGTGCTGTATCAGGCGAAGTAGCAATGTAGAGCACTACAAATTGAATACCAGTGTTAAAAAAAACCGTTATT
The DNA here is from genome assembly GCA_038496445.1 of Trichosphaerium sp. ATCC 40318. Taxonomy (NCBI): domain Eukaryota; phylum Discosea; class Flabellinia; family Trichosidae; genus Trichosphaerium; species Trichosphaerium sp. ATCC 40318. The sequence goes on along the minus strand of JALMLS010000404.1, from coordinate 137,463 downwards.
TGGTTAACAGAACTTGCAAAACAAGTGTAGGCGCACGCACCTGTTAATCAATACATGTATTTAAAAGTACAGCACATGGAGATCTGTTTTTATTTTTATTTTCGGGCGTTCCAGATGCACAAAGTTGGAACTTCGAGATGGAGAAATTTTACCTTCACGATTGATTTTATGCATCTAATTTTGGGTTATTTCGCGTTGATAGTATTGTGAGCGATAAGAGATAATACCTTGATCTTTTTTTGCGCATTTCATTTGAAATTTAAAACATTTAATCACGTGACACAGATATTTGTAAAAGTTGTCTTTTTGTAAAAGACTTGATGACGCGATATGATCTTTTGTATTCTGTACATTTGTATTGTGATAGAAACACGCAAAATAGTTAAAAAACCGAATTGACACGGTAACTGCAACGCCTCCGTAATTATCTAAATCTTCAACAAATAAATGGAGCACCGTGCGTTCCACATTAGTTGTTTTTCTGAGCTGCACACTGGTCCAACAAAGTCACATTGTCTTACGACAAAGATGGGTAATGTGCAGCTCAGGCTGCCTGGATACGAAGAATTCTCTTGTAAGTACATTATACAGGTATACTATACCTCGTTCAGGCTATTAAAACATTTAGATGAGACAGAGAAACCGAGTGAAGAAGAAAACACCCCATCAGAGGAGGTAAAGGAGGTATGCTTTAGTTTTACAAGATTTCGACGCGTCAACTTGTTACTGAAAGTGTATCAAGGCAGATGACGTACAAAACGAGAAAGTGTCAGAGCAAGCAACTACAGAAGGTATGTAAATATGATCGTGTTAAACTAACCGCGATCGTAAAAAACAGTGTTTTTTTTTTACCATCAATCAGATGGTCGTTTCTGTTTTTGAATGTTTGTTCGTAAAACGTGATTGTACACGTGATTTAACTCGTCATAGGGAAGGGTGAAGAAGAAACACCGGTTTTAAAGAAAGATGATAGTCCTAAACCTTCGTTATCAGCTGCAAAGAAGCTAGGCGCTAGTGCAAAGTGGAAGCGTGGACTTGGCGCTTTCAAAAAGGTACACAATTTTATTCGGAGTTTTTGTATTTTTTGGATATTTTTCCTTGGTGTTTACGATACTTCTTTGTAGTTGAGTGCACAGAAAGAAAAGCCAAAGGAAAATATTCCTGAGACACCCAAGGCCTTTATAGAATTGCTTAGAAATGATACACTACCTACAACGAATCAACTTACAGCGTTAAAAAAGAACTTAGATGGAGGTAAAGAAAGACTTTTTATCGTAGTTTAAACAAAAAAACCGAAGCGGCGTGGAACACGTGACATATTTATTTTTAGGTGATGAAGATTGGTTAAAAGAGTTTCTACATGAAGAAGGCCTTCAAGCTATCTACCAAGCGATATTGATATATGAGAAGTACGTTATCGAATTTTTTTATTTTTTGTTGTTGAAGAGCTAGTCTTGTTTGTTTTAATGCTTGCTTTAGACAACTTAAAAAAACTGCTTCTCTCACGTTGATAACAAGCGAATTGAAACTTATCAATTGTATAAAAGCTTTGATGAATACTAAAGAGTCACTTCAAATCATTGTAGATAATGGCGCAAAGGTACAAAAGAAGCGAAAACAAGATATTCACCAACTCTAAGCTCGTTTCTTTTTTTAGATATTAGCTGATCTTGCGCCTATTGCTATGCGCTCTCCGAATACTATATTGCGTACTCAACTTCTATACCTTCTAGCAGCGCTTTGTTTGTACTCTGCGGAAGGATACAAAATAGTTCGTCAAGGGTTAGAAAACGTAAATAGAGTTCATAAGTTCAAGTCCCTTGTTGCTACCCTTGACAATGAAAGTACGTCCTCATGTCGATACAACTAGTCCAAACTAATACACCTTGTTAGATTTGGAGTTGGTAGTAGCTGCTGTTTCTTTGATAAACACGCTTATTTTAGCAGCAGGCACGTGGGTTTTAAACACGTTGAAGATTCACAAAATGAAGTCACTAGAACTTTTTGTTTGTTGTATTTTTCATTCGTCTTACTGTTGCATCTAGGTGACTTATACGAACGTGTTCACTTGAGAAACCACTTCCTTGACTTAGATATTGTATCTAAGTTATCAGAAATCGAAGAAAAGAGTAATGGAGATGACGTCAATGACGCTACAGCTGATGCTCTTCATAAACAAATAACAGCTTTTGAAAAATTTTCAGGCGAAGGTATGTTCAACAAACGTCCTTCAAATTAAAACATGTCCGACTAATTTCGTGCGTATTTAGATAAGGATGATGTCTACTTGCTTAGACAAGATACACGTGTTGATATGGATGATACTACATCTTTATTTCACTTCTTACAAGTACTTGTTGCTGATAAAGGATCAACTAGAGAAAAAACACTTAAAACCATGCTTCAAGTACGCTCTTTTGTCTTTTATTGATTTTGGCGTTTAACTTAAAATTCAGACTCTTGTGCTCATGTCAGACGATACAAAAGAGTCTGATAATACATGGCATGCTGTAGAACAAGCTATATCGTACATAGCAACAAACAAAGGTATGTTGTTTAGAAGCTTGCTTCTTTTTTTCTCTTTTTTCTGAATTTGCTCTGACTCATTGTTTTAGAGTTATCTCTTGATACACTATCAAAGTCTATCAAGGAATCTACTGAGAAAATACTTAACGCCGATCACAGTCTGGCACCTCAACAATCACCACGTGATGGTCAACCAAAAAAGGGTAGACTGGAAACAAAAGAAGAAAAACAAACCAGACTCAAAAATACAGCGAATCTTATGAAAGAACTTAACAAGACCGCAACAGCATCACCTCCACCTCCAGCTCCACCAGCTCCACCTGCTCCACCAGGCGAAACAGGAGCTCCTCCACCACCACCTCCACCTGATGCTGCTGGCGCTCCACCACCTCCACCTCCACCTCCAGGCGCTGATGGCGCTCCTCCGCCTCCACCTCCTCCACCAGGAGCTAGTGGAGTACCTCCTCCACCGCCTCCACCTGGAGCTCCTGGTATGCCACCTCCACCTCCTGGTATGCCTGGTATGCCACCGCCACCTCCAGGGATGCCTGGTTCAAGGAAAACGCTTACAAGTGCGTAGCCAATTGCCTTTAAAAATAGCGAGTTTTAATTGATTTTTTTGTTTCAACAGACAGTGGTTGCAAATGCTCTCCTAAAGTACAGATGAAAGCATTCCATTGGGTGCCTCTTAAACAAGCAGATAAAGAATACTGGGGAGATGTCAAACCTGAAAAGTACGTGGGAATCATGTGGTGAAGTGAACTAACTTTTTTTCTTTTTTCTCTTAGAATTGATTTGAAAGCCAAGGATTTAGAAGAGTTGTTTCCAGCTAAAGGTCGTGTTAAGAAGGCTAAAAAGAAAGTAGTTAAACCTAAATTTGTTACTCTTCTTGATGGCAGACGTAGTAATAATGTTGGTAAGATCTTTTTTGTTCAGCGTGAGAGCTGTTGTTTATTTTTCTTTTTTTTAGCGATTGCCAGAACTCAGTTCAAATGTACCAATGATGAGATTGTTACAGCTATAAACAACGCTGATTATAGCTTATTATCGCTTGAAAAGCTTCAAGCTCTACTCAAATGTCTTCCAACACGTGAAGAGGTAAGAAAAAGCAGTTGGCAAAAGATTGAAGTGTTGTTACTAAAAACCGCTTTAATCGCCCGAGGTTTCACTTTACTAATCATTTATTAGCGTACTATTATAGATCAATATACTGGTGATATTGAAAAGCTAGATAAAGCTGAAAAATTCTTCAAAGCTGTACGACAAAACCAAGAAACAGAATCTTGATTTTATGTTAATTTTTTTTTGTTAATAGTTGGTAACCATTGACAAACTTGATCAAAAAATTAAAGGGTCAATACTTCGTGCAGAGTATAAAGTACAACTTGAAGAAGCCGAACACGTACGTATACACATAATACCAATTGGAAAGTCTGATTAATTTTATTCTAAAGGAAATTGAAGTAATGAAAGAGACATGTAAAAGAATTGTTGAATCAGCACAACTCAAAAAAGTCTTGGAGGTAAAACTGCTAATATCACTTTTGAGGACATCTTGCTGACTATCATGATAGGTAACACTCGCTATTGGTAATTTTATAAATTTTGGAACACGTAAAGGAAGTGTACATGCGCTATCTGTCGAAACATTCAAGAGAGTACGAAATCGAATAGAAACTATTTTCTAATACGTGGATTTTTATAGCTGAAACAAACACGATCTACAACATCTCCACGAATGTCTTTACTTCATTATATTGCAAAATTTATTGAAGAAGACTACACAGAGTCTCTTACATGGTTAGATCAAATGGAACAACTCAACAAATGCTTAAAATGTACAACTTTTACAACAATGATGATAACTAATAATCACATGTAGTAAGTCCAAGCCAGACGGAGTCTGTTCTCAAGAGCTTGAAAGGACGGCTTAATACCCTACAAAAGCAGATGGAAACAACTGAAGACTCACCTTATAAGACAATGATGGTGGTACGTTTTCACAGTCAAGTCAAAAAAACTCATGTGTTTGAATCCAAATAGTCGTTCTTGAGTGATGCAATAACAAAGATGGATGACGCAAACACTCATTTTGATGAGTTATCAGATGCTATAGAAAAACTACTCAAATCCTTTGGTACCTATAAACACGTTTATCATTTTCTAAAAATCACGTGATTAACACGTTTTTTTTAAGGTCACAACTTGAAACGAGATGACATGCCAAAAGTTGTTCAAGTTTTCCATCAGTTTCACTCTGACTTTAAGTTTGTCTTCACTGAGAACAAGAAGCGTCGTGAGACTGAAGAGAGACGTAAGAGACTTGCAAAGAGAAGAGAAGAGAACTTGAAGAAAGGTAGAAAAGGATTACCACCAGTTGAAGAAGAAGGCGTAATGGATAAGCTATTAGCATCTATAAAAGGTGGTAGTTTTGCTTTGAAGCACAATGATTAAATGTTTCATATTGTTTGTATGTTATTCCCCTCTAAATAAAAATCCTCCAACAAGGCCCTCGTTTATCTTTGTCCGTCTCAGAGAGCGTTTAGTATTAGTACATGTACGCTTCGGCAAGCTTATTAGCTGTCTCCTACAGAGTACTTGGTATCAAGAACGCGTTAACAAAGACAGAGCTTATTGAAAAGCTGCTTAACCTTAGCTTAACTAGTACACTAAAGCATAATTAATATTCCGTTATCTCTTGTCGTAAAAAGCTCACCAATCAACACATATTCGCAGTTTACTCGCAAATGAACCATAACAGTGCATTCTTTGATGAAATACCTGTTGAAGTTATTGTACATATACTTCAATTCGTTTCAGTACTCTCTATGCACTCAGTGCTGCATACGTCTAAATTACTACAAAATATCGTTATAACTCACGTGGGGTACAACTCTGGAAGAGATATCACCATCAAAACGATACAAAGACTCGAACAACTATTTCAAAAAGCACAATATCTTATTAGAACAAGCACTATCACTGTGACTTTTCCTCTTGAGCAAAAGGACTTAAAGTATCTTGATGGAGTACACGCCCTTGTGCTACATAGTGTTAGATGTTGATTTCTCAAACTTGAAGATAAACAGTATTGACCTTAGCAACTGTCACGGGCTTACTGCTGATCATCTTAAACAACTTGCTGGAATACACACAATCGTTCTCCACTCAACCCCTGTAACAGATGAGGATATAAAAGGGTTAGGAGGTGTTCATACCATTAATTTAGGAAGCTGTGAGTACATAACTGATGAAGGTGTTAAGGCATTAGCTGGAGTACATACAATAAACTTACACAGAACAAATGTCACAGATGATGGCATAAAGGCTTTAGTAAGTGTTTCTAACATTACTTTAAGCCTTACATCTGTAACTGACGATGGTATTAAACTATTGGCTGGTATACATACTATAGATTTAGGAAGCTGTAAGTACCTAACTGATGAGGGCGTTACAGCATTATCTGGAGTACACACAATAAACTTAAACCGTACTCATGTGACTGATAAAGGCATCAAAGCGTTGGCTGGAGTTCACAAGATTTCCCTAAAATACGCATTTAAAGTGACAGATCAAGGCATCAAAGCATTGGCTGGAGTTCATACCATACACCTAAACAGCACACATGTGACGGATGAAGGTATTGAGGCTTTGTTTGGTGTACATACAATCTCCTTAAATGATTGTACACGTGTTACAGATAAGGGCATCAAAGCGTTGGCTGGTGTTCACACAATTGATCTTCGTGGTACAAACGTGACAGATGAAGGTGTCAAAGCATTTTCTGGAATTCACACTATTAATCTCGCGTGGACTGCAGTGACAGATAAAGGCATTAAAGCACTATCTGGTGTTCATGAGATTAGCCTTAAAGGTACTAAAATAACTGATAAAGGAATTGTAGCACTTGTAGGAGTTCATACAATTGATGTACACGGTACAAACGTTACATGTGATGGTGTTAATGCCTTGATTGGTGCTCACAACTTACAATCGCTATGGTTAGATATAGTTAACAAGGTTGTAATTAATAAATAAAGCCTAAAGTTCCTTCATTTGTCTTCATGAAAGGTACAAGGGGGTATAAAAATGTTCTTGTAACGGTGATTGATTCTTGTTTATTCGGTTTCAATGATTATAAGAAGGACCGTCTAGAAATACAGTACTAGGTGATATGTCACTAATCATAGAATACAGTATTAGTCTAAGCAAGGACTCCGTCAGTCAGGGTCAAAATTATTACTGAACAAGTGGCCATATCTCTTGTCGTTTGTAGGAACTATTTAATAGCGCAAAATGAACAAAAACAGTGCTTTCTTTGATGAAATACCTGTTGAAATCATTGTTCATGTACTTCAGTTCGTTTCAGCACTCTCTATACAATCATTGGTACATACATCTAAATTACTACAAAATATCGTTATAACTCACGTGGGATACAACTCTAAAAAGTATATCACCATCAAAACAAAAAGAAGACTCAAAAAACTGTATAAAAAAGCGCAATTTCTTATTAGAACAAGCACTATCACTGTGACTTGTACTCTAAAGCAAAAGCACTTAGATTGTCTCGATGGAGTACACGCCCTTGTGCTACATAGTGTGTTAGATGTTGATTTCTCAGCCTTAAAGATAAACAGTATTGACCTTAGCACCTGTCGTGGACTTACTGCTGATCATCTCAAACAACTTGCTGGAATACACACAATCGTTCTCCACTCAACCCCTGTAACAGATGAGGATCTCAAAGCATTCAAAGGTGTTCACAATATTGATATTAGCAAAACAAATGTGTCTAATGGTATTACAGCTTTAGCTGGAGTTCATACAATTGATTTAAGTAGTTGTTACTATATAACTGACGAGGGTGTTAAAGCATTGGCTGGTGTTCATACAATAAAGTTAAACTACACCATAGTGACTGACAAGGGAATCAAGGCTTTGGCTGGAGTTCATACAATAGATTTGAGTGGTTGTAACCTCATAACCGATGATGGCATTATAGCATTGGCTGGAGTTAACACAATACAGCTAAACTCTACTGCTGTGACAGATGAAGGTATTGAGGCTTTGGCTGGTGTCCATACAATCTCATTGAATGATTGCTTTGTAACAGATGATGGTATCAAAGCGTTGGCTGGTGTTCACACCATTAGCCTTCGCTGTACAAAGGTGACAGATGAAGGAGTGAAAGCTTTAGTTGGCGTACACACTATTGATGTAGGATATACTTTAATAACAGATGAAGGCATCAAGGCTTTAGTAGGTGTTCATGCAGTTAAAATGTGACGTGAATGGTGGGCGCTAACAAAATAACTTGTGATTAATAAGGATTTGGTAGTATGGTTTTGTACAACCCAGACTTGCAAATGTGAGTTTAAGTTGCGCTGTTTTCCAATAAAGTGGCAAGCATGTTGTTGGAATGAGGTTAAAACCAAGCGAGTGCATGCTCTATTATATCTGTAGTCGTAAGCTGTGCATAAGTTAAGCGTTGCTCAGTTAGGTTTTCCAAACGGTATCCCAATTGGTAACAGCCAGAGCCTTTTTGCTGTTTCCTGAATGTATTGCCATTATTTTACATCACACAGAACTGGGCAATGCCAAGTTTTTAGTTGCTCATTGTGTCATTGATATCATACATGACGTAATTGGAAACAACAGTGTTTCCAAGCAAGTTCTAGCTTTGCCAAAGAAAGATAGGTGCAATTCAGTAATTAATATGCAAAAGATGACGGAATCAAGGATTCTATTTTGCTGGTAGGATGTCAAAGACTTGTAGATGATGAATTGTATTTAGTAGGGATCTATGTATATGATTGGAACCAAATTGTTCAAGGGATTTATCTCAATAATCACAAATATGTATTTCGTCTTCACTTATTTGTCAAACAATATCTCAAGGAATCAAAGGAAGGTATTCTTGGTTCTTTTTTTGGACACAGTAGTAGCATGTATGAGCAATGTAGATCTTACAATGTATAAGACGTATCAGAAAACCTGTTTATGGCACTACCATTTGAATAACTAGAGCAATCAAGATATCGCAATCATGTTTTTTATTTCATTAGAAACAAGCTACTAACAGGCTTTCATCCACACCACTTTGGATAAGTATTTCTCTGCGATTACCTACGATATAGTTCGTGCACTTCTACCTATTACTTTGTCTATCCTGCAGTACACACGTCACAACAGTTGTATTTACTAATGTTCAGTTTGATATCTTTTCACATTTATTGCCTTTCATTGTGAACAGAAAGCGCGCTTGTTATTCACCCGATAGTATCGGCCTTGTTTACCCTTATCATTTCCGATTAGTAAATGGCAAGATACAGGCTTGTACTCCATGATATTCCACTTTTATTAATCTATTTCTTAACCACAAATAAGCGGAGTTTTTTACAAAGTAGCACCATCAACCAATGAGGAAATCACATCTCTTTGTCATACTAGTGATCTCATCACTATGTATATTCGTTGTGCCTTCTATTGGCCAAGTAACATGCGACTCTGTATTCGGTGTAACAAAGGTACTTCGTTTTTATCGGATATAACAAAATACCGTTTCTACCCACGTGATTATTTGTAAATACCTAACCGTACTGTTTAAAACAAAAGACAAAAATAGATAGTGATATCGCAACCAAATTTGATGAATACTATAATATTATAGACGCTGTTCAATGGACAGAAGACGGCGAGGTACGTTTTAATAAATTTCAAAGTTTTAGCCTTTCAAATTTTTTGATTGATCGTTTGTATTTTAGGCTGCGTGGATAAAGACAGACAACGGCGGTGTTTGGCATACTAATGATACGGGTTGAAATTATTCTTCTCTTGTACCGTTGTTAACTGTGATTACCACTAGGTATAACATGGACACAAGTGATTCTAGAAGGAAGCGAAGAAGGAGGATGCTTGCTCTCTGAAGAGTACAGAATTAGAGGAGGATTTGGCACACAAGACCGTGATCAATATAGAATGTGCTCCACAGGCGTCAACAGTGTATTGACGACTGGCAATGAAAATACTGTAACGTCAAATAACGATTTATTTTTTTTGATCATTAATTTTTTATGGATATTTAGGCGTACTTCCATGGATACGGGAAATTATGGGCAACTGATGATGGAGGCATTTCATATGAAACAAGACAAGGGACTTTTGGTTCGTTATAATTTAAAGTATGTGATAGGCGTTGAAAAGCTAACATTGTTCGTTTAAAAGAGGGAAACGTTCTCATTGAAATAAAAGTTAACCCTTTTAATGAAAAAGAGATTATGGCTTTATTCGAGGATAACTCATGTGAATACTCACTTGACGATGATTGCTTCTCTGTTGTGTTATCTACAGATGGAGCAATCACTTGGGACAGGAGAATACACACTGATATCGCTTGGGTTGTTGTACAAGATATCTTCAATAACGAGTACATCTATCTCGGAAACGAAGCTTTTTACTGGGGTACACACTAGCGCTTGTGATATCGTTAAAAAGTTTTGCCGTTAGGGAACGTGTTTTATTAATTCTGTGCGTATTTTTTAGGAGCTTTAAGAGATGGTAAAGCAACACAACATATTCTTTATGTTTGTAGTGAAGGAAATTCTGCTATTTCTTGTTACGATACATCAAACGATTTCTTTCAGAATACTTCATCCCCACCAGATCTTAGAGCGTATAATTTAGTTGTTTACCCAGAAGGACATGTTCTCAGAACAGCAGTACGTTCTCAGTAACGTTTTTGATATTTTTATTTCAATTTCTCCGGTATACATTTTTATCACGTGATACGCTCCAATAAATTTATTCACGGTAAAGAAGCATAATAACGCTTTTTGAACCTGTTTTTTTTTTACGATTAAGAAAACAGTCACGTGCGAAACAACGTTCCTAAATCGTATATAGATTACTGGTAGAGTTGTTGATATCTTTCAACGTACTCTCGCATTTGTATACGACGCACATATTTCGAGCGACGGTGGAGCAACCTTTACTGAATTAATATTCCCTCCAACGAGTACAGACTTTGAACACTCAACAAGACTTACTTATGTACATACACGAACTAAAAACACAAAAACAAGACGCTAACTTCCCTCAAGGATGTTGGCATTGAGCATTTTGGCGATGAAGTTATTTTCCTCAGACAGGAGGGAAGTCACATGACAGGCGGTTTAACGCAGTTCTTTTCAGGTACGACATTGATACTTCTTTATTGAGTGATTGGTTTTGTGGTTTATTTGACACATTCCTTAGGAACAACTAAAGAGTTGTATGCTGCTCAAGGATCTGATTCTACTTTGACTCTTTCATTGAGCGATTACTATGCACCTTTTGATTATCCTTTAGCGTAAGCCTTTTAGTACTTTAAAAAGACGCTAAGGAGTTATCTTTAGAGGAAGTTTACAAGAGCTTGCAAGTATTCCTGGAGCATACATTGCTCAAACAACCAACGATGAAGACCAACAAAAAACAGTTATTTCCTTTGATAATGGTGGTGTATGGACACCACTTACACCTCCAGAAGATGAACGCGAAATGTGTATTGACGTAAGTATTCTATAGCTGTTTGCAAAGCACGGCCCTTTAAAAATATCCAAACAATCTTCGAAAATACTCTTCTTGACATCAAAAATCGATAAAACGCGTTTACATTTACAGCACTATTAATAATAATAGTGTTACTGTAACACGTGATATTGTAGACGACAGTCAAGTTATCAATTTGAACAACTTGACTGCTGTCGATAATTGTGAACTAACCAAAATAATTAAATCAAAAAAAAAGTTCATTTTTTTCTGTTTGTTTTGACTAACACGTGCTCAGAACTCTTTGGAAAGCTGCTCTTTAAACATCTTCGTAAGAAATTTCTTTAATCCAAGAACATTTGTATGGACAAGAGACACTGCTATCGGCATTGTTGTTGTAAGGGGTAAGTGCAAGAAACTTTCATAGAGATTTGTTCCGGCCTTTAGTTTGAAGGTACCTTGGTCTGATTCTTTGATTAGGAAATGTTGGTCCATTCCTTGATACGGATAGCCCTATTTACACATATTTAAGTAGAGATGGAGGAGTAACTTGGAAAAATATTGGTGCTGCTACATCCAATTTTGACATGACAAATCACGGTATGACTTTGGGTTTATTCTTTCGACTCGATAACAATTTTTTTTTGGTGGCTGCGAAGTATTTCTAACCTTTTTGGCTTTCTTTTTAGGTAGTGTTCTTGTTGTTGCCCCAGGAGAAGAAGGTGAAAACACAATATCATATTCATTTGATCAAGGATTAACGTTTCAAACATGTGTTATTGAGAATACAACAGCTTGTCCTACATGTGACTTCACTCCCGTACTTCCTTCTTTCCAATTTCTGATTTCATGTTCCTAACTTATTGCTCCAAAGGAACGCTTACTTGTTGATCATAATGCTGTGCACCCAGGTTTCCTGCTCACTGGTACGTTATATCAACATGTCAGCTCAAAAAAGCAAAAAAAATGAAACGGTTTTTGACACATACTATTGTTCTTATTAACATTTATTTCAGGTGAAAGTAACAGTGGTATTATAAGAGAAACTTATATTTACCACATTGACACGACAGAATTGATCTCACGTGAATGTACAGTCAAAGAAATTTCATTTTTTCATAATTTTAACTCTTTTTTTTTTACCTACTTTTAGGTTCCTTTGATTACGAGACTATTGGATCCCCTGACTCTGATTACGAGTATTTTGAGCCACATTGTAAGTTTTTGACTCTGTAGAATAGACGCAAAAAAAAACACGTGCAAACCAAACGTCACATACTTACTATTTTTTCCTAGCACAAAGGAGCGATTGTATTCTTGGCGTAAGACGAACTAACATAGTCAGAAAGAAGCAAAACGCATCTTGTATAGTACCTCCAGATTTCAATGGTAGAGAGAATATTACAGAACAAACATGTGAGTGCACAGCAGATGACTTTGCATGGTACAAATGAGAAAGAAAAATATTGTATTTCATTATTAACGTTTGTGTTTCTCAAAGTGATATTGGATTTGCTCGAAATGAAAGTAATCACTGCGTCTTACTTGCACCTCAACACCCAGATATAGAATTTGGTTCATGTTTTGCACCTGCCACAGCACGTGTTTCGTCTTCTGGGTACTTTACTTTTCAGAAAAGCAAAAAACGTATTTTTTTTACATCTGATTGTTTGTTACAGGTACAAAAAGATTTCTCTTTCAAGATGTGTCGGTGGCATCAACCTTGAGCTTGGTACTCGCTATACTCTTTATATTTTATCATCTGATTACTTCCAATAGAAGCAGACGAAACAATAGAATGGCCTTGTCCACCAAACCCATGTGGATCAACAACTCCAGGAGGAAATAATTGCAGCGAGGTAAACTCTTTGGAATATATTGTCCAACAGTATTCAATGACACGACTTTCTAGGCAGGTGCATGGGGATGCGCAAACGCTACATGTTGTGAACTAGTATGCGCTTGTAATCCAGAGTGCTGTAGTTATGATAACGTACTTGGATGGTCTACTACATGCGTTTCATCAAGGACATGCTCATACGCCTTATTGTGTGATAATGATCTACCACCAGCACTCTTTGGTCCTATTCCCAGCCTCCCTAGTCCACCAATTGAATCGCCTTTACCTTTTACGCCTGCTTTCGTACCATCAATAACAAATACACCAACTACCTCTTTAACGCCAGCTTCACCAACAGAAGCAGTAGGAGGTGAGCAAGCAGTTTTCTGTGGAATTCTTGTTTTGGTTATTTTCATCAAATTAAAAGCACTCACTGTACTCTGTAGGAAGGCAAACAACAGATCCTTCTTCTGGACTACCAACAGTCGGAATAGTTTTCATTGTTCTTATAATAGGTAAGTATCAATAATTTTGTTTTGCATTGAGTTGAACGAGATTTGTTCTGGTTTTTTTTTCCACTTTTTTTCTGTGCTTTGAGTTGACGTTTGGAATTAGTTGTTATTATTGTTGTGATCGCTGTTGTTGCGTTTGTGTTGTATAAAAAATATAGTGGTCAAGCTATAGATGTTAATGCAGAGAATCCATATTCAGAGGAAGAATTGTAATGTAAAAGACTAGCACCAGCGACGAGAAAAAAACCTGTTTAAATAAACATCTTATCACAACGTTTAGTAGCTCTTTGTGTACTCTATGTAGCATACCATATCACACAACTTCTTTATTAACAACTGTACAATTAAGGTATAATGTATACAAGAAGTATGACAACTTGTTATTCAAATGGTACTCACAAAGCTGGAGATATGGTAAACTTGTATAGTGCTAGTGCTGTCTTTCTATTTAACAATGGTTTGAATAAGTTTATTGGGACGTCTTATACATTGTAAGGTTTATAATATTGCTTATAACAGCCGAACAATGTCCATGAAATATACTAAAATGAGCTGCTCTATGCGACTCCTTTTCAGTATTGATTTTTACAAATAATTTAAGAGGAAACACATCTGGTGTTTCATCACAAGCAACACACACTTGATATATTTTGCCTCGAAGAGATAATGTACCAGAGGGTGGGTCAGATGGCCCCATTAAAAGCCGTGGTGCTATTGTTGATCGTTTCAGTCTGTCCAAAAGTAATGGTATCTCAAATGTACGTCTATCTCCTGGTTTCAGTTCAATAAAAAATTCATCATGTATTTTTGCATTAAAATATCCAGGTACATCGTTTTCGATCTGGTAATTTTCGAACAACCCACCAGGATTTCTGACAAGAGGCTTCCAAATATAAACAGCACTTCCTCCTTCAATAAGATGACAATCATCAAGCCTTGACCCAGTACCAAGGTGTACTGTCTCTTCCGTTTTACCAATATTCTCCAGTGTAAGTTTGAGTGTTACTGTCTGTCCTTTGTGAACATGTTTCTTGTCACAACTCAACTCTGCAATGATGTTTGGACAGAGTTTATTTCTGTACTTTTCTTTCCACGTGACTGCACCAAGATTGTAAAAAGTTGATGACATTTGAATACGTGACGACGCGTCCAAAAAGGGCTTTCGAGCGTTAAAATCTTGCACGATACGTTGATGGACAACAGACTCTATTTCTTCAGCATCGAGACCCCATTTCTGATGATACAAATGTTGATAAATGTAATCAGCGTCGTTTCGTATCATTTCGCACAGATAATGGTTTGATTGTTGTAATGACGCCAAATCTTGCCATGAAAGGTCGTTGTTGACAAAAATATGTAAAAGTATCTCGATCGGTACCGAAAACAAGTTTGTTACTTCCGTGAGTAAAGTATTAACACGTGCGAATTGCTGAGTTGCCATTTTACTGTTGTTTGAAATTGAAAAAGTTTTTGGTCTTGAACTTTCTTCACTAAACGAGTCACGTGCTATTTAATTGTCCATCTCAGTTCGTTATACTTTATTTTCTGGAGAAAGTGACTTCTTAGCACTTTTGGCAGAGCTTACCAGTATTGACGCTTCTGTCAAATCATGTAGATATCATATATCATCAATCACTATGGTGCCTTTATGTGTGCCTTAATACCAAAGAGTGTTAAACAAAATGTCAATGGCAGCATAGATTCAACAATTATATTGGCAATATGACAGATTGTTTTACTAGTCATTGTACTCAGTATGTTCAAACGATATAAGTCTTTCAGGAGCCAAACTGATCTAAAAAGCAATGTGTAAAAGCATAGTAAAAAACTTGGAAGTAAGAACAGCATTTTTCTCTTCCTTCAGAATCACTGCTACAACCAAATAGGAGTATCAATAAGTTGGATTCATTTATTGTTATCTTTAATCTCTATTTTCTTCTTCCAACAATTCTACGTTCCCATTGGTTAATATGTAAACAGAAATGACATTGACAATAGTGTATTCTTTTATTGCCGTTGATATCAGAATGTTTGGGTTTTTTTCAGTTTTATTTTATTTGCTACATGAGTACAAACCACATTATTACAGAAACAAGTATATACCCACTAATTGCTATTGAACCGTTGCTACACTTTCCTTGTGATGGGACCTGTAATAGAACAAGGAGTGTTTGCCCTTATAAATTTCTCAGTTGGCAACATTGGAAGAGTCTTGTACCTGATATGGATGCCTCAACAGAGCAACCATTGGTGTTTCGAACAGTGAATGAATCTAACTTCGGAGCTTCACAATTTTCTTTCCATCTGATGAGTGATACTTTGGAAGAGGTAATGAAATTCAATACAATCTCGCCTTCTAAAGTCACACAATCATCAACAGTTATTGTTGTATTCTCACTGAATATAAGAGCTCCTCCTGATCCCAAGGTAAAGTCACCTTATATGCAACACTGTTAGTGTTGCTAAAATTACAGCGTATTTTTGAATGTGTTGCTTTGTTGTACCTCTAACTATAATGTTATCTTCAAGGAAATGTGTGTCCAATACAACCACATCTTTAGGAACAATAACAGTATCTCCATCACAAAAACTGTCATCAAATACACTCCCATTTATGCAACTTGATATCGGGGCGGGTGTTAATGTTGGTGTTAGTGTTGGAGATTCTGTAGGAGGAGAAATAGGTAAATCTGACAATTGTGTTCCATATTCTAATCTGTAAATTAACTTCTGTGATTTTTTTTCGATGACTTACGAAAAAGTGGTTTTGCTCCAGTTCCTATTCGCTCTGCAAATACTTTGTTTTCTGTATCTGTAATATCGCCGTTTGGAGCAAGTTGGTTATCAAAAGTAAAGTATCCAATAAGACTGTCATGATCACTATCGTCAAAAGGATTCGAAGCAAAATTTGATATTTCTGTTTCAGAAAGAACCTTTGACCAAATTCCAACGTTATCAATACTTCCCTAATTATGCACGTATTAACAAATAAATGGGCAAGTGAAAAATTAATGTACATTGAAGCTATGAACAATACGGACTGGATCAGGGAAGCCACCAATATAGCATTCTGAAATGGTTGTATGAGGCAAATCATTGAAAGTCTCATTAAAGCGAAACACTCTGTCAGAAATCAAGTATTTTGTTGTCATATTTGATATCCAAGAACGTGTAAACGCCACCAAAACCTGAACAAAATACTAAGCGTATTCATAGAAGCGACATGAAGGCAACATGTTTTGATCTTTTTTTTTAAAACTTTTGTTGTTTCTACTACTTACCCACTCATTGGATGGTACCAGATAATTATCAGTAGTATAAGCAAAGCAACTATCAATTGCATTTTCATAAGTAAGCTGTTGCAAACCAACATCGTGTTTCCCTTTTATTTGTTTTTTTGTGAGCACGTGGTCCTTTTTTAAAAGCAGTTATTTTCCTTCGTACCAACAAATAATGCGTCTCCTGAACGGTAACACCCAGCATACTTACTAGTAAATATCGTATCAATCTTGCAATTTTCTTCTGTTGCATTACAAACCCTAATTATAGGTAACGAGCTCAATATTGTTTTGGCAATTAAGGGAAGGAAAAGAATTCTTTTACCTGGCGAAGTTTATCCATGCAGCGAATGTAAACTCATCATATTCAGTAGCGTTTAACTTGATCTTGAGCGCTCCATTACCATTTTCACTAATATCACCAGAGACGCCAGAAAAGTACAGTGAGTTACCAGACGGGCGTGCTTTGCTCTTTGTAAGTGTATATTTTGTGCGAAGACATAAAGACAAAAAATAAATAAGGCTAACCAGCAAGTACTGCAGTAACCCACGCGATCCATATCATAAAATAATACACTCTCATCCTTGTTTGAGACATATGTACGAGAAGGGAAGTCAATTTTAAAACGATTAAGGACGAATAGGCTTAAAATCGAAAAGACTTGATTTTTTTCTGCCTGATGTTTGTCAGCGTCGTTCAACTCGAACCAGCTAAATAATTAATTTAAAATATCTCGTGTTATTTTATAATGAGCTATCACGTGATATGACGTTTGGTTATTTCAGGTTTTCTTTAGTTTACCCAATTTGCCAATGTTGGTTGTGCTTGCTTGATTATACAGTCAAACGCTCATATTGGCACATACGCCACTGCTAATAAACAAAAGTAAGCAACAACTGTTGATTCACATGACCAGAGCACAAGCGTTGCTAAAGTGGTAGTAATATATGGTATCAATCCCGTGATTCTACTGTCACCAGTCTTAAAACATTAAACACTACCTTTTTTTACTTTCACTGATCAAGGAGAGGTTCACGCAAACACTATTACCAGACATAAATCCTCAATAGACTTTTGCGATATTAACTATTGAAGGCAGCCACTCTTTCTTACAACTACAGAAAAGAATGGATAACACCCGTGATACAGATGTCAAAATGCTGTTAGACATGCCAAACGAGATTCTCGCTGATATTCTCGAGGTGGAAGAACTCTTACGCTAAAACAGGCTATTGTAACTAAAGAGGCAGGTTTTAGAGGATCCTTTTTTCGCGACAAAGGTTTGAGCAACCTACGAGCAATGTAGTAAATGTCTTGTACAAGTAATAAACGAAGTTAATGAAGTAAGGAGTATTAGTTGTGTGTGAGACAAGGGATGTTCGTTGCCATCTGTTAGTCTGTGAACTCACGATATGCTGACAAAGCAAATACTACTTACACAAGCATTCAAGTCTTCACAGTAAACTAGGAACACATGAATAATCATACCCAAGCTAAAAGTGTTGGTTCTAAATTACGTTTATTTGCTACATGAGTACAAACCACATTACAACAGAAACAAGTATATATCCACTAATATATATTGAGCCACTTTTACATCTTCCCTGTGGTGCAAATTGTGATAGAACAAGGAGTGTCCGCCCTATAAACAGTTAATACATTTGTTTAGACAATGAAACAGTCTCGTGCCTGATATGGATGCCTCAACAGAGCAACCATTGGTGTTTCGAATGCTGAATGAATCTAACTTCGGAGCTTCACAATTTTCTTTCCATCTGATGAGCGGTACCTTGGAAGAGGTAATGAAATTCAGTACAATCTCGCCTTCTAAAGTCACACAATCATCAACAGTTATTGTTGTATTCTCACTGAATATAAGAGCTCCTCCTGATCCCAAGGTAAAATCACCTGAAATTCACACTGTTAGTGTTGCTAAAATTATACCTCAGTGTACCTCTAACTACCAGCTTATCTTCAAGGAAATGTGTGTCCACTACAACCAAATCTTTTTGAACAACAACAATATCTCCATCACAAAAGCTGTCATCAAACACACTTCCATTTATGCAACTCGAACTAGTTGGTATTGATGTTGGCATCAATGTAGTTGGAGATTCTGGTGGTGGAGGAATAGGGGAATCTGACAATTGTGTTCCATATTCTAATCTGTAAATTAACTTCTGTGATTTTTTTTCGATGACTTACGAAAAAGTGGTTTTGCTCCAGTTCCTATTCGCTCTGCAAATACTTTGTTTTCTGTATCTGTAATATCGCCACTTGGAGCAAGTTGGTTATCAAAAGTAAAGTATCCAATAAGACTGTCATGATCACTATCATCAAAAGGATTCGAAGCAAAATTTGATATTTCTGTTTCGGTGAGAACCTTTGACCAAATTCCAACGTTATCAATACTTCCCTAATTGTGCACGTATTAACAGATAAATGGAGTAAAACAATAATGTACGTTGAAGCTATGAACAATGCGGACTGGATCAGGGAAGGCACCAATGTAGCAATCTGAAATTGTTGCATGAGGCAAATTATTAAAAGTCTTATTAAAGCGAAACACTCTGTCAGAGATTAAGTATTTCGTTGTCATATTTGATATCCAAGAACGTGTAAACGCCACTAAAACCTTCAACAAATAAGCAAAGATCTGAGTAATACGGTTAAATTTTAATACGAGTTTGTGATCACCAAGTTTGGGTAATCCGAATCTGTCTACTTACCCATTCATCCGAAGGCACAAGGTAATCGTCTGTGGTATAAGCAATACAGCCTCCTGCAGCGCTTTCATAAGTAAGTTGCTGTAAACCACTACCAGCTTTACCTACACACGTGTTAGTATTTTTAAAATAGTGATTTATTGAGGTTACTCTTACCAACAAATAAAGCGTCTCCTGGACGGTCGCCACAACCAGCATACTTATTAGCGAACACCGCGTCAATATTACAATCATTTTTAGTTGTATTACAAACTCTAATTACGGAAAAAGATTAATTAGTGGTGTACAACTTGTTGAATACTAAAATGTTATTCTTACCTGGCGAATTTTATCCATGCAGCGAATGTAAACTCATCATATTCAGTAGCGTTTAACTTGATCTTGAGCGCTCCATTACCATTTTCACTAATATCACCAGAGACGCCAGAAAAGTACAGTGAGTTACCAGACGGGCGTGCTTTGCTCTTTGTAAGTGTATATTTTGTGCGAAGACATAAAGACAAAAGAAATGCGAACCAGCAAGTACTGCAGTAACCCACGTGACCCATATCATAAAATAATTCGCTTTCATCCTCCTTTTAGATAATACATAAAAAAAATTGATAACGAAAGACTTCTAAGGACGATGTGACTTAAAACCAACCAAAAAAGACTGTCGCTGAAACTGACTTCTAACAAGATAAGTGGAGTAATAAAGGTCATAACTTCGAGAGTCAAAATATACCTTATGGAATATTGCAATGCAATTGACTTTCTATGGAGTATGTAACGGCATATGCTGGAAACATGGAAAATACAATGAGAGTCAAAACAAAAATGAACATCAAATTAAGAACAAGCACAAGATAGTGCTAATTACATAAATAATCAAAAAACCAACTGCCAGCATTACAATGCAAATAAAATAACACCAACAATCCATAAGTATTGTGCGATGATATTCTCAAAACAAAAATGAACATCAAATTAAGAACAAGCACAAGATAGTGTTACATAAATAATCCCAACTTGTTACAATCCATAAGTATTGTGCGATGATATTCTGCAATTAATTGACGTTATTATCCCATTGTTTTCTCCATTCACATGTGCCTGCTCATAATTACACATCTAATTTGACCTCACTGTACCATATCTTGTGCTCTCCATGATATCTACTTTTAATACAGCTGTATTTTTCTTCTAATTGGCCATTTCTGTGCCATGCTTTATACTCTCCTTCCAGATGCCATCAACACAACAGTATTCACTGTGTAGCTGCCCATTATCATGCCACCCTTTGAACTCTCCTTCTCGTTTGCCTTTGATGTAATAACCATGAAGGGTTATGTTGCCATTATCATAAAAATACTTGTATTCTCCTTCAAGAAAACCATCTATGTAGTAACAATGCTGCTGTAAATGATCATTAAATCGATCCCACTCTTTGTATTCCCCATGAAGCAGATCATGTTTGAAACTACACTCAGCCTAACGTATTTGTAATAAAGATCACGTGAACAAGGAAGTCAAAAAGGCAAATTAGTTTGCAGCTGCGTTTATGGCCTTAAGTTGAAGTTATTGGTGCTATCACTAGATTGGCGCTGGTAATTTTTTGCTATTTTACCTTACGTTTGTAGTGGATAGAGTACTTATTTCGCTTACTGTCGTAGTAATACAAAATTATGCTTTTTATCCACTTTCCATGTTTTTTTAGTTCATCATCAAACCTTGTGATTGTTGCAGTGTATTTTGATAGAAGAGGCCATTGTACATAAACTGCAAAGTCTAAATCAATTATATCAAGTTGTAGCTCAAGCGGAAGGTTCAAGTGGTGACAGTAATTTGATTTCAAAGCACTTATCATGATTTCTTGTCCTTTGTTGTCTAGGTTTCAGATACTCTAACTTAACAAGTGGGCAACTTATCTAGTGCTCACTAAAAGAAGTCCTATGCTGTATATATTAAATACGTAGCATGGCATGTATTTGGATAAATTAGGTACGCTTACAAGCGTTGACAACATGTGCAAATTACTTAAAAAGAAAACTATGCCAAAGTACAAAAACCCACGTGGTAATAGACTGCAACACTTGGAGGTAGATAGACCTAACAGCAGGGAGAGTTTTCAGCAAAATTGATGTACTCTTAAGGAATGCTCAGCTTGCACAGCAACAGCTGTAAATTAAAAAACATAGTCACCAACGTGGAATATGTCAAAAGTACTTCTGCATAGATACTGCAAAAAAAAACAACGCAACTACCTTAATCATCAGTTGTAGAACCCGAAGATAGCAGTTGAGGGCCCTTAGAAGCTTTGCAGCACAGCAAAGCTCCTGGAGGCCAAGTCCAATGGCAGTCAAAGCTTGATCTTCTACATCAAAGCCTTGAGCCAAGTTCGATGGCAGCCCACCTCAATGAGACGGATAATATAGAATACACTGTGCACTAGACCTTGTAACCCAACTCTTACATCAAGTCACGATGTGTTGGAAGATAAAATTGCCTTCTTGTGTGTACCCTATTATATCATACTCATTGTACAGCCGTTGTTTTTTATGAAAGAAACCTCGATCGCTTTCACATTTATGGATAAATCCAACAATACTTTTATGCACAACATTATAATCCAAAAAAAATTATGGGATAGAGTTCACTGAAATATCCACTCAAACTACTCAAATATGGATAATGCACATTTGAAAAATGCTCATAAAGCCTTGTGTAGCCTGTTTACACTGTAGAACCGTTTCGGCAAAGTTTTGTTTCGCCAAACGTGCAACTAAACGATTATTCCTTTTTTACGTTTTAATGTGAAATTACTTGTTTCAGCACTTTTTCACGTTGAAGTGTAATGATAGAAAAGAAAATAAAGTGCAGAAATGTGGGAGAATTTATTATGTATTTTGTTCGTTGCCATTGAACTATGCAGCAATCAAATTGCTGGTTCTGAGTTATCCTAATTTTTTTTAGTAACGGTGAGTTTTGTGTATACTTGCTGCGTCACTTTATCATCGATTTTAGCTACAAGTGGGTTACATGTCTAAGCTATCCAGATGTAGGATTCAACGTTCGAAGCACGCCAGACTGTCGACGTTTTCAGGCGTTGTATTCTTTGTTGAATCTTGCTTTTGAGTACTTTGTGTCATCGTTGGTTGTAATTTTGTTTATGGCCGGAAGGGAGCCGGGTACCGTGTTTCTAAAATGCCAACAAACTATTAGAATTGCCTGCAAAGTCATAAATTGTATTGTGATTTTCCTCGTTTATTAAATATGCTTTCTTGCCTTGCCTCCTACACATTGCAGATATACATTGCCAAACTTTGGTATGATACTATCACTGTTCGCACTAGTAATTTCCAATTATCACAGAGCTCTAACGTAACTCAACAAGTTTTGTGTAAGCGTTTGGATTATTGTTTTTCTTATTTTTTTTCTTCGAAGGCAACTGAAGCTAAACCCTCAGTTTTAATAATGGCAATTGCAGCTAGAATACCACTCGACAATTGTCAGGTACTGGGAAGTCCCAACAATGCCCATAGCTTCAAATGAAATACCTGAGCCTTCGGCTATTTCTAAAGCACTTTCAAGCCTAAAGAAAAACAGGGCTGGATAGAAAATACAAAGACTTATTTATTCCCTTGAGGGTTTATGCGAAACACATACATTAATACTAAGCGCTGTGACTTCATCATGCTTGTAAATCTGAAATAAAGTTCAAGAGATACTCGCTCTATTTCGCTATTTTGGCTTACACAAGCCCGTCTACGATGGTCTACGAATAGTTTTGCAAGACAGAGTCTATGTCAACTTTTAGCAGAAAAAGTTGAACATCAATTTAGCAAATGCAGCTACTAGTAAGTAGAATTATACAACACCTAATACAGAGTACTTTGAGAAAACGTTAATGACTTTTTTGTTCGGCTGAAATATTGAACATCAATTTTAGCTGTTACGCTTTAAGTTAGTAGAGTCATTCAAACCCCGTAATACCTTTACCCATGATGCTCAATGCTCGAACATCAGTTTTTGGGTTGCTCTTGATTTTGATCGCCAAAACCTTAGTTCGCTAGTGACAAAACAACAACTACTCAACTATCAAAGCAACACCTCCGCAATGACAGAAACAAACCCTACTACTCAAGAAACAATGACAATACCTACTGATACGCTCAAGACTTGGCTGAGCATAGTAAACAAGAACGAGAAACTCGATGAAGAAAGCTTCAGAAAAATTTGCAAAGCAGTACGAAACGTCAATCTCACGTGTCACCAACGGTCACTTACTCTTCTTGTAGGTTAAATCTAAGTTTGCAGCCGAATCTTCTCTACTTCAACTGACAGCCCCATTAGTCGCTGTAGGAGATATCCATGGAGAGTTTGAAGACCTCAAAGGTACCCAAGCCGTTTTCTAAAATTGATGTTCACTTTTATTTTTAACTTCTTTGTGCTAACTACCTTTCTCTTAGAAGTACTTCGCATTGGAGGATCACCAGCTGAAACAAAATACTTGTTCATGGGCGACATCGTCGACAGGTACGATACTTTATCACCAACACTTCTCATCGCCTCATTCTTGCTTTTAGAGGAGACAACTCGGTAGCTTGTATTCAATTGATTCTTCTCTTGAAACTCCTATTCCCAACTAATGTCTACCTTCTTCGTGGAAACCACGAATGCGTTAAAATATCCGAAGTGTACGTCGGTGTTTGGTTTTTGCTGTACTTTTTGTTCCATCTTCTGATGTTCGTTTGTAGATATGGGTTCAAGGCAGAGCTTTACACTATGCACCACAAGGCAGGTGACGAATTGCATGAATTGTGCTGTAGCGTATTTGACGATTTACCTCTTGCTGCAATGGTTAACAACAAGGTACGGTCTTTCATACTTGTTTTTTTCTTTTCTTTCCTTTCTTACTTTGCTTTAGACATTTGTCGTTCATGGTGGATTATCGCCAAGTATTAGTACCTTGAAGCAAATTGCTGATATGCCTCGTGGATCTGATGTACCTGTACATGGTCCTGTTACTGGTACAGTGTTCTTTTCCTAGTTTTGTTTTTTGGCTTTGAAGCTTATAGCTATTCTTCTAGACTTACTCTGGAGTGACCCTGATCCTAACGTGACGTTATTTGGTATTAGCCCAAGAGGCGCTGGATTCATATGGGGATCTCTCGTAACTAAGACTTTCTGTGATGCCAACGGGATCGACGTTATTATTAGATCTCACCAGCTTGTTAAGGAGGTACAGTTCTGACTTTATTTTAATTAAGTTCTAATTATTACTTCAGGGATTCGAATACTCTCATGACAAACGCGTTCTGACTGTTTTCACTGCTTCTAATTACTGTGGTAAGTGTGAAAACAAGGGAGGCTTCGTTAAGATTGGTGCTCAACTCGAAAGAGAAATGTACGCTAAAGTTTCCTAGTTAACTTACAGCATATTTACTTTTTTTGAAGAATTCAACTGGCTGTTGACGGTGCTTCCAAGCATGTTGATGAAGCTACTGCTTTGATTGAATCAATTGCTAAGCTCAGCAAATAATGATATATCGCCCGGCTGATGATATTCTAACAGTTGTGATGGCATGGAAAGATCGATTTCCTTTTCCGGTACTAAACCTAATTCTTCTTTGTAAACACGTGATGACATGATACCCCTTATATGTCACTGTGACCTAACCCACACCATACTTCATTGTAGGATACACTATTTATTGGAAATTTATTTTTGTTCTTTGAGTTAGTACTGATGTTTTTTTGTTAGGACACTGTTGTTAATTCATCCGCCCCAATCTAATTAATTAATCGTAAGTAATCTAATTAATCGTTCACCTTTAATAAACCCTGTACAACATTACAGCCACCATCCTCCTGGTGGTTTGTAGACAACAAAGAAAAGTCGAATCCGCTGGTTGATATTATGACATTCTAGTTATGAATACTAAGTTGGACTACATACTCTTTCTAGTATGCAATCACATGCACATCAAGTGGCCAAAGTGAAAACAACAGCTTAAGTTAATAACCCTGCAAGTCAGCTGGTGTGAAAAGTGACAACTGAAGAACTATCAAAACAAAGGTATCAGCATTATGTGCATAAATAAAATGCAATAAAAGACTATAAAAATGTATTTGACATGTTACAGGGATTATTCTGTCTCATTAAAGTTGTGTGACAAACTGACTTTTAGATGCCGGATCTTTCACATCTTGCAAACCTCACATTAATGTAATCTACACCTTCAATTCAAAAAAAACACGTGTTCTTTTTTTTCACAGCGTTACAAATACATGTTACGAGAAAAGGTGCGAGGTACGACAGTTAAGTGTGTTTTATTTTATTAAGTGAATTATCGTGACTTAGCAACGCTGGTGGTTTGTTCCTGGTTTAACAGTTGAGTTCAATACAATTTGAGACTAAATACAGTATTATCTCACCATTATACAGCCAGAGTTTATTGTATTATGAGATTGTCGTCACCAACAGTGAACAACATATTCAACACGATGGGAAATATTCTAACCGCTGTTTGTTCCTGGCTTAACGTTGAGTTCCTTTGACCACGAAGCTATAGTGAACATATTATACGATGGGAAATATTATTCCAGCACTTACTGCTCAACAGATGCTAGCGATAATTGGGCAAGAGTACTTAAATAAGGGACCCCTTATCCTTAAGCCTAAGGATCGGAAAGAAGAGCATCGGTGAGTTTTTTATGTGCGTACAACTGGCACGAGTCTAACGTTCTACTAAAGCGAAATAATTCGAGCTGAGGTTGAAAAGTGTATGTTAGAGCAAGCAAAAATAAACTCAAATGAAGCGCGTCAACAAAGAGAGAAAATGAATAAAGAGGTCAACGAACGTGTAGAAAAAAGCGAGGAGAAGTTTGAGAGGGAACTGCAAGCACTAAAAGACGCCGGCGTTAAGGTACGACTTGAGAAAAAAAAAAGAAAAACAGTTTACTTTGTGTATTCTAAACTGCTTTATTTTCATAAGTATATACCTACAAACAAGCTCAAATCAAAGTACGATAATGAAGCATGCCTTGGTAGCGGTGTATACGGAGGTAAGATAGCAACATATGAACTTTTCACTAGATACATGTTTGTTTTTTTTAATTAATTTTTGTTTTCTTTTCGTAGAGGTGTATCTAGCGATGTTTGCTGGTGAGCCAGTTGCTGTTAAGATACTTAAAGGAAATATCGCTGCTGATGCAAAGGGTGATGACGCTGCTTTATTTCATAGAGAGGTTATGACATTGAAGTCCCTACATCACGAAAATATTGTAAAGTTCCTTGGATACATTAATGGTTCGTTTAGTTTTTATTTTTGAATATCACGTGGTCAGTTTGACACAGTGGTTTTTTAAATCAATGTTACTGTTGTTGACGTATAATTTAAGGTGATGTCAATATTAGAGGTGTATCAAGGAAGGTATTGGGTATTGTAACACAATATATTCCTGGTAATGATTTGGCAAAAATCATTGAGTTACCATACACGGATAAATCTCTAAGAGATTTTATAATACACAATGCTTTTCAGGTATGCATATGTACCAGAATAATCAAGCGCCTACGTGCTTAAAATCTCAACACTTTGACTTTTTAACGTACCGCTTTGTAGCCTCCGGAGAGCAAAACTGCTAACTGGGTTTTTTTTAGCCCAAGTTTTTCGAAAGAAGGTTGAAGATTTTAAAGGGTATTGCTCTTGGTATGGAGTATATACATAAAATGAATGGATCACATAGAGACTTAAAAGCAGAGAACGTAAGACCTACGGTTATACATCTGTAAAGTAAATGACTTATTTGTTAGGTTATGGTATATGCAGGATCGAAAGTGAAAATATTAGATTTTGGGCTTTCAAGGATCTGTGGTACAACTGGCATTAGTTTGCTTTCTTCTGTATCTTCAGCGAATGAAAGAAATACTGTACAAAGAAGTATTGGAGGTAGATCAATTAATGTCACCCGTTTAGGCATGGGTACACCAACGTATGTTACCATCATTCAAAGAAAAAAAACACTTTCCTTTCGCTTCTTGTACTTTTTCTTAAATCTCTATCAAGATACATGGCTCCAGAAGTTTATGCCTTATTCCCTGATACTCCAGGTAAAGTAACAATCAAAGATTGGCAAATGTATGTGCAAGAGAACTTAGAACTCAAGAATTGCTTACCATGTTCTCTAGGGCGGATGTTTACGCTTTTGGTATACTTTGCTATGAGCTTATATGCTCTGAACGCGCTTGGAAGGATGTTGCAGATAGAACAGAGCTAGCGTACAACAATACTTTTATAATAAAACGGAGGTTAGCTAACTTGATTATTGAAGACGTCTTGTAATGCAAGCGGAAAGGCCTTATTTCCACGAAAAAATTTGGGATAAGGATGATGTATCAGAGCTAGCTATCTTGGCGCAAGATTGTTGGGAAAGTGAACCAAGAGACAGACCATCATTTAGTCGTGTTGTTACTGTTTTAGAACTTATCGAGCAGATGGATACCAGTGGATCACGTCCTTCACAATGTTCAAGTAAGTGGGGTTTTTAAAGTTTGAGAAACATGAAATTAGCCTTTAAACGCTACACTCAAATAACATTCTTAAATACGAAAGAGCGTTAACTACTGCAGAGTAACACTTGAGAACCATCAACTCAAACCTTTATAACTTAACCATCTAACCAACTTTTTTCAAGTCAATTTTTTTCTTCAATGATCTTCACCGTAGTGAGTTTGTGGTTTATTTCTATTTAGGTAACGGAGAATGCCGGTCAAAGTATAACACTAGACAGTCTAAACAAAGAAAGTGGGAAAGCATAAGGATAAAGAAAACTGTAAGACAAACTGGATCAAGGAGAAGAATTTCTAAATTCAGAGCTTCAACAAATACCAAGAAACTTGACCGACAAACTGGATCAAGCAGAAGAACTTCTAAATTTAGCATGACAACCAATACTATAAACCAGTCCTAATCAAACATATTAAATAAAACTTTCAAATCATTGTGTCAAGTCTTGTTTGCGAACTAGTCCTACATCTTTTTGGTGCTTGAAGATAAGCGCAAAGGGTACACAACTTAAGCATATGTAAGAGACTAGACCGGATTGTTGATTAAAGAGACAGACAATGTGTATTTATTGTTACCATTCCACGAGTAGTTTCATGATAAGCAACTTGTACATTTGTGTTGTTTTGTGTCTCAAGAATAAACAAGTCACCTAAGTGATGGACAAAAAGCAAAAAATTATAATTACTTTATTTGATTATCAAAGTCTTCTTACAACACGTGAAAACAATATTTGCTAAAAATAGCTTATAAAAACAAAAACTACTACCTTTTTCATCACTTCAACCAAAAAGAGAGAATCCAAGGTCTTCGTCAGAAGAGCTGTCTTCAAAAACAAGATTCGTTTCTTTTTTAGCCGGAGGTTTATGAACAAAAACTTGTATCCCAGGAATTGTAACATTCCCGCTGACGCGCGTATGGTACGCTATTAACGTATGAATACCTTTCAATACCTTTATCCCATCATCACTAACAGATGTACTGATGATCTCCAAGGTATGTACTCCAACTAAATATTTTAAACCGGCGTCAGTAACACGTGTTCTTGAAAGGTTTATCGTATGAACACCAGCCAAAGCCTTGACACCTACATCACTAACCGCATAGCAATAACACAAGTTGATAGTATGTACACCAGCTAAAGCCTTTACACCTTTATCACTTATCGAGCAATGCTCTAAATTGATAGTATGTACACCAGCAAGAGCTTGAAGTCCTTCATCTCCAACAAAAGTATTTCTTAGATCTATAGTATGAATACCAGCAAGCATTTTAATACTACAGTCTGATGCTGAAGATAGACTTAGGTCAATTGTACGTAACCCACACTCATTAGTACTATCAAGGGCTTGCTCTTCAACAACAAGACCACCGAATAGACCTTCAATACCCAATGTTTTAAATCCGGCAAGGATTGTTACAATGTCATCTCCATCGTTGTTTGTGCTGTCCTTGACTAGACTCGTTTTGATGATGATATGTGTATTCCTTCTTGCTGTTTCGAAAGGGAACACTTCGTTAAACAAGTACGCTTGAGCGAACGTTTTTATTGCCACTGTACTATACCCAACGATGTTATGGATGATAGAACTAAGTAGTTGACAGCTTTGCGCTGCTGAGAAACGTGCTTGTTCAGTATTTGTCAGAATAAGCGTTAAAATCTCGACAGGTATGTCCAGGAGGTTTGTAGATCTTGATAGCGTATGAATACGGGTATTTTGGTTAAATAACGTACGATTGTCTTTCGCCAAGCGTAGAAATGGTATTTTGGTTATTACTCTCCATACGCGTCTTGAAATCGTGGATTAATAAGCGCTTTGACAAGAAGAATGCGAAAAATTGTGAGTTTTCCATTTGAACGAATTTCGTGTATTTGTTTTGGGATTGTGGTTCACGTGCTAAATCTATCTGTTTTGATGGCTTTTGAACAAATACAAGTTGTTGTTTTTATAGCTCCGGAGAAACCTTGCCGGCTTGCGCACAGCTTTGGTTGGCATGTACTTTTATAGCAGAATCGAAGTGTCTTGATGAATTTAACTAGTTATCTGATTAACTTTATCAACCCTTTGATTGAGCCTCATCTCACACCAAATGAATCCCTCTTTCATTTTGCAAAATGGTCGAAAACAATTGGTAGGTGCCATCATTTTACAAGCGACTCTAATTTTTGTTTAGCCATGGATCTCAACAAGCTTAGGGAATTTGGCTTAAAGCTACTGTATCATGTAATACCAACCACGTCAGTGGCCTTGTAGCAAGCACTTGCGAAAAAGTGCCTGTGGGATACACAAGAGTAGCATCATCTGACAAACCTGTTGTGTTGCAGTTGCAACAAAAAATCGTAAAGTTGGCCACTACTCTCTACTGCGCGCATGATGACAAAGTTCATATGACAGTAGCAAGAAAAGATATGGTCAAATTCATCAATTTGGCCAGCTGGTTGGAT
This sequence comes from Trichosphaerium sp. ATCC 40318, assembly GCA_038496445.1. Taxonomy (NCBI): domain Eukaryota; phylum Discosea; class Flabellinia; family Trichosidae; genus Trichosphaerium; species Trichosphaerium sp. ATCC 40318. Next base: position 107,056 of record JALMLS010000404.1, on the reverse strand, counting down.
TAAAGAATAAAGTAGACTGTTGTTAAAGAAAGGACTACAAAAGCAAACCTTGAATAGTTACCATTTTATAACCTATTTATTATCACATTTTATACATTGTAAGGTTTACAACATTGCTTGTAATAGCTGAACAATGTCCACAAACAGTCGTGTTATCCCCTTGATGGTTTTTTTTGAAAACCTCCTTTTGAGAACTGAGATTTACGAATACTTTAAGAGGAAACACATCTGGTGTTTCATCACATGCAACAAACACTTCATACTTTTTGCCTAGAAGAGATAATGTACCAGGTATTTGAGGAGCAACGTTAAATTCTGTTGGCTCAAAGTTGTCAAAAAGTAAAGGCATATAAAATGTTTGTTTATCCCCTGGATTCATTGTAAAATAATAGTCCTTCTCTTCCATGTGCACCTCAGAAACGAAACCATGGAAGGTCGTTGTCTTATAATTATCAAAATTAGCTCCTGTATTCTTAAGAAGAGGCTTCCAAATACAAACAGAATAACCACCTTCAATTCGATGGTCTTCACCAACAGTAGAGCCATAATTACGACGTACTATCTCTTGCGTTTTGCCAATATTCTGAAGTGTAAGTTTAAATGTTACTGTCTCGCCTTTGTGAACATGTTTGTTGTCACAACTCAACGCTGCAATGATGTTTGGACGTAGTTTATTTCTGTACTTTTCTTTCCACGTGATTGACTCAAGATTATACAAAGTAGGCCCATATGACAATTGCTTATTTAAAGCAAGTGCGATGCGTTTGTGGATATCAGACTCTATTTCTTCAGCATCAAGACCCCATTTCTGATGATACAAATGACGATAAATGTAATCTGACGAGTTTCGTATCATTTCGCACAGATAATGGTTTGATTGTTGTAACGAAGCTAAATCTTGCCATGAAAGGTCGTTACTCACAATAATATGTTGTAGTATCTCAATAGGAAGCGAAAACAACTCTGTGACTTTTATACATAGTACAACAACACGCATAAGCTCTTTAGTTGCCATTTGTAACGATTTTTGTTCTGCTTAAGTAGGAGGACTTAGTGAAATGCGTTAGGGACGATTTTTGTAAGCAGTTCACACTTTCAAAAAAAGTCTAGCACACCTCAAAAACGTTATTTTTGGCCAAATTTTGGGTATGCTTCAGAACACATTTGTGTCTACAATTTTGTTGAACCAGAACTTGCTGGTAATTAATAGTGTACTTCAATCAACTATTTCATTGAATCTAAAACCGAGTTTTTTCTGCCTGGGATCATATTCTTCTCCTCTAACACCACCATGTTTTGCAGGTAATTCTTGAACATCATAGTGATTAAGGATTACATTCTGTCGTTTCTTGCCTTTTTTATCACTTTCAGTGTTCCACATAAAGCTATCATCACCCGTCTCTATACCTGATTGCTGTAAATTGGTCACTATTTTGAACAATCATTCTAACCCACAGATACCTTTTTCAAATCTTTCCTTTTGGCGGCAGGTGCCTAATAAACCATTGTCTACCTATATGCAGTTATAGAGTATTTGATAATTTAGGTATCAAAACACGGAGGTTACTTTTTCATAGAAGTTGATGAACATAATAGTAAAATGAAAATGTCAAAATACTCACTCTTGCTTAGTACTTTATTGAATCAGAGGTCCTTAAAGCTTGCTGTAGTTATGTTTTACCACTACAGAAGTTTTAGAGACAGAACTTACTTTTTACATGGAGATACTTCAGTACTTACCAAAAACAGTTTCTTTGAAACTATGCTGCTACAATTGTTTAACTATTGCTGAAAGTTATGCTGTATCATATACAGTGTATGGACTGTACTTTCAAAGAGTAAGGGACCTTCAATTACTCATGGTATTTCATAAAATGTAAAATTGCTTATGGTAACGGAGGACGGAATATTGGAATTTACAGATTACGCAAGGCTGTACAGACTTGAAACCCTTCTTAGCATATGTAAAATAGCTATTAAATGTATGTACACCATTTAAACGCTTGTACACGCTTGCCCTACATCGGTATTGGGGAACTCGATTTGACTAGAATATTAACACAGTAAACCAACGTTTTAAGCGTTTTCCGAGCGATAAACGTCGTTTAAAGGTACATTGTACATACACGTTCATATTGTGGTACCATAAGCTTTATTTTAGCCCATAACGCATAAATTTATTTGCAAGAGCCGTTTATGATGATCGCAGGCTCTAATCATCTGCTTATTCTCAATGAAGCTCGATTGAAGCTTTTTTAGCTATGTATTAAAAAAATACGCCAAAAAACATGTAAAAAAGTAAATAATTTATTTCACACTTAGAACATAACAATAGAGCCATTCGTTCTAGAGATACATTAACACTCGCTAAAGCTTTGATATAAGAGGTGTGAACCGCTTACAAAAATAGTCCCTATACAACCTTGATAGTGGTTTTTATTACACCCAATTAGCCACGTGGCTAATGCTTTTTTTATTACCATTTCCGATTTTTTTCTTAATCTGTTTTGCCTTTTTTTGTATCAGCAACCTTTCCACATAATGACATTAAAATAAAAGCTATAGAAAGCCATGAAGAACTATACCAGAATCGCTCTAAATCATAGAAAAATGTTCCAAGTATGAACAACATACCAGGTAAAACCCTACGATCATAATCAAAAAAAACTATGCCATATTAATATGATATCAAACGTACAGTAAAAATCGCGTCTTTAAGCCGAGTCTTAATGTCAAAGCAGATACGTATGTGACACAAGCAAGAACAGAAAAAACAGTAGACACTTGAGGTGTTATAATAGTCTTATCTGCTCCTACAACAGGAAGAAGAGGTGGCAATGATACAAGAAGTAATCCTATAGCGCCAGCAAACAGAGATAATGAATCCTGCACAAAAGTCATTAATTATTCGGTACTGTTATGGCAGATAAAGGAAAATTGACTTACCTTGGACACAGGCGTCCGCAAAAACAATGCAATGATAAGCACCAAAGCTATGAGCGGTACATAGTATGATAACACTGATGCAATAACAATCAACACTGAAAAGCCTATCAAAGACATAGGCTGACTTGACGATTTAGGTTGTCTAAATCGCATGTAGATGCTTCCAACCACGGAAGATACATAGATCATCGATGACACAAAACCACCAGCAACAGAAATGCCAAGCAAACTAAGGAAGAAGATGAGAAAAAAAGAACAAGCAAAAAATTCAACAAGATTTTTGAAATCATGCTATGGCGTACGTGTGCTGAATAGGGTGTTGTAGCATCTGTGAAAAATGTAAAAATACGCCCACCATATTTAAAAAGATAACAGCTGTAGTTATATCAAATACACTCAAATGGGTATTTGAACCTGTTAAAGGAATCTTGTCAGTAAAAAAAAATCTATCACGTTTTTTACTCGAAACGAAAGTATACCTTGGAGTATGCGAAGACATACAGCAATAGAATAAATAGCACAAACAGATGTTATGATAATAGGCGCAACCTCTCGAGTATAAATATCAATAGTATCCCTCCATGAAATTGAGAATTTTACCTAGGATAAAAACATCAAAAAGTTGAAACATTAGTTTGTTGGGTACTTCATATGAACATTTTGGATCTCTTAGAATAAATAAATAACCAGTATCGTTTTCCGTATCATGATGACCTTTAGTGATTAAAGAGTTGATACCCCATCTAAACTGACGCATATACGGGAGATAATGGAATAGTAAAGGTTCATAGCACAAAACGCCTAAAAAGAAACTTTCATTAACCGAAAAGTCAAAAACCTCAATCTCACTTACTCGTATTGGTAGGAGATACATCTACTTGGTATGATAATGTATTTTCTATTGATACCTTTGATATCAAGGCATCTGTAGGTATACGTATTGAATCATCAAAGAAATCTTTTGTATTTAATGTATCTTTAAACATGCCACAATACTCTGTTGAAGGTATTTCATGTCCTTTCTTTTTGAGCACTCCAACATAAGCATAATCCTTTAGTTGAGAAGCAGGAATATATACAATGAATAAATTCTGCTGAGAAACGATAGTCTGTGATTTGCGTTCTGTATGAAAAGTCAAACAAAAAAAACGGAAAACTCAAGTTGCTAACATAAAAATCAGCCCTTGTCGCTGTTAAAAAAATCGTTCTACATACCCACAGAGTAAGGTAAGCGTATGATATTATCTTTATCAACGCTGTGACAATCGTCATCCGAAGAGCATACGATAACGCCATATTTTACTATGGATATTGAAGTGACAAAATAAAATGACTTTCCTTCATGTTCACTACAGTACACATGTTAAAACAGCAACATAAGTGTAACGAGGTATGGATACTCCATTCCTTTGCGTAGTAATTTTTTCTTTAAAAGTACCGAATGTTCCAAGTTAAGTAATGTTTTGTTGAAAGTTTGACAGAACTTCCAAAGCTGATAAATGCATGTTTTGATTTTACTCTAGCCTTTAACAATGAACGATTAATAAGTCATTAAGTGTAGATACATACCTTTGATAATTTATTCACAGTTTTAAGAGTAACACTTGAAAACAACAACTTGTCGATTTGTCTAAGCAACGTGAGAATATGGGGGGTTTTTTTACAAAACAAAATTCTAAACTTACGATACAAAGAAGCTTTTTAGCGTCTTCATGCGATCATCAATTGGCAAAACTTTAGGGACAGTAAGACGTGCTTTTACTGTACTATCAAGTGCTTTACAAAGAATAGAGATAAGTTGTGAGCACCACACAGCAGCCTAAACATACAGTAAGGTGCAACTGATTACAGCCAAATAGTATTTTTCGTACTTGGTGATCTGGTGAAGCCCATACATAAGGTATAGATGTAGCTGATAGCGCTAGATAATTTTCAAGCGTAGAAGAAGTCTTAATAAGCGCTAGAGTGTCACTAACTTGCAAATCTCTAGCACCAGAAGCAATCGATACAACAGCCACATCTTTTGTCACTTTTTTAAATGTTAATCTTGCACATGACTGTGTATACCTTACCTTCACTCTCTGACCAAAACCTAGAAATATTCCTGTAGTATTGATCCATTTTTGCACTAAAACTCAATGGAGGTCTCCTACAGAAGCGATAACAAGATTAATTTGAGAACAAGTACAAGAAAATGCCTTTCGCAAAATGCTAACCTGAGAGGTGAAGCAAGCGTTAATATGGTATGCACACTATTGGGTACATATCCAGGTGAAGCAAGAACACCCATAGCGATAATACCACCCATAGAGTGACCAACCAATACAGCTTGCCTCGGCTTTTGATACAATGACATAATGTATTTCAAACAAGCAACCGCATACTCTGTCTGACGCTTCAATAATACACCGCTGAAACCCGAAAACTCTTCCTTTTGATCAACAACGAACACATCATATCTTTCTTTAACATTCTTCTGAGGTATATTAGAAAACGAAAAATCTGCTAATTGATCACGTGATTATGTAAAAAAAAATACGCACAGTTTCATCAAACTTGTTGTGTTGGATAAACAGCTTGTATCCAAGCGTTCGCACTTGATTGTAGCTACCTTGGGACGAGTCAGAAGAAAGAATGCGCTGAATGTACTTAACCTGCGTTTCCAGGGAAAAAAAGAACAGGAATGCCAGTAAGGCTACCTTTTTCCACTCTCTAGGAGTGTATTAGTGCGAATGCCACTATTTATGACTGGTTTACTGTTGGTTGTCTCTTTGTTGGGTAACCGTCTCTATAAAGATACAAAGCGTATTTGGTGGTATCAGGGACACCTTTGGGATGGACACGAATAGTGTATGGGTACATATAAGGTACTTGACACATGCTTGGCTCAATTACATCCAAGTACAATACAGTAGTGCCAATAGAAGCCACAACCGCGATAAAAACGCAAACCGTTGAAAACGAAGCTATCTGGTTCAAAATAATGTGACACTTCCCTACAATGCTTGTAAATACTCAAAAGTGCAATTGGCGGACATTTGGACCGATTAGATTCTTCTGGCATAACTGTATTAACAACACGCGTGTCAACGCGTTAGCGCTAGCGTCCAAGTAATTTTTGAGGTGAGTGATTAAAAAAAGTGTACTTTCCGCACAAGCGAAAAAGTTGTCTACAAAAGTATTCATACCGCATAGCGCATTTGAGCTCGAATGCACACGGTAAAGTCTAATCTATGGCGAATTAACAACGATCCTATTCCTTTGAAGGATGTTTCAATTACTGGGACAGTACAAAACCTCGCTGCTCAAATAACATACACCCAGCGATACACAGTGACCGATGCCAAATCGGCCGTGTTCAAGTTTCCAATTTATGACCTTGGTATCATTACGGACTTCCAGATAGCCTTAGACGATAACAAAATCATCAGTAAGGTAGAGGACAGACAAGAAGCGCTGAAAAAGTACAAGGAAGTGACAGGTCACGATATCAGCGCAGAGCTCACTGCAGACTCACCAGATCTACTTATCGCTCGCTTGGACGATATTGTGGGTGATGTACTATCCGTACAAATCACTTTTGTCTCTGAACTGTACTTGGAAGGTGAAACAGGATTACGCCTTGTTTTACCAACAACTGTGTCTCCTCGCAGTTATGTAGGCGACAGGGAAGATGGTGGCGAGAATATCGACTATGGTCTTGATGTCCAATTGTCGGTGGACATGTTTTGCGATATTGAAGCTGTGACATCGCCTACGCACCCTATTGTATTTGAAAACAGTGATGCGGCGAAAGGAACTTTATCATTGGAAAAACCAAAAGAAGGCGAAACAAACGCACTAAGCGACGCAGATATCTGTATTTTGGTTAATTGGAAGCAAAGCGAAGATAAAAAGCTTCCTGGTTGTTTCCTTGAGAAATTCCCTGGCGAAAGGTATGTACACTGAACTACTATTGTTGTTACATCTCACAAATCTATTTCCGTTTTTTTGAATGTATTTTCCTTACATTGTTTTAAAATCCGAATTTAGACGCGAAAAGGTTGCTGTCATGTTCTGCTTCAAGACAGATGCCGTACCAGTACAAACTGTAGCTTGCGAAATTTTATTCGTAGTGGATGCCTACAAGGCTAATTTAGACTCTTTTAAACAAGCTCTACACTCTGCTCTTGATGAACTGACTAAGCATGATCAAGTAAGCTCTATTTACAATGTTTTTCGCAGCCGCTACGCGCGTGAAACTTTACGCGAATGTTTGCAAAACCAGCTACATTTTTGACATTTTTAGTAAAGAATCTTTGTACTAACGATATTTTCTTCAGGTGCAATTCAATGTTATCGTATTGGGTTCCAAACTATCCATGGCTTTTGATAAGAGCGTATTGGCTTCAACAGAGAATATAGAAAAGGCTAGAGAGTATGCTAATGATAAAATGCTTGCTGCAATCGAGCAAGGTCACAGGTACTAAAAACTACCCTAGTGGCTCGATTTAATGCTCACACTTTACCTCAGAGACCTTCACGTTGGACTAGAGGAAGTATATAAACTAGCGCCTGCAGAGAAAACAGTAAAATCGCGTCAGCTCTACCTTATTTCAAGTGGACAAGTGTCTGATAGTGATGCTTTGATTTCCGTTGTTGAGAAGTATCAAACTGACGAAAATGAGGAACATGAACCTGTTGAGAACCACAATGGCAATTTTTTTACCCTAGCCATTGGTAGTGCTACTAACACGTTTGTTGTACGTGTTTTTATGACATTTTTTTTTTCTTTCTTAGAGCAAGTAGTACGTTTTTTCTAACTATGATTCGTGTAGCTCAATTCAATCGTTAAGAGCGCTTGTGGATACCCAGAGTTCGTTTTTGATGCTTCATCTGAGGAAGAACTTAAAAGTGAGTATTTTTTTTTTGTAGAGCTTAGATTTAACTAAAGAAACAACCTAGATAAGGCTATGCGCCAAGTTGAGCGTGCTTTGCAAGCTATTTTTGCTGAAGTATCTGTTGACTACTCAGGCTTTAAGACTGGCGTAATGTACAAAGAATCGTCTGAAACAATATCCAGCTTTTATCGTGGAGGTACATAATTATTGTTAAAGATTCTACAATTTTTTTTCATTTAGCTGAACTCTCGAAATCATATTTGCTCTTTACAGCCAAGCTAAGGGTATTAATTCGCATTTAGATCTTGCTATTGTTTGGGGTTTCTTGACTAGAATTCCTACTGAAGAGTCCCCAGTTACCCTAAAGATTACATTCCCACCTTTAGACGATGAAGGTACGACTACACTGTTTTATACATTACTATTTGAGTCTTTGCTTTTCGTTTCTCTGAAATTCACTGATTGATGGTTTCCATTTTATTCAAAATTGAAATTATGCTTACAATACCTCAAGGAAAGGAAAAATTGACTCATGAGCTCACCGTCATGGTTGATAAAGCCGAGATAACTGAAGGACAAATTCTACATTACATCGCTGCAAATGAGCGTATTTACGATATACAAGAAGAACAAGATGATGAATGTGCGTACAAGCCTATTTAATCGCTCCAAAAGTAAATTCAAAATCATTGAATTTTGCAAATTTATAGCGCTACATACCTTTGTATGCTTCGTGTATGCGTCTAGCGTGTTATTTTTGATTTTGTAGACTAGTATTTTTTTTTGGATTGAAACTAACTCTTTATTAGCTAAAGCGGGTGAATTGGACGGTAATATTGTCGATCTAGCTAGAGAATATGGTATTGCTTGCAACCGTACTTCTTTCGCTGCTGTAGCAAAATTGACTCAAGGTACGTAACACTATCTTTTTGGATGTTAAATAGACTTGTACTGAACAGATAAACGAAGTGTAATTCCAACTTTTTTATTGCTTTGCCTAAAACTACTATCTAGGAACATCTGTGTACCTAGTTTCATCTTCAAGCGATGTTGTTGCTGTTGAACAAGAACAAGAACCTGAAGATCCTAATAAGAAAAAGACTTACAAGACTGATTTCTTGCTTTCATTTAAAGACGTACATAGGTTACCGTATGTACTCGTAATACTTATGCATTATGTAGTTAGCACATTGTAAAGAGACACCAGAAGGTTTCAACACCAAATTTGCTCTACGTACGTTGTATTATCCTCTACCCTGTGGTTTTGTTCTGGTTTTGTAAGTTTACGCTTTGTAGGACCTAAGAATGAGAAACGTCGTCATGGACGTGCTGGTAAACAAAACAGAAAGCCAAGGCAGCCAAAAGGACCTCCAAAGCCTGTAAGTCAACCGTTTTTATTTGCGCGTAGTGCATCTTTTTTTACTTACGTTCCTTTCAGAAACCAAAACTCAATGTCAAAGGGCGTTGGGAAGCTGATGAGAGTGAAGAAAATGTTGCTAAATACCAAACTCTCTATCGTGATGTCAATATGTGCGTCAAAGTTTCCAAAAAGGGTTCAAAAAAGCTTATTTAACTGTTTAGAATCCTTAATAAGCTTGCAAAAGCTAACTTTCAGAAATTGACAAACCAAGTCATTGAGTTGGCCGAAAAACAAGTTAAGAGCCCAGCACCACTTAAGGTACGTTTTATAAAAGTAGATAAGAGTACTCACTGTATTTGTTTAGGGTCTGGTAGGTCTTGTTTTTGAAAAGGCTATTGAAGAACCAAACTTTGGTGAAATCTACGCTCATCTTTGTCAAATTCTATCACAACGTCTTCCAGTGTTTAAAGTTGAAAACGCGCGCCCTATTGTACGTAGTTTGTTTTCTTTGAAGCGAGTAGAATCATTAATATTTACGCGTTGGTATAGGACTTTAGACGATTGCTCATTGGCTCTTGCGAGCATGAATTCAAAGATCGTGCTAAAGAACCAAAATATAAGGTTACTGAAGAAATGAATAGCGCACAGAAAGAAGAAGTAGCATTTAAGAATACACGTAGAAGCCTTGGCAGTATCCTCTTGATTTTATGCAACTTTTTTTGGACACAAAAGTCAATCATAGTCCGATTTTTTTTTGAAGAAGAAAAGTTAACCCTCCTTCACTCTTTTAAAGATGTCCAATTCGTTGGTAACTTGTACTTAAAAGAGATGCTTCCAGATGTTGTAATCCACAGCGTATTGAGAACACTTATTGGTGACTTGGAGGCACCTGTTGCGCGCTCTATTGAACTCATGTCAGTGTTGTTGAGACTTACTGGTAAAAAACTACAAAAAAGGTTCGTTTTGATAATGAAACGTGTTTTTTTTTTGTTTGTTTGCAACTGTTGCTTTTCTTTTGCTAATTTTTGTCCTTAGAGATCCTACAAAGATCCAAAACTATGTTAAGGTTGTAGAACATTTGTCAACAAGCGATAAATTAGACTCACGTATGAAATACATGTTAATGGATACCCTTGACTTTTACAAACGTGGTTGGGCTGAAAAAGGTAAAAGAAAACAAAGCGAATCTTTTTGAATTTTTCTTGGTCTAACCTTTGTTTTAGGCAAACCAGCGTCCACTCAATCAAGGTCATCTGCTCAATCATCTCCAAGAGATTATAGATCTCCAAGAGATAACCGTAATAATTCGTACTCACCACGTAATTCACGCAACCAAAGAGGAGGCCGTGGTGGCGGTGGTAGATTGAATAGAAGTGCTGGAGATTGGGAAACATCCGGTAATAAAGGACGTCGTGGTAATAGATCAAGAGGAAGCGGTCGTTCTGGTAATTTATCTAAATCTGGTGGAAGATCAGATGACGGATGGAACACAGTCAGCACCAAAACGTACGATTAATCTTCAACAAAATTTTTGAAAAAGTACTTTTTTTGGAGTTCTTTTGCACTTTTGGCTCTTGTATTTACTCTGAGATTCACCTTGCTTATAAATTGTTTAGAAGTAATCGTGGACGTAACAGAAATAACGACAATCGCCGTGGTGGCGGCGGTGGTGGTAGAGTACCTGTGCAGAACAAATATGAATTCAAAACAAGCAACTCAAGGAGCAGAAATAATCGTAAAAAGAACAGAGGCTCTCCACAAGTCAACTCAAAGAAACAGCACGGTGGTAATAACCAAAGAGGAAATAACAACCAAAACAGACCTGCACAGTCACCTAACAAACAAGCTCAAGCACCAGCACCAAAGGTTGAGGCAAAGGTGAGTTGTCTTGCGAAGATTCGTTCAAACAAACTTAACTTCTGAAAACAAATTGACTTTTCTTCTTCTTCTCTGGTTTCTTTCTTCTTACCTTTGTTATAGAAAGTCGACTTTACAAAACTTGATAAGAAGATCGAACTCATCCTTGAAGAATATCTTCTTAGTTACGAAAAGGAGGAAGCTGTACTTTGTGTACAAGAACTTGAATCACCTGATCAACATGGACGTGTTGCTATGAAATTCTTTGAGTGTGGCATTGTCCAGAAACCTGAGAAACGTAAATTACTTGTTGGTCTCATGGAGCACTTCTTTAGTGAGAAATTATTATCAGCCAAAGACGTCGTCAGTGGGTACGTAGGATTGGATAAAAAGATCCGCTTGATTTTTTTCTTTGAATTATTCTTATTTTTTTCTTAGGTTATCTCTCACAATTGAGACTATTGAAGATGTTGTTATTGATTATCCTTTGGCACCTAAGCATATTGGTAACTTCCTTGGAACTTCTGTTGTATCAGGAGGTGTACCTCTAGCTGATTTGAAGGCGCCTTTGACATCAGTAATCGAATCAAGATCTCTTGCTGAGAAAATCGCCTCTGAAACATTTTTGAAGATTATTGAGCTAACAGTACGTATATCTTATAAGTAACATTTTATTTGAGTTGTCAAAGCAAGGCCGTAGATGCCAAGCCATAAATTCCTTGAACTATTTTTTTTTTTTTTTTTTTGAGTTTTTTTTGTTTCTAACGTGTTTGTTTAGGATGTAAATAAGTTTACTGAGCTATACAAAGCAAGTGGTGTTACCATAAAAGATTATCTAAGTAAGGAGAATAATAACGAAGAGTACTATAAGACATACGCCGAGAAATATGAGGTAAGAGCATACCATACTTTTTATATTGAAAAAAAACTTTTTTTCTTTTCTGAAAGAAAAGTTCAGCTTCTTAGTTCCCATGTGGTTTTATTCAAATTCTAATATCTCTTCTACACAGGCTTTAAAGGATATCCTATCTTAGCATCACACCAGGCCTAAGAACTGAAAAAAAAAAAAACAAGAACAAAAAAAGAAATAATAATGATATTTGTTGGGTATTTTTTCTACACACAAAAGAATACGATTTTCGCCCTCTCTACTACTTATCCTTTTTCGAATATTGGATCATGATACATGTGAGGCAGAATATTCTTTACTTTTATATGTTGCCTAACCCTGTACAAAAAAATAAAACCATAAAAACCAATCCTTTGTTTATTTGTCAAAAATCTTTCTGTGTCGCTCAGTGAAAACTGATTGCCCAAATTATAATTATTTAAAGTTCAAATGACACCTAAACGGCTTGCACGTGTTGATACATTATGCGTGGAAGTCATAGAGTTGTTTTCGCTTCCAATCGAGATACTACAACATATTATTGTAAGTAATGACCTTTCATGGCAAGATTTAGCTTCGTTACAACAATCAAACCATTATCTGTGCGAAATGATACGAAACTCGTCAGATTACATTTATCGTCATTTGTATCATCAGAAATGGGGTCTTGATGCTGAAGAAATAGAGTCTGGTATCCACAAACACATCGCACTTGCTTTAAATCAGCAATTGTCATATTGTAGGTATTATGGGCCTACTCTTTTGTATAATTTAAATGCAGTCACGTGGAAAGAGAAGTATCGAAACAGATTGTGTTCAAATATCATCTCGGAGTTGAGTTGTGACAAGACCCATGTTCACAAAGGCGACACAATAACATTCACACTTACACTTCATAATATTGGTACGACGGAAGAGACAGTACACCTTGGTACTGGTTCAAGGCTTGATGATTGTCAGCGAATTGAAGGTGGAGGTGCTGTGTATATTTGGAAACCTCTTGTCATAAATCCTGGTGAGTTGTTCCAAAATTACAAGATTGAACGTGAATATTTTGAACTAGATAGACTTGCTCGTATTCTGCAACCAGGAGATAGACAGACATTTGAGATACCTTTACTTTTTGACAACTTAAAGCCATTAAGAGGATTATTTCTAGCGTTGCAGCAGTCTAAAATACCTCCTGGTACATTATCTCTTCAAGGCAAAATCTCTGAAGTGATGGTTGCTTGTGATGAGACACCAGATGTGTTTCCTCTCCAAGTATTCGTAAAACTCAACACTTTAAAGGATTCACATATAAGGGTTTATAACACTAGGGGTAACAAGGTTGTTTATGGACATTGCTCAACTGTTACAAGCAATGTTGTAAACCTTACGATGTACAAGACATCTTAATAAATTTTTTGCAAAAACAGAAATGGAAAAATATCTTCGATGATAGTTTCATTGAATATGATTGTATTGATCTCGCTGTAAAAAGTACATAAGAAAGTTTTAGGCAAACATGTCTTGGTTTGACCACTTAGTAGCAAGGCTTTAATTAAAAGATTGTTTACACATCATGCTTACAGTAAGCTTAGTTTAATTCCTTTATTGTATATCAAGATTACTAATGACTATCCACACTGGAATGCTCAACAGTACATACTTACTATGACGTAACGTGCTGTGTATTCAGTTTGAAGCTTCTGAGATTGCCAATCTTTTGGAGTAAAACAATTTCAGCTTAGCTAGAAATAGTTGTTTGAATTTTTTAACCTATGTTCACTCTAAGTTAGCGATCAGTAGAATTGCTGGGTGTCAAAATAGCAGCAATAGGGCTTTTCTCATTTACAAGTTTAAAGAGTTTATTAGTGTGTTTTGTACATTGTAAGATGTACAACATTGCTTGAAACTATTGGATTTTTACTATTGGAAAATGCATAAACATAGAGTTTTACAAATACTTGGAGAGGAAACACATCTGGTGTCTCATCACATGCAACCATCACTTCAGAGATTTTACCTTGAAGAGATAATGTACCAGGAGGTAGCTTGAATATTCTAGATCTAGAACATCCTACATCTGACTTAAAATTATCAAACAATAATGGTATCTCTATTGTTTGTTGGTCCCCTGAATTCAATCTAGCACAACCAGAACCAATTTCCCGTTTTAAATAATAATTGTGGATACTCTTGAAATTGTAGAGAAACCCTCTTTCATCTGTGATTATAGGCTCCCAAATGCAAATAGCATCACCATTTTCCATTTGATAAAGGTCCACTATCTCTTGTTTTTTGCCAATATTCTGAAGTGTAAGTTTGAATGCTACTGTCTGTCCTTTGTGAACATGTTTGTTGTCACAATTCAACTCTGCAATGATGTTTGGACGAAGTTTATTTCTGTATTTCTCTTTCCACGTGATTGACTCAAGATTACGCAACTTGGGTGACAAGAAATAAGCCATGGGATGCTCATAATTATTTATATGCTCTTGTATTTTGGTATGCTGGTGGATAGCGGACTCTATTTTTTCAGCATCAAGACCCCATTTCTGATGATACAAATGACGATAAATGTAATCTGATGAGTTTTGTATCATTTCGCACAGATAATGGTTTGATTGTTGTAACGACGCCAAATCTTGCCATGAAAGGTCGTTACTAACAATAATATGTTGTAGTATCTCGAGAGGAAGCGAAAACAAGTCTGTAACTGCGTTTGATGAATCAATACATGTGATGACCCCTTTTATTTCCATTTGTGCTTGTTTAAAGCTGAAAGTACTGTTTTAGGGTTGTCTTGAGTTTTCTTCTGAATGATTCAATAACGCACGTGTTGCCATTTACTTCTCGCTTTGGTCAATGTCAATAATTGTAATTGAACACGTTTTGAAGGTGAAAGACTTGTTTATTGGCTACATGAGTGGTCTGTATTGAACAAATGATCGTCCTCACACCTTCCTTCGGAGCAGTGTTAATCAACTATTAGCTCAATAGTACAAAGCTAAAAAGACAGTTGTGTAGTGCTTTATTGGCGTGTTTTGTACATTGTAAGATTTACAACATTGCTTGTTACTGCTATGCAATGCATCTTAGTATGACCCTTAAATTCAAACGGAACGTGATTGGCTGTGTGTAGTTTGACAAATATTTTAAGAGGAAACACATCTGGTGTTTCATCACATGCAACCATCACTTCACAGATTTTACTTTGAAAAGACAATAAACCAGGAGGTATGTAAGTTGTTCTAGATTTAAATTTTAACTGTGATTTCTTGTTATCAAAATGTAATGGCATATCAAATGATTTTCTATCCCCTGGGTTCATTTTAAAATAAGAGTGATCATTGCCCACTCCATAAAAATGAGCAGCAAATGCGTGGTCGCTCTTGAAATTGTTGAGAAACCGATGATCTGTGATAATAGGCTTCCATATATAACCAACATCTCCACCTTCAATATAATGATCGGGTATCCAATTGGAGCCATGGCCAAGGTAGACTTGCTCTTGTTTTTTACCAATATTCTGAAGTGTAAGTTTGAAGGTTACTGTCTGTCCTTTGTGAACATGTTTGTTGTCACAATTCAACTCCAAGATAATATTTGGAAGGAGTTTATTTCTGTACTTTTCTTTCCACGTGACTGCATTAAGATTATACAAAGTTGGCATTTCTTCTGAATGGGGAGACTTGCGCATACACCCTTTTCTGCGGATAAGTTGATGTACAGCGAACTCTATATCCTCAGCATCAAGACCCCATTTATGATGGTACAAATGACGATAAATGTAATCTGATGAGTTTTGTATCATTTCGCACAGATAATGGTTTGATTGTTGTAATGAAGCCAAATCTTGCCATGAAAGGTCGTTGCTAACAATAATATGTTGTAGTATCTCAATTGGAAGCGAAAACAAGCCTGTGACTTCTGTACTTGATGTATCAACACACGTGATGCGTTTCATTGCCATTTAGCTTCGGTTAATCTGTGATTGTTTTTAAGTCGTTCCTTCAATGAAATAGTCACGTAAACTGCCACCACTGCTTTATGTACTAGATTTGTCCATTGTCAGTTCAATCAGGATTTTATGGCCAGAATGCGGTCACTCCTCTTGGTATCTAGAGAGAATATTTGTTGTGTAGTTCCCATGTCCTTAGCAGCAAACAAAAACGTGAATTTATTTTTTGTACATTATCTACTATATGTTGGGCATATTCGGTTACAAGTATAGCGTTCAAAATTATCTTGCAATCTTTATGAGTCGGTTAAGTTTTTTACATGTTTTTTTACCAATTATAGGCAAAACGTCTCATCCCCAATGTCACCATTTCCATCATAGTCATCTAGAAAGTGCCAATCATTGCCTTGTATACTCTAGTATCCTTGGAAGGAGTTTGGCTAGCAATACCGTCGCTATCTAATTGCCCAAAATGTACAGTTTTTTGCACGTTCACTACTTTATGAACATGTTAGATCCCTATCGTCCATTGGCTCCTACAAACAACGGATTGGAGGAGAACCTATCTCTTACCTTGATTGCTTGGTCATGAAGCCTGAGACCCTTCAAGGTCGTACATGTTACTTTAACTCTGCCCTCTCGCATGCCATCTTTGAAGCGGTTTTTTTTTGTAAAAACATGGGACCAATTTCACTCCCAAAGGTAGTGCTCTGTTTTACGACATAAGGAGTTTTCTATCCAGCTATGGCTTTGTGCTAAAGCAATTCCGGTCGCCACAAAGATCCAGTAGAATTCAAACCTAGGACTGTTGTTGAGGCTTGTGTTTTAGAGCGTGTACTACCGTAGAAACATTTACGTAGTTCTGATTTCAGTTTAAGGACTTTACCTTCTAAATAAGGAAAGTATCCTTAAAAGTAGAAGTTAAGACCATTAAACAGTTTCTCGTACACGATAAACAACAAAATGCGCTCATTTACAATCGTACTACTTCTTATTGCTTGTTGCTGCCTCACTCAAGTGATTGCACTAAGATACACAACAAACTTTGCTTCTTGCATTGGAGATTGCATACAAGATGAGAACGAATGCATTGAAGACGCTAACGATATCCCGCGTTGGGTTAAATTTTTTGGCTTCGAAGAGCGCTATCAAAACCGTATCATAAGCAGATGTGACAGAGAAGGCGATATTTGCACTGACGACTGTAAGGCTGACTTCACAGCTGAAGTAGAAGAAGCAAGGCGTCATGTACAACGAGAAGTACGTGACTTGCGTGAGCAAGGCCAAAGATGGCTTAGAGAATTCTAAAAGTTTGGATGTTATAAACCCCAAATAAAAATAATAATTGCTGTTGCACCTTTGAAGTTGATTTTTTTTTTGACATTCTAAGCCAAACAAGCACAATAAAAACAGTTAAAACATGTTTCCCACGCATGTGTGCGTGTATACAAGAAGCGGAACTTCTTAATAAAATTCTATCTAGAGTAACCACATGAGCGGGTTATCCTACATTTAAGAACTCGTGTAAAATTGTGCTGTTAGAATACCAAAACTCTTTTGTGGTTATCATCAAGTACTCCTCCTGCCGTTTATCTACAGTGCCTGTGCCAGTGTTTATTAATCATTGCATGCAATACAATTACCAATGTAAAAAAACCCCAAAAACGTGACCTTCGCATAGTGAAAACAATAGCACCACTCATCTAATTGTTGACGTGAAAGAATCAGTTCTATTCATCGACAACAATGGCCGCCGAGCGGCATTTGAATTTTAAATGAACCACCGAAAATCTTGACCGTGCCACTAGAAACATAAAGGCCGCCTAATAAATTATTTTCAACGTAAATACAAACTTTGAGCCAGACAGCTAATAAAGAGCGCCAATAGCAAAAGTCTGAAGTCAGCTTGAATTTAAACCTTATACAGTTCTGTGAAATAAGACGGTAATTTACAAAGAGATGTCCATGTGCAGCTGTAGATCTCAAGAGTTTTTATTCTTGAAACCTTATTTTTTTTACAACATGTACAAGGTACTCAATCACAACAGTTTTTTGATTGAAATTTGTTTATATTTTCAGCTTTCCATGTGCCTTCTCTAAAACATCTTTGTCCACGTGATCAGATATAAAACTCTTACATAAATATTTATCTCTTATATCACCCCAACCACCATAACCATGAGCTTTTATACTCTCAGACATTTTTTTTGGTTCTTTGGCAAAAGTAAGTTTTGTAGGAAAGAGGTTGACTTCCTTCTTCATGAACGCATCTATTTTCGCTTTAATTGTATCTGAAGTACACGCACCCATAACATGTGTACCCTTACATCTACCTATATGTATAATACGATTTGCTTTTGCCTTGAAAGTCTTAAGATTGCATTTCCCTGAAATCGCTGCTAATGTCAAATCCCAGTTATAATCATCAAAATCACAAAAAAACTGACCACATTCACCTCTAAGTTTTTCCCAAAAATTTCGTCTTACAACAAGCGCTGAGTTATCTGTATTAAACCACGTGATATTTACATCGCCAGAATTACTAAAATCAGGGCCACGATCAGTTAATCTACCAACACTGAAGAGTAGACAGTCAGGACATTGTTCATTTGCTTGTTTTTCAATAGCCGAAGCAAAATGAATTGCGTCAGGGCTGACATAAAAGTCATCCTCTAGTAGGTATATAACGCCATCATATCCTTTAAGTATATCAACACCTTGATAAACAAAGTGTAACTTCCATAACCAATGATGTTTAAGCTGAGTTATATGCGGCTCTCTATAATGTTTATGAGCATCCGAAAAAGCATAGTTCTGACATCCGCTTTTTTCTGCTTTGGCGTAAGATACATTCCAAACACAATCTCTTGGGTCAAGTCCAGGGAATGTGTCAGGGTATAAATCAGTGGCATAAGGAAAAAATAATTGAATATAACTCGTGAAATCGATTTTCTTGACTTCGTCAAAAATATCCTGCGAAAAAACATCATGACTTAAAATGATAAGCGACTTATCAATATCCTTAGCCATTCTCAGAGAATCTAATGTGTGCCTCAATTCATCCGCACGCACGTGTACCTGTATGAGAAATATAACTGACATCTCTGATGGCACGAACGAGAATTTATCGTTATTGTGAATAAACTGCTTAGAATTCATCTCGTCGGCTTTAGCGCGTTTCTTCGCAGCTGTATCAAGTGTTGAGATGTCTATAGGTTCTATCTTTGAGTTTTGCGGTTTGTCCGATAGGTCTTTGTTTGTATTACCTCCTGGTAGCGGTAGAGGTGCTTTATTGCCCTCTCCGGTATTCTCATCCGCGTTGTCATCGTGTTTAACATCTTTTGACGGCTCTTTATTGGCGTTAAGCGAAGCTGCTTTTTGGGTAAGCAAAAAACCCTTCAAACCAATTGTTAGCATATGATTTCGTTGGTAGAAGCGATAAAACGTACTTTTATTAGTCTATCTATATTCTCAGGTGAACTCGTCTTATACGTTATGTAGTTGCCCATACATATAAATGCGAACACCATAAACACGCTTAAAGCCAAAAATAATTTAATTCGATCATTAAAAGCCATTACGTTCTAAATACGCGTTAATACGTTACAAATATTATCGTTTTAACGTGCATAACATAAAATGGCTCGTATTGAGCCTCTCAATCTCTTTCGTCGTTCTTTGTGTTACAGTGTTCTCGTGTATGCAAAAGCAACGCTTTTAAGGTATCCTCGAGGATTTGGGGTTTACAACGTGGACAGCTTGCGGTACAAAAACAGAAAAAAGTCAATCTTAGTTTGGAAACTAAACGATTCAAAATAAAAACTTGCACACGTGACAAGACAAAGGTATCGAAATAAAGCCTCAACATCACATACACAAATACATAAAAGCCATGAACTCAAATACCGCATTCTTTGATGAGATACCCGTTGAATTAACAGTTAACATTCTACAGTTTGTTCCTGCGTCCTCCATGCGTTCAGTTGCTCAAACATCACATTTATTGTCCGATATCGCAGTACAGCATATAGGATACACGAGTGGTAGAAAAATTATTATTAAATCTAGAAGAAGGCTCAGAACGTTGTTTCAGAGATTTAGACATTTAATCAGTACAAGTACAATTACTATTGATTTTCGTATCAACCAAAAAGATTTGCAGTACCTACATGGCGCTTATGCGCTCGAACTGTCCAAGTTGGACAAAAATATTGACTTTAGTGGGTTCAAAGTCATTGATAGTATTAGCTTTACCACATATAAAGTTGGATGGTTTCATTCCAGTATGAAGGCTGACGTGAATGATGAGATGGTTGCTCAGCTTGCTGGAATACGGAAAATTGATTTATCTTGCTGTACTCAAATAACAGACAATGGAGTTAAAGCATTGGCGGGAGTCCATGCAATTAGTATTTCTAAATGTTATCAAGTGACAGATTGTGGTGTTAAAGCTTTGGCAGGAGTTCATGCAGTTGATCTATCATACTGCAGCAAGCTAATAACAGATGAAGGTGTTAAAGCTTTAGCTGGCGTTCATACAATTATACTTAGATGTTGTTTTGGAATAACGGATGATGGAGTCGCAGCTTTAGCAGGAGTTCATACTATTGACCTATATTGGTGTAATCAAATAACGAATGATGGAGTTAAAGCGTTGGCAGGGGTTCATGCAATTGATCTATCTTGGTGTATTCAAATAACAGATGATGGAGTTAAAGCATTGGCAGGAGTCCATACTATTGATCTATACAGGTGTAATGAAATAACAGATGATGGTGTTAAAGCCTTAGCAGGAGCCCACACAGTTAATCTAACTTACTGTAATAAAGTAACGGATGATGGTGTTAAAACATTGGCTGGTGTTCATACTATTACGCTTGTGGATTGTAGGGACGATTTTTGTAAGCGGTCCACACCTCATATCAATGCTTTATCCGGTGTGAATGTACGTTTGCAATGAATGGCTCTATTGTTAAGTGGAATAAATTAGTTAATTTACTTGTGGCATTTTTTTTAAGACTTAACTATATGTTCATCAGCTTCCTTGAAAAAGAAACCTCTGTGTTTTGATACCTAAATCATCAAATATGCTATAACCGTGCGTAGGTACACAATGATTTATTGAGCACCTGCAGCCAAAAGTAAAGGTTTGAAAAAGGTATCTGTGGCTTAGAATGATTGCTCAAAAGAATGACCAATTTACAACAATCAGGTCTAGAGACAGGTGACGATAGCTTTATGTGGTACACTGAAAGTGACAAAAAATGCCTTAAACGAAAGAATGTAATCCTTACTCACTATGCTGTAAAAGAATTACCTGCAAAACATGGTGGTGATAGAGGAGCAAAATATGATACCAGGCAGAACAACCTCAGTTTTAGTTTCAATGAAATAGTTGATTGAAGCACACTATTAATTACCAGCAAGTTCTGGTTTATATCAATTATAGCCACATATGTGCTCTGAAGCATACCCTAAATGTGGGTAAAAGTAGTGTTTTTGAGATGCACTAGAGTTTTTTTGAAAGTGTGAACTGTAAGCTTACAAAAATCGTCCCTAATCAATTATCAAGAGTAATAGCTTTCGAAGGATTCCATTCAATTGACTGATGAAGAACTAAACTCGTTATTCGTAACAAAAAAAAAAATTACGCGTAACAAATTTTAATAAAAACCCCTGTTGACCATGACAACATTAATACCGCTACATTTGTTACCTATTCCAATAGTTTAAAAGTCGCTTCACGCAAAATAAAACGCAAACCGTTACACAATCATGAAATCGCGTAAACGCCGTGCTGCTACGCGTCAATTACTGCTTGAATGTGTCAGCCGGACGCAGGAGCAGGTGATAGCCTAAAATCGCTAAAATATCGCGCACTCAGACATAAAACAATCTAAAAGCCAACAGGAAGAGACAAATGCAAACGACAGAGCAGATTGAAAGCTAAACAAAGTTATTGATGAAGGTTGGCGAGTTTTGACATATGAGCAAATTTTCCTTCCCCGAAATTGAGCATGTCTCTAAACCCAGTAGCAAAACTGGGTTTTCCAATACAATGCAAAGACAGTGTTTGAGTGGTTGGTAATAAGTCAGAGTTAATTGATAGACTTTTAAAGGCACATGATCCTACTTTTGAAAACAGCTTTAATATCCATATTAAGCTAGTTTTTGGGGCTGGTCAGCTGTGATACATTCATTTTATACAACTCACTTTGATGTTGTTGATCATGCTAATCAAACTAAATGGAGTACTTCAATGCCTGGGCAGTGTATAGAGCAAAACTATCGAATGATTACGGGAATTATGAAAATGACAATGACATCCCTGTAGCCATCACATATTACAATATAGTATCCAAGTGTCCTGATCATGATCAAATACATCTTGTACTTGCAAAGGCCTTGTGTTATGGTGACGTTTTATAATTCTGAATAAATTGTATTTTTTTTTTGTTGGACACTCAAAAAACAATCCGAAAAATGCTATCACCAATAGGTACCTTTAAAAAAGATGGTGTTAGTTGAAGGAGATGCTGTATTTCAGACGATCAAATGATCAATATTGACTAAGTGCACAATATTAGCATAAAAATGAATAGTTACAAACACACAAAAGATACAAAAAACCATTTTCTGAACCTGTTTGTAGCTAACTGTAACAAACCTTTTATACCTAGAACTCATATATAAGCAATATAAAGACGCTAGAAAGTGAAATTACTAAAAAATTTATTCAAGAGTCTGTGTAGTACATGCGACAACTTTGCAAAAATAAAAAAAAACAATCTCAACAATTTTTGAGGTGTCTGTCAATTCTGTCATTACACTAAAAAACTTCAAGTTTAATGAGGTTTGTTTAATACCATTCTATTTTATGTGTTGTATATATAAACAACAATGCTTGGACAAAAGATGGAATATTATTGCAAACTTTGTAACAAATACCGAAAAAACCCACTAAAATTGGAATCAGTCAGCTGACTTTGCTGGCTTGTTCACAAATTCCATGATCGCATCAAAGTATATCCTGCACTTGTAGGCATGATTAAAACGTATATGGCGTTTCTCAAAAAAAAATAAAACAAGGACACTGAGTCACTTGACCAGGAAAAATTTGTTACGCGTAACTTTTTTTTTTGTTACGCGTAATGAGCTAAATGGATTTTTTCTAATCTCTAGTGATAATCTTTCTTTGGTGTTCGAGAACTCACGAGGAGTTTTTAGGGTATCACCAAATGCATAGTGTAACATACTTGTTTGTGTAACGACAATGTACATTTACTGCACAAACAGCATGTACAGTGAACCATCATTGCACTGGAGTGAGGAGTAGATGGTACTACAACGAATTAACAACCATTGATAAGGATAGTTGGTTTTTGTTTAGCAGCGAAGATCTTTTTTGTTTGGCGTGCACCGCATTTTATTCTTGCTTTTTGTTGCGTTGACAAAGCAATTTTAGTTGGCTACAGTTTTTCTTGTCCACGTGATGTTTTGTCCTCCTTTGTTCCTGATGCGTTAAGACTTACACCAAACTGTATTTTCAATGAAAGAAAACAGCTTATATACTTTTGTGTAAAGCCACGTTGCATGGAGCCAACACAGTCTAGTGGGTGGAATATACCCATAGCAGTACGTAGCGATGCGTTTTGGGATAAAGTTTGCGTAACACAACTATCCAACGGTTTATTGGCAGGATTCGAGCTCCAGAAGCATAAAACCGCGAAAACTAGGCTGTTAAAAGGTACAATAAACCAACCCACTATTATCATCACAAATTACTCCAACTGACGCTGATAGGGTTTGCTATTGGCGTCAGGATGCTGTACACCCAAACACCCGGACTTTTATACAGAATCGTACATGTTGAACCTGGAGTTGGAAAACTGCAAATTTGTGGTTCAAGAGGTAATTGTCATGCGAAACCAGTGATCTGTGTTTTAATTAAATAATTTTTTTGGGCAGTGAGCTGTTGGCGCAATGTTATCCAACTAAAGTATAAACCCAAGACATTGCCGCATTTTTTATGCTCACATTTAGTCGTATTTTGTGACCACGTGTTACAGGGTGAAGCCAAAATGAAAACGCAAAAAAATAAATTCCAAAAATACACTTGTTTTCATATGTTTCTTCGCTCTTCTCTGATTAATCTTGTTTGTAGACGAATCAGAGATTAATAAATATTGGTCGTGGTTTCAAAGAGAAGTAGTTTCAAGACTTCAGATAGGATCTTTGAAGAGCAATGAAATGACTGCATTTATACACATATTCACAAGAAATTTAGTTTCTAAATTCGGTCCAGCCTATTGTGGGTATGATATACTATCGCCAATGGCATACAACCCCTTATTTATTCTAGACCTATGAGCCAGGAATTATTCAATCTTTTAGGTGGATTAACAAAGAAGATAGAAAACGACCACTCGGTTCCGCCTGCTCCAACTCACCAACCAAATTTTGTAAATCCCTTTAAAGACACACCTTCTTCTCAACATACACTGGCTCATACGTCCCCTCGTGTTAATCCTTTCAGTAACAACAGTTCCCTTCACGCATCCAACCCGCCACCTACAGCTACTAGCACACACGAGGTTGCCCCTGGCTTTTGGGAACAATTCACAGATAGCAAAAAAGAAACCTCCCCAATAGTTGATGCTGTACAAAAAACAACTGACCAATCAGAAAACAATGAATGCAAGGTATGTTTTGACAATCCTATAAATAGTGTCATTGTGGATTGTGGTCATAGTTGTTTATGTATGACATGTGTCGAAAGTCATGAATTTAAAGGTAACATGCAAAAAAAAAAATTAAAAAAACCAATTAACTTTGCGTTTAGTTTGCCCTGTATGCCGTACACCTGTTACCAAAATAGTAAAAGTATACAAATGCTAGAACCTATTGTAAATATATAAAGATTAGATGTAACATTAAATGATTATCTGTCGACAGCGTGGTATAAACAAACGAAAATATTAAGCTTAACTTTGTTTTTACAATATTATACAATCAAAGTGTTCATCGTTTCTATCCCAATTAAAGAACAACCTACATCATCATTCAACAAAACAAGCAAACAAATTCCATGTATAGCATACCTTTCTTTCCAGAACTTTTTCCTAAGCTCCCACACTGTTATTTTTTCGAACTGGCAAGAACCAAGTCCTCCTCTATCAAAAAGTCAGCAATACTCAACACATTGTCTAACAATAAATGACGTGCATGGATAATACTTCTCCATCTTCTGACCGTAATATAGTGTAACGCAAATGAGAACCTCCACTGAGATGTACCCCAACTACAAGATCCTCTGGAAAACGAAAGTTAACTCAATAATTTTTGTTTTCTATAAATAGATTATGTACGCACGTTTTGTTGTGTAACTTGACTTTCTACGTTCAATGGACCATTTTCCATGTACAGAGATCCATTCCTTACCGTTTGGTAGATAAAGAAACCTTCTAATAGGTGTATCGGATAAAACACAGGTTGTCATAAAATATGAACCATCTTCTCGAAGTTCAACAAATTTAAGCTCTGATTCATGTTCATACCATATATCTTGGTAATAATAATACCTTAAAGAGCGTTTTAATAAATACTGTAACGTTTTATTTTACTAACCCGCTTACTTGTTTGTTAAGGTCGCCGTTGCTTTTCACAAGTGATATAAGAACGTCTCGTACTGTTTTAGATATCGAAGCATACTGTAGAGTTGTATCAAAATCACAGAAGCTAAAAACAATTATTTACACATTATACACGCTTCTAATGCAATCTCCAACTACTAACGTTCCAATATGATAAAACATCTCGTAAGGTAAAATCACAGTACTCAGGGCGCTCTCAGTACGCTCCATCCTATTTTTAAAACGCTTTGATGCTTATTGGAGCCTTGTTAGGTTATGATTCTTTGTGTCATTAACTGAAAATGACGGAAGTGTTGTTAAGTCACACGTACCGAACAGCTACGCTCAGTCTGTCCAACGTTTCTCCTAGTAAAAGCATGGCGCTCCCACGAAACGCGTGCTATATCGCATTGGTGGTAGTATTGGCTCTTATTACGCTGTTGAATATTTCATTAAGACCATGTGATGTACCTACTACAACAGACGTTACAGCCAATGGCGCAGGAACAATAGATAACTACGTATGCAATTTTGTTTTTGTACTAATAAAGTTCTGTAACACTGTATACGCCTGCAGAACGCAACACCGTATATATTAACGCAATTAGGTTGTTGTTACTTCAACTTCGACAGGAAGCAGCTGGTTGCCTACAAGAACGACGGATAAACCCATCAACTCCAAGTCTACAAACATTGGAGAACGTTTATTTGATTCTGTATTGAATGAAGCTAAAAACCTTCCAAAGCCATCAAAAATGTGTGATGATGAGTATGGTACGATTGAAAAGACAACAGCAGTGTGTACCTAAAACAAAACCACAAAGGAGTTCAATTGCTTAGAAAATGGCGTGAGAACGAAATAACAATGTGTCAAGACAATTTCTCAAGGATATCGTGCTATAGAGTGGTTTACGACTCACCTGGAAGGCCTGGAAACTCAATGTCTTTTTGTGATGCTCAAAATGTTCAAGTACGTTTTTCTTTTCACTTTTCAATAGAGATGTTCTCATAAACGTCAGAAACGTAGAAACTGTCGAAAACGTTACCAAAAAAATCCAGCAGTTTTGACTACAAACTTTGGAAGAGCTTTGTATTCTACACAGTGTGTTAGATACGAAACTTTGTTCTTAAAATTTTCTCAAGTTAGACCCTCTAAAAGTGGTTATAACGTGACGTTTCTTTGTGAGAACATTTCTTATTGTACTCTCTCTTTGTTTATTTTAAACCATAATCATTATATTTATAGGTCAATCCTAAATATGTACGTATTACTGCAGTTAGTTCAAGTGGTTAACTCTATCGAATCGAATTCGGTTTTTTTTGGCTTTTGTTTCTTAAGAACTGTTGTTTCAATCTTTGGTTGGAGTGCATGGTTATACACCTACAACAATCTCTACTAATCTAAAAACGTGCAACTTTATTAATTTCTCATTTTTTCGACAATTATTACGCCACATGTGCAGTAGAAACGGAATCGAATCAATGAACAAATTATTTCTTTTCTTGGATAAATCCTTTGATTATTTTGACTCTTATTACTCTAATAATTGGTATAGATGTGGGGTGTAGAACCATGTTATGGAGAACCAGTACGTGTCACTAACATACATTTTGTGATTGTCTTTTTGCTAATAGATAACAAACAGGAATGCCCTGATTACATTAATCCTAAACCATACAAAAAGGTACAAGAATTTCGTCTTAGCGTAACACAAATACAAAATTTCAAACTTCGTTGGGCTTATTCACAACAAAGCCCAAACTATTAGAGTAATATCGCTTGCTCAGGCCTCGCTACAAATTGATTTTAATTCCAAAAAAAAATACTGATTAAAAAAATTAGGGTGTTGTTCGTGCTACTTGTAAACGCCGTGATTCACCTCAAGTGAAGAAATTAGAACATGTATCTAAAAGTTGGTTTGTAAATGGTACGATAATGAACCGATATTAAATTTTAAAGCGTTGGATAGGCCTTGATGATGACGTAAAATTTGAGTGCAGCAACTGGATTGAAAATACTGTTCTATTTTTGAAAAGATGGGATACGACTAATCCTTATCACGCACATGAAGATATGATGATGACTTTTATTGTCTTGTCTATATTAAGGTAAGTCATTACACACATATTTATCTCATTAATGTGTCTAGAGATCGAATTGAAAACAGGTCAATACAAATCATTCTTAGTGACAGGTTGGGGTTTTTTTTTTGAACCTCGTGTCTTATTTGTTGTTCAGGAAAGGCATTGGTCCTTTTGATAGTGAATATGATGCTTTTTCAGATTTCGCTCATGTTTACAGAGAAGCATATGATATCCCTCCAAGGACTTGTTACAGACATATCATAACAAATTCATGGGCAGCTGCTTCGTTATTTTCGTAAGTATTTTTTTTTTGGTTGATATTTTATTGTTTTGACAACAACTCCTTCGTTTATTACCTCATCAAGTTACATTTTTTTTTTCTTTACCTGGAAAATCATTAAAAAACAAACATCTTGCTTTATAA
The DNA here is from genome assembly GCA_038496445.1 of Trichosphaerium sp. ATCC 40318. Classification (NCBI taxonomy): domain Eukaryota; phylum Discosea; class Flabellinia; family Trichosidae; genus Trichosphaerium; species Trichosphaerium sp. ATCC 40318. The sequence goes on along the minus strand of JALMLS010000404.1, from coordinate 79,037 downwards.
ATGTGGTTTCACAACATGAGTCGCTCTGTTGATCGTTTTTTGCATGGTAGTTGATTTTTTTGAAATTTGTTGTTTAACAAGAATCACAACCACAAACCTTCACAAAGAATGATTATTTAAGTGCTATGATATTAAAACATCACATGGCACACCTCTTATCAACGCATGTTTTTTTTCGCTAATAATTGGACTTTTCTTATTTTTTTCTTGGTAGATACAAAGGCGTCAGTAGAAAACTCCCTTGTGAAGCTTCTCCTATCGCCTTGGCGTTTATTAAGCATGTCAAGTCATTCTATGGACTACGTCATGTGCGTGAAGGAAAGTTAGATAAAGTAAATATTGTTGTTATTAGCAGGAAGAACGTTAGAAGGATAAGATGGCCTAACCCTGATGAAGTTATGAAAAAAGTTGCAGGAATTTTGAAGAAAAAAAAAATACCAGAGAGTAGTTACAGTATCAATATTATTGACTTTAATCCAAAAGAATTAAGCTTTAAAAGACAGATTGAGATAGTAGCTAATAGTGATATGCTCATAGGTACGTGTAATAGCAAAACCAAGTTCAAGAAAGCGAGCACCCAAAAAAATTCGAAAAACAAAAAAAAAAGTTGCTTCATTTCTCCCTTTTTTTGCACGCTGCACTGTGGTTTTGACGGATTTTTTTTACAGGAGAACATGGCGCAGGAATGAACCATGCTTTATTCTTGCCAGAAAACAGTTATGTAATAGAACTTAGTCCTGGTGCTAACAGACATTACGAAATCATGTCTAAATTACTTGGTCACAAATACTCTAACTTGGTACCCAACTTTTTCCACCTTTCTTTTTTGTTTGATTCGCTCTCTACTGGTCTTTGTTGTCTAATCAGGTTTTTTTTAAAAGGGCCTTTCTGGTATTGAATCCAGTGTTGCAAACAGCATTGAAGATGCTGTTAAGACTTATGTAAAGTGATGAATTCAGCAAATTATTAAAAATTTGTAAAATATACAGCCAGAAATCTCAGCAATATTTATCTAGTTCTTTTACTACTAAAAACTCTTATCTATACTTTTTGTCTACCACGTGTTTGATGTATGTCATAAGCTTTGTTTTGTTCCAAACAACCGAGATAGCGTATGAAACGTTTCCTGTAATACTAACAATGCAGATCCGTCATTAGCTATAAAACAGATCACCAAGTTCTCAATAGATGGAAGCCATCATCTGTTTTTGTATAACAGCCACTTATTTCAACTGTGTGGGCTCCTGCCAAGGCTTTAACACCTTCATTTGTTATTTCAATACGACCCAGTATAATAGTATGGACTCCTGCCAATGCTTTAACACCATGATCTGTCACTTGATAACATTTGTATGGACCCGCCAATGCTTTAACTCCATCGTAACGCCCTTCCGTTATGAATACAAGCAATATTCATATTCATTGTTCCGTAAGCCATATTCATTAATATTCATTCATGAATATTCATGGGCGTTTGGTGAGTCAGGGTGTTGAGGAGCTTTTGGTTTGTAGCACCTAATCGAAATAGTCAACAGAGTTACATTATTTACTCCTTACACTATGAGCTCCGAGCTAGATGTATTAGACAAAGTAAAGCACGACAAACCAAAAAATGATCACGTGCGTGTCGAAAGGGTTAAAAGACGAGTTACAGGGTTAGGCAAATTCTGGCTTAATGTTGTGCTAAAGATCGTTGATCAGTGTACACTAGTAGTCCTATTTTCTTTTGCATAAAGAAACTTTTCCTCAACGCCACAGAGGTACGAAAGTATGGTTTAAACCAATATCTACTGATAGTGGTTGTAAATAAAGAACTCAGTTAACGACTTTGTCATTTGAGAAATCCGTATCTAATTGTTGAATAACCCAGCTTATCCGAACTAACCCATTGAATACATGATTATGACAAAGTTAAAGTTGGTATCTAATTATGTTGGGCTGAAACTCATATATTTTTGCAACGTCCTTGTAGCCACACTCTGTCTTCAATCGCCGAGGATATCGTAATACTTACACATATGTGTTAGTATAAAAGTGATACACAGGCAGGAACATATAAGCTAACATCTACATACTATAGGCCAAGCTGAAAAGCCTAGTGGACTGATTTGCTGTAAACCCTTAAAAGGAAAACGAATCAAACTTTACAAAATCAGTCATTACCAGTTTAACCGGTAACTAGAGAAAAGCATTGAAACAAAGGCGAGCTGTTGATGCGTCCAAGAGCGAAATTCGCTTTTAAATCATTCACACGCCATTAACAGTGGTTTACGATAGGTTGGCATTGTTTCCGTAAGAAAAAGCGCTTTGAGCCGAAAAAGACAGCAACTTACTTCTACACGCCTTTATGGTTTCCAATACCACCTGAAAACATCATGAACTAATGGGTGAATTGAAAACCGCAACCCGAAAGATGACAACCGAATTCCTAAAGTACTGCGGAAAATAATTTCACTGAACCATGCAAGATTTCATGAGAACTTGAAGACTTTCAATTTAGCGATAACTCTACAAGAATGAAACAACACGTTTGTATCATCCTACTCACGCTATTCACTTGCGCAGTGTCAGCTTACTGGCAACCTCATGCTGGAGCTTCCCAACTCGTTGCAAAAAGATACCCAAACCTCTTTAACCCTACTGGACCGTTCACTACTATAACGTGGGATATCCAACCAGGAGATCGCTTCATACCAATGGAGATACTGTTTCACCAAAACCACGGAGCATTCACTCTGTTCATCAAGCCTGGTGTTCAATGGATGTTAGCGTACTTAGACGATACTTCTCTAGAGTGGCATGCTGTCGAAAGCGGTCAAGGCTTTATTGGTACCTGGCAAACTGCTAGCGACGATAAATACGTTTCTGGTTTTTTTAACGCTTACGGTAAAAAGTCTCTTCTTATTGCAAACCCTAACGGTAAATATGCAACGTACAAGCTTGATTTGACGTACATTAACAATATGCACGGCTTCAAATGGACTCAACTCCAATACGCTGTTGACGGCGACATTGATGCTTCGGATACCTTAATCTCAGGAAGATTTGAAGTAGTTAACCCTGACCCAGCATCATACGTTGTTTTGATAAAGTCATCGGAATACCACGTGATGATGTTCAATAGAAACACAAAAAAATGGGATATACTATCAAGTACAACAACAGGACAAATACACTGGTGGGTTATTGGACCTGCTGATAAATATGTCGTTGGTGCCTTCTACGATCACCCTGTAGAGGACCTCTTGGCTATCAATCCTAACGGATGGCATCATACCATGAGATTCGACAGTGTCACTAAAACATTCAAGTACGCTGAAGGCGGTCACGGAATGATAGCAGGAGCTTGGATTATTGCCGCAACTGATAAGTACATCGCAGGAGATTTCGACATTTCTTCGAATGCTCCTACAGATTCACTTGTAGCTATGAATCATAACGGATGGTCTCAAACACTCCGTTTAGTTAATAATAACTGGAGCTATATTAGTGGTAATGGAGGATCTGGATTAATTGCAAATTGGAATATTGGTTCTAACGATCATATAACCAAGATCAATGGTCCTATTTACGGTACAAACACCTTGTTTGCTTTTAATAATGCTGATGAATGGGCTTCCATGCACGAATAACAAATAAAATGTGATTATTCCCCTAAAGACGTTTTGTTTTATCTACTTTTTTTGGCTGTTTGACATTGTTATTAATTGCTTTTTAACTCGATTGTGTTCACTCAAATCCAAACGACGTTGCCGGGAATTATCCACCTTCAGCGCAGATAAACAAAGTAATTGACACTGTACGTTTCCTTTGTTAAAGGAAGCTGATGAGTTGCCTTTGGCTGCTTAGTTCATTTGACGTGACAACAATGTTGAAGAAAACGTTTCAAACGAAACCATAGCCTTTACAAATAAAAAAACTGTACGTTCGCAAATGACAGATTCGAGCAATAAGAAGTGAAAGTATCGGCGTTGAGCTGCAAGATTTGATAGCTTTGTTTCAAACAGTAAACAGGCTGCAAACAACGTTACAGTACTACAGTGCTAACATGCTGCTTTCATTGATCGAAACACTCAACGTTGCACGTGATTGGGTTTGTAAACAACGCGTTTCGGCCGTATACAGTGTCTTCACAATGCTTGCGACTATGAAACAACTGTACCGCCTTGCAGTTCATTCAACTACACCAAATCACTTGTTAATACAGCAAAGGGCTAAAACATGCGAAAATATGCCTGTAGAAAGCGGTTTGATCAGCACGGCATGATTTGCATACGCAAACGCCGAAACTCTTCTAGAACTCCAAAATACAGTGCGCCGCAATGCGGAATTTCATAATAAGGCCAAAAGAGAAAAATTTTTGTACCGCTGACAAGGCTTTTGTTGAGGAACTGGAAAAATAGCATTCCCTTTACGTATTTTTCGCGTGGCGTACACACAACGTAAACAGAAAAGCGTGTATGAGCGAAAAGGAAAGAGTTTAGTTGAATTGATTTGTAGAAGCTAGAATTCTTCTACGCAGCGTACAAACGAAAAGAAAGGAATGCTCTGGAGCGTTTTGGAGGAGATTTACGTATCCAAGCGTAGAATAAATACAAAAGGAAAAAAGAATTGCGGGAAAACACGTTAATTCACAATTACGGCAGCGTTGGCAACTTGCCATGGAATTTGGACGCCTAAAAACCAGAACTTCCAGGTAGAACTCGCAGAAATTAACAAATATTTTGCAAACTTCCGTGGTGTTTCAGTGTTTTCGTGATTGCTTAACCCTTTGTTACAACACGTCCCGTAGTAAATAACAATAAACTATACAACATGGCGGCAGAAACAGGCGAAGTCGAGACGTTTCTCTTTCAAGCTGAGATCAACCAGCTGATGTCTTTGATCATCAATACATTTTACTCCAACAAGGAAATCTTCATTCGTGAACTTATTTCCAACTCGTCTGACGTACGGAAAAACCTTGGAAACTATATTTTGCCCCAAACGCGCTGATCTACTTTTCGTTCACCTCTAACGCTTCATTCTAGGCTCTTGATAAGATTCGTTACCAATCTTTGACCCAAAAAGATGCTTTGGACTCTGAGAAGGAGCTAAAGATCGAAATTACCAGTGATCCTGAAGGTAAAACATGGGTTCTCCGTGATACCGGTATTGGTATGACCAAAGCCGATTTGGTAAACAACTTGGGTACCATTGCACGCTCTGGTACAAAAGCTTTCGTCGAGGCTCTCAGCGAAGGTAAAGCTGATGTCAGCATGATCGGTCAATTCGGTGTCGGTTTCTACTCCGCATACCTTGTAGCTGACAAAGTTACTGTCATCACCAAGCACAATGACGACGAACAGTACGTTTATTTCTCCGTTTTAATTTTTTTTCAATTTTTTTTATTTTCAAAACACGTTTCACGTGCTTCTACACGCACGCTCCTTGCTTTTTCTTTATCTGGTTTCTCTCTTCTTTTTTCTTTGTGTACTATGATGCATTGCGAACGGGCGGACGGAATTGATGCCGTGTCGATATCTACGTTACTGACTGAGTTCAACACAAAAAAGAAAAAAACTTTTTTTATTTCTTTTATTCGATCAAAATCGCTCTTTTTCTTCCTTTTGTTCTCTATACGCCCCAAGCCACTCGCTTACACTCTGTTTCAAAGGTACATCTGGGAATCTGAAGCTGGTGGTCACTTCACCATCCGTCGCGACCCTGCCGGTAACACTCTCGGTCGTGGTACCCAAATCACCTTGTTCCTCAAGGACGACCAACACGAGTACATCGAAGAACGTAAAATCAAGGATATCGTCAAGAAGCACTCTCAATTCATCCAATACCCAATCAACCTCATGACCACACGCGAGGAAGAAGAAGAAGTTGAACTCACTGAAGAAGAACTCAAAGAACAAGCCGAAAAGAAAGAAGGCGAAGATGCTGAGAAAAAAGAAGGTGAAGATGATGCCGAGAAGAAAGAGGGTGACGATGATACACCAAAGGTAGAAGATGCCGAAGAAGAGGCCAAAAAGACAAAGAAGGTCAAGAAGGAAGTCAAAGAATGGGAACAAATCAACAAGACTAAACCACTATGGCTTCGTAACCCAAAAGAAGTTACTCCAGAAGAGTATGCTTCATTCTACAAGGTACGTTGTTTTTTTTTTCTCGTCGTTTTTTAGTCGCCTACGCGTTATTTTTTTTTATTGTTCTCTTGCTTACGTTCTACGATAGGGTCTCACAAACGACTGGGAAGAACACTTGTCCGTCAAGCACTTCTCTGTTGAAGGTCAATTAGAGTTCACTGCTATGCTCTTTGTACCAAAACGTGCTCCATTCGATTTGTTCGAGAACCGTAAAAAGATGAACAACATCAAACTTTACGTCAGACGTGTCTTTATCATGGATAACTGTGAAGATATCATCCCTGAATGGCTCAACTTTGTTAAGGTACGCTTTTTGAACTCCTTTTGTGAGCGTTTTCGCGCTTTTTATTTTTATGATGATCCTCTTCAACGAATTTGTTGCTTATCTTTTACGCTAGGGTATGGTCGACTCTGAAGATCTTCCTCTCAACATCTCCCGTGAAACCTTGCAACAAAACAAGATCCTTAAGGTCATCCGTAAGAATCTCGTAAAGAAGGCTATCGAAATGTTCGAAGAGATCGCTGAGAACAAAGAAGATTTCAAAAAATTCTACGAATCATTCTCTCGTAACCTTAAATACGGTATCCACGAGGACTCCACAAACAGAGACCGTATGGCCAACCTCCTCCGTTACTACTCTACAAAATCTGGTGATGACTTCACCTCACTCAAAGAGTACATCACACGTATGAAGGAAGACCAAAAGGGTATCTACTACATCACTGGTGACTCCAAGAAATCTGTTGAATCCTCTCCATTCGTTGAGGGTCTCAAGAAGCGTGGATTGGAAGTATTGTACATGACTGAGCCTATTGATGAGTACGGCATGCAACAATTGAAAGAATTCGACGGCAAAAAGTTCATTTGCGTCACAAAAGACGGTGTCGATCTCGGTGAATCTGAGGACGAGAAGAAAGCAATGGAAGAAGAGAAAGTTGCTTACGAAAACTTGTGCAAGACCGTAAAGGAAATCTTGGACGACAAGGTCGAGAAAGTCGTCACAACACACAGGTACAAAGTTTTTTTTAATTTGTTTGCTTTTTTTTGTTTTGACTTCGTCGAGTTCGTTTTCTCACTCTTGTTTTTAGAGTTGTAAACTCCCCTTGCTGTCTCACCACCGGTGAATTCGGATGGTCCGCATACATGGAGAAAATCATGCGCGCTCAAGCTCTCCGTGATACATCTATGTCAACATACATGGTATCCAAAAAGACCTTCGAACTCAACCCTGTACACCCTATTGTAAAGGAACTCAAAAACAAAGTCGACGCTGATAAGAGCGACAAGACCGTAAAAGATCTTGTATGGCTTCTATTTGAGACAGCTTTGTTGACTTCTGGATTCAACCTTGAAGAACCAACTACATTTGCTGCACGTATCCACAGAATGATCAAACTCGGTCTAAGCATCGATGACGATGATGACGATGATATTGCTGATGATGAGCTTCCTCCTTTGGCTGAAGATGATGGCGATGAAGTCTCCGAAATGGAGGGTGTCGATTAAATCAATTTTTACGACCGTTATGGCCGAGGCTTGTGCCTTTAAAAAAAAATTGTAGAAAAAAATAAAAAAGCGCTCACCAAGCCAAAAAATTTTGTCAAACAGTTGCTTTGTTAATTTTACCATCTTCACTCACTTGCGTCTACGAAAGGAGTTGGCAACCACTCTACCCGTAATACTTGGTTTTTTGTGAACAATATTAAACTGACATTAACCTATGCTAGCTTTTATTCGTAATCCGTCATGCAGTTTATTACTTCTTGTCAGCTCTTGCTAATATCCTTTTCATCAGCATAATAGTAGGAGTCAAAATAAGGAGAGTGACACATGTGGTCATCTAACATTGAGGTATCTCCAGTAATGTCATTGTGGGGTACATGTTCCTGACGTACAGAATAAGAAAACCAAGTGTTTAAAAAACTGAAATTACCTCGTGTTCCGAGTTTGTTTTTTCGTTTATTGCATAAGGCTTTTTCTTTCTGATTTGGGTAAGCGTCCAAATCTGTTTCAAGGCTTTACTTTTTGCCTTTTGATTACTGCTAATATCAAGATCTTTAAGGGTTTCAGACTCCTTAAAAGCTTTTGCTAACGCTATAGACCCTGATAATAAAACGTCAACAATCACATTGGCAAAAAAAGAAGAAAAAAAAAGGAAAAACCAATCGTGCCTTCGCTCTCTACCAAGTGACTTAGTTTCAAACAACGTAGCGTAGTATTCTCTTTTAACTCATCTGCTATAACCAAGGCAAGAGAGTCCGAAGCAATATTTGTAACGTAGAGTTTTTGCAGTGTTTTGTTTACTCCAAGGCGATGTCCAAGAAAATGTGCAAATGGCGATGACACTGGAAATCTTACTACGCCAAGCGAAAACAATGATAGCTCCATATTCTGCATGATACCTGATAAAGCTTCCATGACTATATTTTACAAAGTGTTAGAGTTAATAAAAAGCGCAGATACACGTGTTTAAGCACAATTTTTTTTATTATTTTGCTTTGAGTTGAACACCCTTCACATGGCTGAGCCGTAATGAAAGGTGTTGTTGGTTAAGAAAGCGTGCCTTTTTGGTTCTTTAGTACTACACCAAAACTGAAATCTAGATAAAGGCTTGATAGTGATGGATGATTTGAGACACTTTTAGCAAAGTCTATGATGGATTTCACCGGTTTTTCATAAACATAACCTGCATTGCCAGGGCTCGTCCTCCCAGTGTGGACAATTTTTAGACATTTCAGTTTACTGAACCCAGAAGATTCAAGTAACTTTGCTATGTGAAAGAACCCATCGCCACTAACAGTTGACAGAATAAGATTCCGGAGTTTTGGACATTTCGCTTTAGCCAATTTTTTCAAATGACTTGTTGTTATAAATGCTTTGTCTTGTATTTTGGAAACGATATTTAATGTTCTTAAGTTAGGAGGAAATCTATCTGATAAGACTAATTGACGAAGAGAAGAGTATAAGTAGTGACAAGTAACTGAATTGCAAAACAAATATTGTAACGTGCCTTCAAAAAGTTTGTTTAGGTTGCAATGTTTGTTAATGTCAATGAGGTTGAGTGTTCTAAGATTATCGCGCAAAGCAATGACTATGGCGTCTAGACCAGGCTTGTGGATGGAGTTAGATTATGAGACCTGTAGTTTTGGCTACAGTAGCGCCTTACCATTTCGTTGTCGTTCCAAGCTCCAAGTGAGTATCCTAATCCGTTTGGATGTATTGTCACGTGATTAACTTTACTTTCAGCCTAAGGATAATGTATTACTTCAATATTCTTTCTTAAGTGAGAATACCACGTGATTTGGAATCAATCATGCCTAGTATGACACGCGACAGTTTGTTTGATCAATGTTTAAAAAATTGTCATGTCGAGCAATGATAACGTACCAGGGCTTTGATGAACTGTTCACGCTGTTTTACAGCTTTGGATCCAGCAAATAACTTTACCTCACGCGGTACGCCTCTCTTTGTATCAAACAACGTTATTTCGCCTTCAGATATCATGTGGCATAGTTTGTTACATTTTTTATCGCTCAGTTCTTTTTGTGGCTTTGTATTGCGCATGATGGTTTGCTTTAATTGTATTTGAAGTTGTCTATGGCAAGTAGTGTCGATGGTTTTGAAATACGGTCTTTCATTGAATCTGAACTCCAGCGTACAACACTAGTATTGTATGAACAAATGAAGACCTGATCGCTGAGTGGTGTTGGCACAAATAATCTAAGGGTAACTACAGTCACAAACGAAGGTGTCATAATGACTGTGGACGTTGTAGTGGTATGAATGAATATGAAAGAAACGGTAATAAAATAGTGTTATTGTACATCTTTTTGATACAGATTACATATCTGCAAAAGGTACTGTTTTTTACGTTTTGATACAGATCAAACGTTTGATCTTTGCTTCTACTTCATTGTTAATAAACCAGTGATCAAGGGGGTGGTTGTAACGGCGGTACTCACTAGTATACTCTACATACTCACCTTCGTATCTACCATTAACATAATTGCAATGCTGACTTCTATTTATTGCACGAGAAAGCCAAAAAATGTCACATAAAAGTATTCAATAGCGCACTACGCGCGTAGAACTGTATGCAAGCCGCTATTACTCATTCTGTTGTTTTTTCAATGAAACAGTGCGGAACACTTTACAAAAAAACAAGAACTTCAATAATAATTTCAAACACAGCTGTGAATTGTTTATTTACCGCATCCAAAGTTAATATCAATGGTGTAAGGCAAGTTTAGAGACTTGATAAGTGTGATAATATTCCAGTAGTTTTGTCCAGCATCACCGTAAGCTCCAGCGATTTGGGAGATAGAAAAAGCGTTGGCACGTGTACCAGTGTTGTCTGCAGTTGGGTACAAGGCAATATTTATTGTATCTAGAAGCGCGTTAGTAAGAGAAGCGAATTCTTCGTTTTAAGCGTTTGTACCATGGTAAGGAACTGGCGTAGTAGTATGCCATACTTGTCCGAGACGCTGAACGCCAGTGGAGATGTTATAAGGCTCAAGGTTAAGGAAACCTAATCAAAATGGGTTAATACGAATGAAATACGCTGTATGCGTACCTAAACCACCATTCTCATCTTCAGCAGTAGTTTGAAGCGCATAACTACGAATATGAGCGGTTTGGAGCGGAGAAAATATAAAACAGTTACCGTCTATCTGGTCCACCAGTGGCAAGTGATTGTCTAATGGCAGCGACGACTTCATCTGCGGAAGATTTCATAAACACGACTGTAGTGCTGCAACAAGCTCCACCACAACTAACAACACGCGTAAGAAGCTATAGCATAACAAATTAGTCGTTTTAAAACCGTACGAGCCAAGATCTACATTTTCGCAGTCCTTTTCGCCTGGTTTACAACAAAGAGCGCATACAATAACAGATAAAATCAATACAAGCTTCAACATTATCGCGTGTAGTGAAAAAAATAAAAAGCGTACGAAAATTCTGAGTTTTTCCCAAATGACTTCCGTTATAGGTCAAATTGCCTACAGTCGCTCCCATTCTACCAGCCATTAGTGATTTTTGGCGTTACCACACTGGAAAACCTCTAATAAGCACTCAGCAAGCGATTTCGGTTTTCTTTCGGTACAGCGTTGGAACAGAAATTTCATTAGTTTTTCACAGCCAGTCACCAGTTTTGGTGGGAAAAGAAATTGTCAACAACATCTGGTTGATGATTAGGAAGGTTCCCTGACTTTAGTTTCTTTTTTGTGTACGTACCGAATGCTTGAATTACGGGCAATAATAAGTTTGTTTAACCAAGATATTTCCACAGCATTGAGCTGTGCAAAGGTCTTATGTAGGCTCGAACTTCAGCAGGCTTACAAGCTCTCAACGATCCGCTATTGTTGACTTTGCGTTTAACTTGGGTTGTCCAAGACTTGGTGGTTTTAAAGACTTGAAAGCAGCTCTTCAGTCATCACCTCCAAATATCGCAGATTCTGCTTGGTGTGTACAAGTTAAGAGTAGATGTACTCGCGACGTTGCTTGTATGAACAGGCAATACGCCAAATAAAATAAATGTTTACGATGGTTTCGTTTTCCAGAGTATCTTCATCAGTCATAGGTATTGATGTGACAAAAGCGTTGTAAACAATAGTGTACCCCCGTCATTTACAAACAAAAGAGACCTGAACAAAGTAAGTTACGCCCTTCTAAAGTAAGAGCACGCCATCACTTTCTTGCCTACTGCTAATTACAACATACGCTATTGCACAACTTGTTGGATACTTTTCAGCGTTCGAATGGCTTCCAAGGTTTCTATTGCAAACAAGCTAGGAAAAAAAAGTGGTGATCGCATCACGTGACTTTAAATTTTATTAGTCCAGTTAGGGTTTTTCTTAAACCACCAACCAGACTGATGAAACGATGTAATTATAAACTCTTACTAGGAGTACGCTCTACCAACTGAGCTACCAGGCTAACCTCCTCTTGCAGATATCACTGCATGAGGCGTAATCGACGCCTGAATCGGATTCGAACCAATGACCTTAAACGATGAAAGACACGTTGACTATCTGCACCACATTTGTAGATCTGGGAGATATCTTATTTAACTACAAACAAATAAAAAAGAAAAAAAATGTGGGAAGAACATATTATAACTACAACTGTATCTGTAGGCGAACAGGGTGTATACCTACAAATTTTGTGAAGAAAATTTTGCACTACTGTCAAGTGTCAACTCATTCTAATATATTTCTCTGATAGCCACTCAGTACAACAGATTCAAAAGGGAGCAAGTGACTAGTAGTAATAGTCCCAAAAATAGCGTTTACTTCGTAAACTTGAAACTATTTTGGGCTGAGCGTAAAAATACTGTGTTGTTGTTCAGAGAAATTTATTTTTTTTCCATTCAATAAGTTGCAACTTAACGTCAATCCCGAACACTTGGCTACACAGAGTTCAAAAAAGGTCACCATAGCCGCAAGGTTACCAGTTCACTTCTACCGTGTCTATAGAGCTATATTATGTAAGTGTTCACACATAGGCTTAAACGCTTTATTTAATACTGTATGCCAAGCGTGAAAAGTACAAAAGTTTACAACAACTGTAAACGCACATTATTATTAAAAATGTCTTAGTTTTATTTATTGCCTTTTACATTTACATAATAAACGTCAAGCATTTTGTCTTGCTTTCTTTTCGCATTCTCAGTATGTTAACGTATATTTGGTATAATTCTTTGTTCTACGAGGTTGTTAGACACCACCGGGTGTTCAAGCAGAAATTTATCAGAGTTCCTGATTAGAACTCAGTTTCATGCCATCTTATGGTTTCACCATTTTGTTTATCCTCAAGCCATTGTGTTTTGTGTTTATTTCTTTCCTCTGTACATACCTTTACCTGATAATGTATAACCTAAACCATGCAGCGTGCTACAATGTACTACGGACGTTTCTGGGCGAATTAATCTGGGACTCAATTCTACTCTTAGTCTATGTCGTTCAACCCTTGAATTTGTTCAGCGCGGAATATTGTTTTGTGGTTTACGAGCACCGTATCTTAAAATAAGAGCAATGACGACCAAACGTAGTGGTTGTTTCGATACATCACGATCATCTACAACAGATTTGTTTTCTCTGCCTGTCGAGATAATTTTGAGTATTATCGTTAGCAACAATTTGTTGTGGCAAGATTTAGCATCTTTACAACAATCAAACCATTATCTATGCGAATTGATACGAAATGACTCAGATTACATTTATCGACATTTGTATCATCAGAAATGGGGTCTTGACGCTGAAGAAATAGAGTCTGCTATCCACAAACGCATCGCAAGTGCTAAGAATAAGCAAATGTCATATTATAGGCGCAAGCAGAAGCCTACTTTGTATAATCTTGATGCAGTCACGTGGAAAGAGAAGTATCGAAACAGATTGTGTTCAAATATCATCTCAGAGTTGAGTTGTGACAAGACCCATGTTCACAAAGGCGACACAATAACATTCACACTTACACTCGAGAATATTGGTAAAACACGTGAGAAAGTGTACCTTGGTTATGGGGCAAGCCTTGATGATTGCCATCTTATTGAAGGAGGTAGTTGTTTTTATATTTGGAAGCCTGAAATAAAGGATCCTAAAGGGTTTCTCGACAATTACCAACACTATCTTCACGGTGAGACTGTTTTTTCAAAAAATCGCCACTTTCATGAGGCGTTGAACCCTGGGTGTACAGTTACATACAAGGTACCGATGCGTTTTGAAAAGTTTATCAATCCATCCATATTTCCACCCTTTCTACCTCCTGGTACTTTGGCGCTTCAAGGTATAAGACATCAAGTTTTTGTTGCACATGATGAAACACCAGATGTTTTCCCTCTTCAAGTATTCATTACAATCAATACTGAAAAGGAAAAACATCGAGGGCTTACTAATTCTATTTTTGGACATTGCTCAACTGTTACAAGCAATGTTGTAAATCTTACAATGTATAAGACATCTTAATAAAGCACTTTTAAAAATGACTGTAATGAATACTGAGAAGAGGTAACACATCTAGTGTTTCATCACATGCACAAACAATCGATTTTACCTTGAAGAGATACTATACTATTTTAGTGCATCCTCTCACAGTGTAAACTTTTCAAAACTCAATGGTATCTGAAGTGTACGTCAATCTCCTGGTTTCAGTTCAAGATTAAATTCATGTTTTTAAGCACTAAAAATCCAAGTAGATTGTGTTCAATCTGGTAATTAATGAACAACCCACCCGGATTTCTGACATGAGGCTTCCAATTATAAATAGCGCTTCCTCCTGTTGGATGAAAATAATGGTGATGATTCAAAATGAATTGATTGCAACAAAAACGGATATTAACGCAATCTGCTTTTGTTTGGATTAAGGGTGAACATTTATTTTTTATTCTACTTCACTAGGCTTAAATGCTCTTGATGTCTTTATGAGTTGACGCTGTCAAAGTAAGGAGGATTGCGCTCTTTGGTTTATTACAATGTTGCACGTGGCAATACAACCTTTTGTCTTACAATTTCAAGTACACCCTCTCCATCACCACTATAACTAACTTGTATAATGTTGTCATCATTTGGTTTGTGAGTTATCCATTGTTGAACATAAAATGTTGCATCTTTACCCTCTTCGTTCTTTATACTACCATCTGCACCTACAGCTAACAGTATCTCACAAGCTTCCATATTTCCGAACATTGCAGCAACAGTTAGCGCTGTATCACCCAAGCAATTTTGATGGTTAACATTGCAGTCCTTGTGTTTCAAGACCTCAGTAAGCATGTCCGTTGGTTCTTTAGAACAGTGCCTCCTCATCATGCGCACAAGATGAAATAAGATCGTCTCACCATCTATGTTAGGTTCATGTATAGGCAAGTCAAGCCATAAGCGCTTTATATCTTCTTTTAAGAGGTTTTCAATGTCGCCTTGAGAAATCCAATACCAGAACAGTTTTATAGAAAACCTTTTTGTATGTTCTTCCTTTGGCACATCTTCAAGCATGTTCTTGTTCTTGAACATATCCTTGGCTAAGTAACAGCATGAGACAAAGTAGAATTAAGAAAGTATTGTCAGTACTGTTATCGGTATCAAGCATATCGTCCTCTTCTTCATCACTAACATCTTCATCTTGGCTCAATTTGTCATCATTTTTTCTTTTATACTCGTCATCGTCTTCAGGATCGTATTCAACTCCAAAAAGGTTTGCAAAAGACTCAACTGCCTCTCCTTTAAATGATATATCTAGTTTACTGTTGGCGGGTTTTGTAGATAAAGCTTCAACATGTTTAGCTTCTTCGTATTTGTTAAAGTAGCCATTTGCAAAGTACTCAACAATCGTGGATTCGAGGCAGTGTTGTATCAAATGAACGGCATTGGCACTGAACCTGAAGTCACCAATACTCCTATAGAATTCATTGGGTGTATTGGCAAGGTTGTTTAAAGGCACAGCGGGATAATCATACAATGCTGGAATTGTTCTTTCCCAAAACTGTTGAAGTGTTTGTGAAGGATCTTTCAAACACTTTAAGTCAAGGCATCCAATACGCTTCATTTGACGAGTTATTATATTGTTTGATACACTACATACAAACTTGTAGAATAGATGGCATACACGTTTCATGTGGATAGGTATAATGATAGGGTTACTTGACATATCAAATACAATAGTAAAAAATACATCAGAGGGTAGATGTTGGAAATTGGTTGATGGTGTACAATCGATGAAGTTTCTTTTACTGACGGGAAGCATTGCAACACTTAGATGAAGTTGTTACAAGTAAAATTTAGAACCGCTTATGTAACACATTGAACATCACTTTGCAACAATGTTTTTTGGGTGGAATTACACTTTGAACGTCACAAACTTGAACATCACTCATAGAGGGTACTATTGATTAGTTCAATTCACAGAGTAGAAATGTCATGGCCGTATTACGGAAGCATTATCATGACCACAATACTGAGAATGTGTCCGTCAAACAATGTTCTTGTGATGAAAAATGACAGGGTCAGAATGTGCAGTTGACTGTTTAGAAGCATACTAGGCCTTTCATAGCCTGATTAAGTAATACGGATTTGTTTTGAAAATTACAGATTGCTTAACCTCCCACAAATTTGCCAAGTTTTATTCAGCAACGGACAATGTTTGTACGAAAAACAACCGTAAATATCCGTTTTCAGCAACAAAGAGCACCACGAAAACAGAGTTTTAATTTATTATGGATTACATTTTGCGCGGTTGTGATGACTGGAACAATCTTGGGAAGCTTTGGAATCGCCTTATGTACATTATAAAATGTTTTAATATTAATATTGGCTTATAAGGTAGATTGTAGTGTAACGTGGGGCTCGGCAATCATTGAGAGCATGTTTTTTGGAGATGAAGAGCCTGATAAGAAATTAAGTATGATGGGTGTTCTAGCAAGAAGCTTTGGGATTTTCTTTGCCTTTTGGGGTTTTCTTATTGTATCTTTCAAAATCATCATTTACGCCATTGGACCAAATAACTGAAAAAAGAAAATAGGCCTCTAAATTGTAGTTTGACATAAAAAAAAAACCAGTTAGCTAAATTTTAGTCTCTTTTAACAACTTTGCCTATGTTACAATTATCAAGTGTTCATATTGCAATTGGCTTGTGGTATACACAATGATCTGAAGTACGAGTACTAGGGAATAAACAAAGTCGTGTTTAGATTAAACTAAAAAGTTATTTTATTGCAACTTGAGTGATTTGAGCGAGGTTTCTGCAGCCAATTACATTAAAAAAAGCCACAGAGAACCTTGTTAAATGGGTCTTCAGATTTCCGAACTTTTTTTCGATTGGGATTTTATAATGATTGTGAGTGCTCGTCAGAGGAATTATAGCTTGTCAACTATCTTTCCAAGTACAGGTATTTCTTCAGGCATACCCTTACGTTTGCGAACTTCAGCTACTATTTTACTAGCAAGGTTTCCTTCAGGGTCGAAAGGATCTTTATCAATGATAGCCCAGTGTGAGAAAATCATAGTAGGGAAACCTTCACCATGTGTTGCTTCACGCAAAGCAGCAGTGAATCCAAAGCTCTCAATGACAGGTACGAAACCACGGAGAACGTACAATGGAGTACCTTCTTTAGGAACTATAAAAAACATGAGTATCACGTGATAAAAGAAGATGGAGAAAAGCAAGAAGCATTGGTTGTTTTTTTTTCTTTTTTTTTTTCCGAATTTACAAAAAATTGTACGTACGTGCTTCCTCTTCGTATCCACGTCTCTTTTGAATAATAGAACGTGCTTGAGCTAGTGACTTGAAAGGACATTCTATTTCGACTAGATACCAAGGTTCCATTATTCTAGGACGAGCACAGAGTTGTGCACCATGCATGGCTCTACGAGTAGGTTGAATGATTTGACCAGGTCCACGATGAATAGAATCAGGGTGTAACTTAGCATCAGTAAGGTTAAACCTAACTCCACGGAGAGGTTCACCACAGAGGATTCCTGTAGGTGCAACAGCTGAATTGAAACCCATAGCAACATGAGATTGGATTTCGTTCAAGTATGAGATACCAGCCGTTTTGTTAACGACGACATTTGGACCGGTATTTTCAGGACCGTAGCACCAGATACGCTGAGCTTCTCCTTTATCCCAACCGTACTCACGTACGAGTAAAGATGCACGAGCTTTGTCAGTGCCTTCGTTTGCTATAGTACCACTAAAGAAGAGAGTCAGAGTTTGTTCATTTGTTCGAAAGAAAATTTTGGAAAAGTCTTTTTCTTTTTTTGTTCAACGTACTCATCGATAGCCTTGATGGTCTTTTCATCCATAGGTTCAGCAGTGAAGTAAAGACGGTTATGGTTATTAGCAGACTTGGCAAGGCAGACTTGGGATGATTCTGTAGTTACAGTTTCAGAGAAACTGACCAGAGGTGTGGATGTCTTGATTTCAACACCATCTCCAAGGAACTTTCTGAGGTCGTTCAAACTGGTTTCGATGTGGAGTTCTCCAGCACCTGCAATAATGAATTGACCTATTAAAATACTGTCAGTACATGTACATGTATAAAGTTTGTTTCAATGTGACGAGGCGTACCAGTTGAAGGATCGATGAAAGTTTTTAAGCAAGGATCTGACTTAATTAGGAGTTTCAAGCAATCAGTAAATTTCTTTCTCTGGCCTTGATCTTTTGGTTCTACAGCCACTTGAACAATAGGACTGACACTGAACTTCATAGGAGCGATAGGGAAAGCCAATTTACCATCGGTAACAGTTCCTACGGGGTAGAAATTTAGAACAAAATCCAACTTCAAAAAACGAGAACAAAGTGAAAAAAAAAGTGCTTCAAAGCATTTCTCGTACCTGATTTGAGTAGGGACTTATCAATACCAGCGAGACCGACAATATTACCACAAGGTAACGAACTACAAGCCTCATAATCTTTACCTTTGAGAAGGAAAGAGTTACTAATTGTAGACTTTCGAATACTCTTAGAACCAGGCTCAGAAACATCTTTACCAAGAACAAAGACTTTCGCTCCTGTTTTTACTGTACCAGAGAAGACTCTGCCATAGCAAATCTAGACATAATAAGGTCAGAGAGGGCACAACAAGTAAACAATAAAAGCAATGTCAAGCGAGTTAAAAAACGTACAAAGTTTCTGTAGTTTTGAGTTGGAACTTGCTTCGAAACAAAAACCATAAGAGGGCCATTAGGATCGGCGTCACGGATAGCTTTTGCGTATTCGTCGTCTTGAGGACCAGTGTAAAGGTTCATTACACGGTATTTCTGTGCTACGATAGGTGAAGGCAAGTGCTCAATCATCATATCTATTAACAAAGGAGATTAGCAAAAAAGTGATAAAAAAAAAAACCAAACAAATTAAAAAAGTTCGTTCAACAATCTTGAACTTCTACTTACTACCAATGTTTTCTCCAGCTGGTAACCATTCCATAAGAATGGCTTTCGCAAGACTAGATCCACGGAATTCCTTTTCGAACTGTTTGAGTTTAATACCCCAACTATCACAGAACTTAAACAGTTTTTCCGTTTCGTTAGCCTCAGCCCATTTGTATACATTCTGTATAGGCTTCAAGACCATCTAAAGTTAAAAAAATAAGTACCACTACTCGACACTGAGAAAAAAAGACGAAATGAAAAAAATCTTCAAAAAGCGCTAGGACGGTCTGTACATACCTTTACGAAATAACGTTGAAGAGGTTTACCGGATTTACTAACACCAGTACTATTGAACTTTTTGGTTTCAGGATCATAGTATTTGTTACCCCACAATCGGCGAAGAACCTTTTGAGGGTCAGAGCCCATTTTCTTTGCAAGCATCTTTGCGTAAGAAGGAAGAGTAAAAGCCCAACCCATTTTACCAGATCCTAAGCATTCACATGAGTCAAAAGACGAGAAAATTTAAGAGGCAGACAAGGAGTACTAAGTTGAAGAAAAAAAAAGTAGAAAAAATAAGAAGTTTTGAGCTTGAGGTCATACCAAAAGACATGGTTCCCTTTAAGGGATGTACTGATACGTCTCCGAGAAGCTCATCTTCGTAAGTACTAAATAAGTTGTTCATCTGCGCTGCAATGCTTTCAAGTTGGATGTAAATGTCTTCCAGATCCCAGTTCTTAATAATGCAGAGGTCTACTTTATTAACATGCAGAACAGGGCGGATACGCTCTCCTAGAGCTTGGCGCGTTACCGTTTCGGTTTGTACCGATGCGCCCTTAATGACATCTACGACGACAAGTGCGCCGTCACTAGAATAAAGAAGTTACAACCAAGAGAAGAAAAAAAACAGAGAACAGAAAAAATTTCCACAAAAAAACCACAAAAAAAGAAGTTTCATGAACAAAAAGTATCTCCGCTGATTTATCCCCCAAACAAAGCCAAGTATACGTACGTTATTCGTAGAGCAGCAGTGACTTCCGATGAAAAGTCCACGTGCCCGGGAGAATCGACAAGATTGATCAAGTAGTCTTCTTTGTCTTTAGTAAATACTAAAGACACACCAGTCGATTTAATCGTAATGATGCGATCTTGTTCTTCTTTCGTGGTGTCCATGCCACGCTTCTCACCTACATCCTGCTTGCGCACCATACCGGCACGGTACAGGAAGTTATCTACGAGAGTAGTTTTGCCGTGATCGACATGGGCTATTTTTAATGTTAAAACAATGCGACACGATTTAAACAGAGTAGTACGTACCGATGACGGACAAATTTCTAATGTTGGTTTGGTTTGAGAGGAGTTTGTTTACGTTTTTCTATAATTAACTTAGAACGCATGAAAGTATTAGATAGTATCGTCTTACCATGTTTTTAGTGTTTGTTTTTGTTTTTTCTTTCGCGCGTAGTTTAGTAGGTAAGAAGAAGAAGAACTATCTGTATCACCACCTTCGTCCATAAACTAGTCTAAATAAGACTAAGAGAGTTGTTGTTGTCGAGAGTGAACTCGTGTGAAAAGAGCTATTATTAAATTTATTTTAGCGTAAAATTCATAGATAAAAACTGCTCTTTATCTGAACTGCAAGTTGATTTTTTAAGCGAAAAAGCGCTTGTTACAGTAACCCATTTCATAGGCGCTTTTTTCAGACTACTCCTTGAGTTAATAAAACAGTTCAGGGCGAAAACAGGATGTTTTTTGAATGTTGACTGCTGTTGAAGTCTCACGGGTTCTTCTGCCGCGTGGCATGCCACGCGCTTGAAACTAAGCCAAAACGCACTTCACGCTAAAATCGAGTGTTAATCGTTCTAAATCTCTTATTCGTTATCGTTGGGAAACAAATCTAAGACCATACAGACGAACTGACGCATATAGAGTCGTTTTAACAATTCTCTTCGCTGAAACTCGCTTCAACTAACACTGTTTGAACGTAAAACAAGCTATTTATTGTTCTAAGCGGTAAAACCTCCAGAACGCGTTTTCATGTACTACTTTAACACCACTGAACCCTGCTTTCTTTGCAAGCTTCTTGACAGTGCAAGCGTGGAAGCATGTTCCAATAGCAGCAGAATTTTCAAATACCATAGATTGTGGTAAGCAGTGCATCACGCTAATACCATAGCATAGTCTTCCCATGAAGTTCTTGTCGTCCTCCGAAAAAGAAGTCACAGCGCCGTCAGGTGATTTAGGCAACATTTTCTCAAGTTTATCTTCAACACGTTGATCTGCTATGAGAACCACGCCTATCAAAATAACGTTAATGACAAGAAGAAGAATATTTTGAGAAAAAAAAAAACGTTACCTCCTGGGCTTAAGAATTGCTTAACGCTCTTCAGCACTTCAACTGGATTATGCATGTCATGAACGCATTCAAAGAAAGTAATAAGATCCACTGACTCTTTATTAATAGTTGCTTGTTCAGCAAAACACGTGTGTATTTTAATACGCTCCTATCAAAATTATTTTTAATTGTCGAAATACAAGGGTTTTAACGCTACCTTGAGTCCCTCCTTTTCAATGTTGATCTTTGCTTGGGCAATGGAAGGTTCATCGCAGTCTAGACAGTCAATAGAGGACTTTGGATACGCTAAAGTTATATCAATTTAAGCTGGAAGGGCTATGTAACGCAAACCTTTTGCCATTGCTATGGTAGATACAGCTGTCCCACATCCAACATCTAGAATCTTACCGCCTACAATACTGGTTAGATTCAATACGTTTTTTATTTTTTTTACCTTTTTCTAGCTTGGTGTGAATATCCGGCAGTTTGGTAAGCCAATCACTAAGTTCATTGGTGTACATTGGCAAGTTTGCTCCCCCAATCTATTAAAGATGAGTGTGTGACTGAGTTATATTTGACTTACTGCTTCAATGCAATCGGCTCCATAGTCTTCATAAGGAACACCACCACCATTTTTAAAAGCGTTGAGAAGTTTAGGTAGTACATTGAGCGCAGCCATCCTTTGAAGGAGTTAAATCAATAAGCAAATGTAGTCCAGTACCAGCACGTGAAAGAACCAACGTAACTTGGATTTAGCTTATCGCAAAGAGATATCGCATGACCTTCAGGAAGCTTGAACGACTTGGTAGATGCATCATAAGTAATATATCCAAAAGTGGCGCAAGCACGGAGCCATTCTTTAATGTATCTTTTGTTACAGTTTGCTATTGACGCAAATTCCTTGGCGGTAACTGAGCCAGCATCTCGGAGCTTAAGTGTGTCAGCATTACTGGATATTACTTCCTTTTACCTTTGTCCATAGCTCTAGTTTATGGCCAATGTAAAGTTGATACACTCCAAGAGTTCCAGTTAGTTCTCCAAGTACTCTCTCCGTAAATTGTTCAGATTGCATTTGTTGTTGTTGGTATGATTGTTGTTTGATTATGTTCGAGTGATGCAGTATCTTTGTTCACGTGATGTTCTATTCTTATAAAGTTATATTTGGAGCTGAATGTTCAGAAAAAACTCGACACTCCTCGATGCACTATACCCTGTGTAAAACGACTCTGGTGTTGAGACATCTAAGAGCGATATAGTAGAACGCGTTCACGACTTGGAGATTCACATGAATCGATGCATCGTGCATTTTTTCTGCAAAGTCCAAAATGCATGATGCATCTCGCCAGGATTTATTCCTCAAATATCATATGTTCCGCTTGCTTTTAAATTGGTGGTGTTTGGTGTTTTTGTAATGTGGCAACAAAAGCTTCAGTGAAGTTGTACAGCGTTAACAGGCGTATACGTGCATTTTTATCACGTGACGTTTGCTTATTGTACCGCACCATGAATTCAAGAAGTCCTGCTTATTATCGGTTAGTGTTGCTGAAACCGTTTCAAATTTTTTTATGACGTACTACGGTACAGCGTACAGGGTTGTATGTTCAACTTTGTTGTACCTGTTGCTGTTTTACGATTAGCGTTTTTTTGCGTTGAAATACGGAACAGAAATCAAGTCAAGCTTTTTAATTACTGCCTGAGCTTTGTAGCTTGCCAGCGATAATAAATAAGCCATTATCTTCGACTTGGTACGCGTGTCTTTTGAAACAATTATTTTGCAATAAAAGCTTCTTTTTTGAAGTGCCTAGGCGGTCTTACGTGAGCTCACAAACGCTCAGTGTATTATTCTCAATTTTCAACTGACTAACGAAAAAACACTAGCAATTTGCGTAACACAACATAATGCAGCGTCTAACATGCCGTGGAGCGTATTTGTCTCGAACAAATGTTCGCAAAGTTCAAGTAGCACAAAAGAACACTATTCCTACACACAGGCGATCTGTACACTCTATTGTCGCATCTAATCAGACAAACCAACAATCAGCGTATTTGCGCGCTTTCGCATGTAAAAAGATTCAAATTCGCCAGTACCAAGTGACTCCACGCCTTTTCGAAGATAAAAAAGAAGGTAGGTTTTAAAAAATTGTCAATTTATCCCTCCCGCTTCTTAAACGCTCAGGCGCTCACTAATCTACCCAGAAACTGAAAAAAAGGAAGAGAAGAAAGATGAAACTAAAGATGTAGCCAATACAACAGAGAAGGACGCAAAACCAACTGAGGAGGAGGAAAAACCAAAGAAAAAGGCAATGAGCGTAACGGATAAGATTAAACGTAAAGTTGCTGCCAAAAAGAAACAAAAAGCATCCGGCGATGGCGAAGAAGGCGGCGAAGATGGTGAAGATGACGGATTGTCAGCAGCTGAAAAGAAAAAAGTTGCTGCTGCCGCAAAAAAAAAGAAAGAAGCAGAAGAGAAGAAGAGAAAAGGTACTCCTTGGCATTTCCCTCGTCGCGTTTATTTTTTCTTGCACGTAAACGTGTTTTTTTGTAGAATCGCATCGTTTTTATCAAACCGGTTACTTTGGCCTCTTTGGATGCTTACACTTAGTTTTAGAGGAAGCTAAAGCAAAGTACCTTGAAGCAAAGGAGTCAGCTGATGATAAAATGAAGTTATGGCTTGAAAGCGCTGAAGGGCTTGCTGATTTCACTTTTGCAAGAAAGGAGCTTTTAACTATGACAAAGAAGGGCGAATATAAAGTTACTACAAAAGCTTACAATATCTTGATCAAACTCGCACCACGTTTTGATTCTGCAAATAAACTCTTCTCAGACTTTATGAAGATCAGACAAGACGAAATGAGACGTGACTTAAAACCAACATATGAGACTTACGAGATGTTGTTTGACCTTTGCAATCGCGGTAAAAAAGTTGTAGAGGTAGCAACTTTGCTCAATGAGATGGAAACTAACGGTCTACAACCTAGAGTACGTAATATTGTATCTTTCATTTTTGTGAGTGCGTAGTGCAATGGGCACTACGTGGACTTTACATGTTTCGTTCTCTCTTTAAACTCATTTTGTTTCGTTTAGCTTGAAGATTACAACACAGTGATTATGATTCTTGGTAAACACGGCAAGATTAGACGTGCTATGGATTATTACATTGACATGCAACGTGATGACTATAAGCCATCCCCATACACATACGCTTTAATGGTGCGTACTAACTAGCTTATTTTTAAGAACTTTGAGCAGTGTCAGAATATCAAAACAAGTTTTTCTTTTCATCTTTCTTTTTGTGTATTGACGCTCTCTTTAATAGTTGGCTATCTGCGCAAAGAATGACAAAAAAGAAGAAGCTGCTATTGTACTAAGACAAATGAAGATGAAAAACTTAGAAGCTGATACAAACCTCATGTCAGAGGCTATGAAGAAGTTGCACGAAAAGTAAATTAAAAAAAGAAATACATATTTTTTTGACGAAAGAGGCGTTGCTGGTTTTTGTTCATTATTGAAACAACAATAATAGTGTGCTGTATCATATTTCCAACTCCTTCCGCACAAGGTTTCGAGTTTGAGATGTGAGGTATGCTATGTGACTAAAATCTTCTCAGAGCTACCTTTCATAGCCCTCCTTATAGTAACAATGCACAGACTGTTCTGTGGCTGCAAACAAAACTATGAAAGTAATTCAGTGCAAGTGTTGCTTACACTACAGTGTTCATGCCATATACTATTGAATACCATTAATGCCTTTCTAGTACTGCAAAACAAATAGCAGATTTTGCTTGAGTTTTCATGGTATGACAATTCTATTGTTGCACAAGAATCATGTGGAAAAGGCATTTAACTGTACAAAAAGCTCAAAAAATCCACGTTCAAACACTTTTGTGTAACATCCGAATACAAATATGTGTATTTATTCGTTTGGAACATCGGTAACAAAACTGTAGCTGAGAAGCGTCAACTACTCCTTTATCAATCCCACTTTGTTAAAAAAACAAGTACCACTACTCGCTATGGTCACTGTAGTTCTTACATATGCTACTAGTAAGTAGTTCACCTAATCTACAAGACAATCAATGAATGATATACGGGACAGTTCGTGATTTTCCATTTTGGCTTAAAATGGATTTCTCAAGAACGTTGCCACTACTCGCTACAGTGTTCGCATTGATCACTGTTGCATACTGTACTACTCCATGCAACCGATACGATGATTTAGGCGTTGTTTTGAAAGTAAACAAAACAAGCTACGTACAAACGGTCAATTACGCCTTTGAATCATGATCGTATGGCGAATTTGAAGTAAGCTACTACAACGGACAAGGAGAAAAGTACTTTTCCTTTTCCTTCGGTTTGCAGGCTACGAATTGCAAGGAAGTACAAGGATTATACTTCTTTAATGGGAAAGCAAACCGTACAAACTATATCGTTGTTGCTCCTAGTAACTCGTGGATAAAAGATTGTACAAGTGTCTGTAAGCAGAGGCCTTGCTGGAACTTTGAGCTTAGCAATGCTACTGCGCCAGCTGAAGCTCCAAAGCCGCACGAACCAACAAGCTCACCATACCCATACACTCCTGAAAGCTCACCAATACCATACGAACCAATATCTCCAAATGCGTACGCTCCAGAAGGCTCACCAATACCATATGAACCAGCCTCTCCAATAACATACGCTCCTAAAAGCTCACCAATACCATATGAGCCAGCAAGCTACCCTGTTGCATCTGAAACCGTTGTAGCGAAATAAATAAAATGCATTCATGTTGTAGGATGTAGACACATTGAACTCGAAAATGTAGCTTTTCAGTTTCTAATCGGCACAAGTGGGGATGATGTTATACATATTACAGACTTCGCTCTGAGTCAGTTTTTTTTTTTCTTTTCTATTGTTTTGTATTCATTTTCTGTAGTTGATGGGCTCGCACCTCCAGCATTTATAAATGGCAGAGCAGGTGATGATACAATTATTATAAGAGGCTATAGAGGAGATCGTAGTGATCAACCAACTGTTGATGGAGGGCTGGGCAATGACATGTGAGATCAACAAGTAAAAAGGGTGTTAACCTAACCAATTATATTACAGGTGTTGCGTATCAGGGACTGTCTTTGAAAGTATCAATTGTGAGTCACGTATTACTCCATGTTGTGTTCGCAGAGTTTAGTATTAACAATACAAATGCGTATTTGTCCAAGCTGTTATTGGTAGTGTTTTGTCTTTTCAGGCATTTACCTAGCAGTTTACACATAAACAAGCTCACTTTAACAATAAAAATAGTTTATGCTATTTTCAGACATTCACTTAGCAGTTTGTCCAATAAATGGTTTAAACAATTTGTTCATGCCACAGATAATTCTGGCCAGTTTCACGCCTGTCCAGTGAC
The DNA here is from genome assembly GCA_038496445.1 of Trichosphaerium sp. ATCC 40318. NCBI lineage: Eukaryota > Discosea > Flabellinia > Trichosidae > Trichosphaerium > Trichosphaerium sp. ATCC 40318. The sequence goes on along the minus strand of JALMLS010000404.1, from coordinate 52,330 downwards.
TCACCGTTTCAAAACACGTGATTTAACAAATGAAAGCGGCCATTGTAACGCAAGTAATTCACAGTGTGGTAGATATACAACGTTTGACAGAAGTGTCAGATCTTGCTAGTCTGCTGAAAGTTCTAGAAACTCACTTTCCAGAGAAAATTAGTAAAACTTGAATGAGACAGACGATAGTACGTTTTAATTGTTTTTTCACAAACCATTTGCACGCAGGACGGTGTGATAAATATTGCCTAAGCTGTATAAAATTTTAAATTTTAACTTTAAGTTTCCTTTTTCGTACCTTCCGGACTATTTGAGACACAAACAAAATGAATTCTGCATCGCAACTTGACTTCTTTTGGCAGCCTCTCTCAAGCACAACATGCGAAGATTTGAATTCAAGCATAACAGTCAAATTTACTTGGCATAACCAATACGCCTGTAACGTTTTTCTTGCTGGCTCATGGGATAACTGGCAAAGCAAACGGATAATGAAGAGAGTGCGTAGCAGCTACTGAAAGGAAAAAAAACCAAAAATGATAAACTGACTTTTTAGCCAAGTGTGCAAGTTAACGCAATTGCTTAGACTGCTGGGGGTTTTGAGCTTGTTCTTAGACTACAACTTCCTCGTGTATACCAGTACAAATTTATAGAGGATGGTAAATGGCTATACGACATGACTAAGCCAACAAAAACAGAAGAAGATGGTATCATTAATAACGAGATAAAAACTGAAACACTTTTTAATAAACAAAACGTCAAAAGGCACTTACGCTATTCAAACAATACTAGCACAGGAATACATCTACGTAAGTATCTTAACATATCTTCAACACGTTTTTACTTTTTAACAAGGCGGAGGGTACTCATACTGTGCATAAAACGGTCAGACCTTGTATAACTATGTAAAATAAAACCATTAAAACGTGCAACTAAACGACTACTACTTTTTTGGGACGGAAAAAAACTGTAAGTACCGAAAATCTGGACGTATGCAGATTTTCCAAACTTACAGTTTTTCCGTTGTAAGCTGAATATCTATAAAAAAACAGTGCACTGTTTTGGTGTTTTAAATCGCGTGACATAACGTCAAGTTTGTGATTGACTGGTTTCATTCTACCGCGCAAAACAAACCGTTTTGAGGCGCATGACGGGCTTGGAATAGATAATGGTCACAATACAAAGTACTATGCATAACTAATGAAGCCAGGTCTGTTGCCGTTGCTAAAAAAAACTGTACTCTGGTGTCATGGGACAATACAGCGCAAGTGTTATCCAATGGTATCAGTACAAGCTCCTGCAAACGTAATCTGTGAATATTCCTAGGAGTGAACATGCCGTTTTGGCATGTGAATATGAATGCAGTCAGTATTCTTAGCGCGATTAGTTTTGACCTTGTTTTTGTTAACCACTGTGAGCATGCCTAACGAGCAACCATTGTTTTATTTACCTAACACTAAATAACATGCATGAAAATGCACTGGCTATGAGTAATGACGAACCAAAATAGGAAGCGTTGTAGATCATTTTGCAGCTCTGAAAATTGTAAATGCCATTGGAGGCTGCGAAACAGTTTATCGTTAGCTGACGTTTGTACCTCAAGCTGCGGCGCTTGTGATTCAGGCATCGCCATATTAGTTGTTATTTTCTCGTTCTCTCGCGGTCACGCCAATCTCTCAAAATACACGAGCAATCTCGAATCATTAGCTGAATAAAGCGCCATATCACAACCTGCTCTTTGCGGCTACACTACTAGGACTAGCTATTTGGAGAAGTTCTAAAATTATCAACGACTAGACCAGGCTAAAAGATGACGCAATTAAGTGCTTGTACTTTCTTTATCACTAAAGTTACTCAAAGATGCTTACATATCTTAATTTGTTGTCTACAGTAGTGCTGTGGCTATGTGCGTAATCATACAGATGGTTCAATAGTAGTTAACTGTGTTTAGTGCTTACAACACAGTCTCTATGTCAGAAATGCGACTGCGAGTGTACTGTATGTATTAATGAATGCGATTTCGCGTCTCCGCCATGTAAAACAATAACAGATCCATCACGTGCGTGTATTTAAAAAAGAGTACAAGACTGTTTGTATTGATACCGTTTTACAGAGATTTTGCAAGGTGATGATTGTTTGATCATTGATACACCAACGCCTATTGGAGATATTCTTCTACCACGTGGCGGTGCTTGTTTAAAGGTGATGCCTGGTAGCACAATAGGAGATGTAAGAACTAGCACAGCAGGTAATTATTGTGTTCAAGTTGTGAACGCTACAGTCGAAGGTGACATCAGAATTGTTGGTGGTTCCCACTGTGTCCACGCAATAGATTCAGTGGTTGAAGGAGATATCTCGCTTGATAACTTTGAGTCACCCGCGCAAAATACAATTATACTTGAAGGAACATCTTCTGGGTAATAGAGACCTTTTATCAAATTATTGTTAATCTTTACTTTAGTCAAGTTAGAACATTTAGTCCTAGGACATCAGCAACAGATTGTGTTCAGATTCTTCCTTATAATGGACGAAAATCAACGTTAACTGGTGTGAATATACGAGGTGGAGCAGATTGTTTAGAAATTGAAGACTCTATATTAAGTGATAATGCAGTTGGTACTCATCAATGGGATTTTACATTGTTAACTTTGAATGTAGTTTCTAGCAGTCATGTTGATTCAAAAATATTTGCAAAGTCAACTATAGCAGTGTCCTTTTTTGGTACAGTCACATTTTTTCTCAAACTAGGTTCATTCATATTGTAGGATGTAGACACATTGAACTTGAAAATGTATCATTTTCGTCTCTATTCACTACATCAAATGATGATATTATAAAGATTACAGACTTTACCATAAGTGTGTTTGTTTTTTTTTTGATTGTTTTTATGGTGTAATAATTTTTTCTGTAGTTGACGGATCTACACAAGGTATAGATGGTAGAGGAGGCGATGATGTGATCATTCTGAGAGGCTTTCGAGGAGGGCGTAGTGATCTACCAAATATTGATGGAGGGGAAGGCAATGACCTGTAAGATACAAAGACAACAACATTCAAATGAAAATGCTCTAACAAATTATATTACAGGTGTTGCGTATCAGGGACTGTCCTTGAAACTATCAATTGTGAGTCACGAATTTCTCCATGTTGTGTTCGCAGAGTTTAGTATTAACAATACAAATGCGTATTTGTCCAAGCCGTTATTGGTAGTGTTTTGTCTTTATGTTATTTTCAGACATTCACCTAGCAGTGTGCAATAAACAAGATCACTTTAACAATAAAAATAGTTTATTATTTATTTGTGTCATGTGACACTACAATAAGCTCAAGGGCCATCATTAGTCGTAGGCGGAGGACACACAGATGGATCATTCTCGCATCTTCGACTGGTTTCAAATCTCTCATGGCAACATGTATCAACGCCACTACCGCCATCTAAAACACCAAGTTCTGAGTCGTATCGTTCATAATCGTCTGATAAAATGTAGTCGTTTCCTGAACCTCCTTTAAGACCGCCACTACGAATATATTCTGGTTCTATAGCCCAATGAGCGGCATATATCCAATCATCACCAGCATTTGCATTGATGTCATGAATTAAAACATCGATCATAGTTATACAATCATCGTTTCTACCTCCTAGTTTGGTTTAGTAATCATCTAAGCTGATGTTGGACAACAAAGATAGACTGTTGGTAAAAGTTCTATATTTTCGTAGAACGTTGTCGGGAAGCACGTGGAAGGAATAGAAAAAACACGGAACAAAAAATAAAAAATCCTTACCAATAACATTAGCTACATAGCCTTCATACACATCTATGCAATCGTTTCCGCGACCTCCATCTATAGATCCGTGTATGAAACTAGGATAGAAACCCCTTTTGGTGTTCATAGCAAACTTTGTCTCTTAATAAACTCTGTAAGAACAAAACTAAGAAATGGTCAAAGGATGCTTACTATTTTTATCTTCAATTGTTATTTCTCTCCTTTTTGGTTTTCTGAGCGCTTCCCTCTTTGTTGTTCCTCCTGTAGCCGCTTCTATCAATTCATCGTTTCCGTTGAAAAAATAAAAGTTATCAATAATTATTAGATCATCCCCGTCACCGCCGTAGATGCTACCAGCGCTACAAAACAAAAAGTCAATAAAAAAGGGTTCACAAAAAAAATCAACTTCTATAAATAAACTGCTGAAGCCTAAGTAAACTTACCTCGAAGCAATGGTATAAAAGTATGCTTGATCATTGCCTTTCCCAAGTTCCAGGTCCCTTTCAATGAAAGCTAACTCGCCTTTTATACAATCATCACCATCTCCTTTAGAAAACAAAAGATCAGTTTGATCATTTTCGGGGAGATTTGTATCATCACACTTAAAATAACTGTCTCGTATACACAATATTATGACGTACCCATGTCAATATCATTAAGGATTTTACTCCCTTTTGCCATATGTATGTAATCATTTCCGCGTCCAAGATTCATTCTTGAGTATGCCTTTGCATTTCTTCTTAAAAAGATACAATCGTTCCCGTTGCTTCCAGTAATTGTACCATAGAATCTAACTCCTCTATTGAATATAATACAATTCGTAGCAGCATTAAGCTCAACTATATTAAAAGGGTGAGAGATGACTAGGATACTACAAATCACATTGTGTTTTGTGAGGTGATGTTGCTTTTTTGCGTTCCGGAGTTTTGGAAGAAAAAAAAAATAAGAGAACGTACTGTTTCTATCCACGTGATTCTTTCGTATTATGAGACAATTCGGTCCTCTGTTTACAAAGCGCGCCCAACAGCTTAGTTCAGAGGGCGCATAATCTCCAATTACGCAAGATGGGCAAGGGGGCTCGGGCTCATCACCATGAGCGTCTGAGATGGCTAAAAAAATCAATGAGAATGGTTTGATTCAAAAAACAGCCGAGGTAACAAAAAGGCATTTCGTAAAAGCTTTTACAAGACTGTACCAAAAATCGTAAGCATTACTGCCAGGGCATATATCAAAGAGCAGTGCTTCATAGTTGAGGATGTGTTGTTGTATCTACCAGTGCTTAAGTGTATCTGGAACCTGTGACGTCAATAACACAAAAAAACTGCAAACAAAGAAATTGCGCTAAATACGCCCACATACACTCGAGGTATTGTAGAAAAGCAGAAAGGTCTTTTTGTTACCTGAATGATCATCAATACAGCAAAGCCTGCAATAATTATATCACAACCTGTTTTCCATGTGAACAAGATAAGTAGTACGCTATCTAAGGTCACGTGCTTTGTGAAAGCAGAAATTAACTATTTTAGTAGTATTTGGGTTAAAAGTCAGGACAGCTCCATTATTTAATGTACTTCTGGCAGATGGACCTGCGCAGTAGTTTGAAGCGTACATGAACATTCTCTCTACAATAACTCACATGGTAAAATTTGTAGCTACGGAGATATCACACTGTTCGAATGAAGATGCCGGAATACGGTTTAAATAGTACTGCGTAACTTTGAATTGCTAGAAGTGTATTACAGGCACTCCGTGAGAAGTAAAGCAGTCTTATTTTCAATTCTTAGCTGCACAAAGTTGTTGAAGAGAGATTGGCAAAATACGACTGTAATATGGAGCCTGACAAACCCTCACCAATTCATAGCTTACTTATTTGACTATGCAAATGTCCATCATCTCTTTTCGATCTTCTTTTCCCTCATGTGTACCACATAAAACATATAGTGCGGAAGATGGGAGTGCATTTGTGGTACCTTAAATAAACTTGTTTATATACCGAAAAAGCTTGCTTCAAAGTAGCCAAGCCTGTACTGTAAGGAGGAAAAACCTCTTGTATAAAGTCAACCCTTGTAAACGAGTAGTTAATAAATGGTTACCTCAGAGTGACACGCAAACATATGGATATGGGTAAACAAACCCTTAAGTTGTTGCATTAATAAAAAAATTACGACTATTGTGTTGGCACAGGTTTTTTTTTATGTTTTGTGCAATGTGAGGTTTACAACATTACTAATAACATGTGAACAATGTCCATACTCCCCGCTTGAATAATTGTGATATTGTGCTTTTGATGTAACGATTCTAGCAAATACTTGAAGAGGAAACACGTTTGGTGTGGCATTGTTAGCAACATAAATGTCACATGTGTTACCTTGAAGATAGAATGTACCAGTATCTCCCGATGTTTCAAACTGAAATTGTATTTTGTAGGTGCTCGAAGCTCCTGGATTAATTGTAATTGTTGATGAGCCATGATATCGAAAGAACTTGTGAAGCTTCATGTTGTTAAAGTATGCTGTAGGATCTTGTACTTGAGGCATCCAAATATAGATAACACGGCTATCTGTAATACAAACTGTTCGGGATACCTCTTCTGTTGTACCAACATTGTGTAGAGTAAGCTTGAATGTTATTGTATCGCCTTTGTGAACATGTCTCTTATCACAACTCAACTCTGAGATGATGTTTGGAAGTAGTTTATTTCGATACTTATCCTTCCATGTGACTGCATCAAGCTTGTACAAATTCGTCAATGGCATATCAACGATTTGTTTACGGAAGCGTTGTAAATCTCTTTCAACTTGTTTGTGTGAACACCTCGATATCTTCAGCGTCGCGACCCCATTTCTGTTGATATAAATGTCGATAAATGTAATCTGACGAGTTTCGTATAATTTCGCATAGATAATGGTTTGATTGTTGTAATGAAGCTAAATCTTGCCATGTCATGTCGTTAGTAATGATAATACTCAAAAGTATCTCAACAGGTAGCGAAAACAAGTCAGTAGTATCTTGTGAACAGCTATCAAAACGTATGATGCGTTTAGATGTCATTGGCGCATGGATTTCAAAGAAGCTGAGCCAAACACTTCAGATCTGATTTATAGACCTGTATTGACCATGGTTTGTTTTCCTTGGTATTTGGATTGTACACGAAAGACAAATGGTGTCACCATGGCTTAGTGGGTTATTAAACTTAGTGGTTATTATAACCATTTGTAAAGGTTCGTTGACGCTAACCAGTAGCAATAATAAACCTTACAATAACAGCATGGCTGTAGCTAAAGCTTTAATTAAAATCACTTTATTTATTTTTATTAAAGCCGCTTCCTTTGAGTTGGATGGAGATGCTGTTGTACAAGATATGGTATGGTTACCAGATGGGAACCTACTAGTTGCCTACGCTGAAAAGGAAACTTCTGGAAAGATTTTAACCTTAACCAAAGACGGTAAGATATTCTTACTGAGTACAATGTCTCTGGGCGATTTAAATAGTTAAAGGGCAATCTATTGAAAATAAGACCATAACAACGTGGAATAATGACGAGTTCAGAGACGCACATCCTCAAGGTACATACACGTGCTATTTAGATTGATGTTAATTAGTTTTTACAAGGTATTGCTATCCGTAATAATTTAATCTACGCCACAGGCGCTAAACAGAACGAAATTGTGCGTTTCAATTAATTTATTTTTCGGTTTTTCTTACATTACAACTTCATTTGAGTTTTGTTCAGTACCTACACCCTTGTTTTAGTTAATTTCTAACCCAGTGAAAGGTGTTGGATAGCCTGTCTTGTTTTTGAATTTTTTTGGAACTCGATTTTTATCACGTGATTTTTCTATTAATAGTTTTTTATTTTCACAGGTGATATTTGACGCTATTGATTATTCTTATAAAGACGGGTTCTCATCAAGACTGATACCAAACCCACAAAATATTAGACAGATAAGTTTCAGCCCTGATAAGCAATTCATGTGCGTTGCCGTTCCCAAACTTGGTGTGCAGATTTATAAGTTCAACGCTGGTGATATCAAACCTGCTTTGACTGATACTATATCACGAACTTGGACTGGTTTTTCTCCTCAGGTGCGAGCAGTGGTTACAATATTCCATTTCCAACCTTGTTGATATATATGTTTTAAGGGTTGTGACTTCCTTTCGGATACTACCGTTATAGTCCCTGACAAAACGTTTATTTATGAATACGATATTAGTACGTTGGCACTAATAAGCTAATACTAAACAATAAAAAGACGACTTGTCAACAGAACAATCAGTATTGGCAGACGTATCTTCGATTAATTCACACTTAAATATTCAACGTGTAACATACAGCGAAGACTATGTACATGGCACTATAATAGCGGCTAATGCTTTCAATATTATAGTTCTTAATGGTGCCGGTACAGTCGGTTCGCACAGTTTTACTCTCCGTAATATTGCAATAGGAGAAATACTTCGAAGCTTCACTCAGCTTAATGAATCTCAGAGTGCCATATTTGTTCCAAATACCACAACGCTTTGGATAGCTGACAGCAATACGATAAAAGAGGAGATAAATATACCTATTAATCTAACTAATCCTACTGACAACAATCCTCCGCCTCAAACTCAAAGCGATTGCATATCAAGAGGAGGTGTTGAAGAAAACACAATGTGCTTATGTGGTGGTAAAGAATCTGTTCTGAACAATGAAGTTTGCATCAACGATACATGGATAATAGACGGTGATTTCAATGTTCCAGATATCCTTGAACTGGATTTGGGAGATATAATTATCACAGGTACTGGTTTCAATATGACCAAGGGGGTGCTAACACGATTTTTAAGGTGACTTGACATGGACAAATGGAAGTACAATCATAATAAATGGAGATTTTAATATTACTGTCTCTGGATGTGTAGATATTAAAGGCAAGTACCCCGCTTGCTAACCTCTTGTAAACGTACTCCACTTAGGGGCTGTATTGGCTGTTGGAAACCGTGCTACGCCTCCAATACGAATTCTAATCAACGTCCAAACTAACAGTTGTGTTTTTGACATTCCCTCATTCGATAACGACTGCCTTCATGAAGCAACAGTTACTAAAAGTATCAGAGCATCTTCTTTTTTATTGTTTTGTTAATGCAAGTTTGTTTTAGCCTCAAACACTTTACTTATCACAATATTCGATACAACTTGCTCCAAAAGCAACATTGGATATTATATTGGTGGCTTTGTTGCTCTACTTTTAGTGATTGTGATTGTTGTAACAATTGTACTCATAGTTTTACGACCAGAACAACTTTTCCCTTACTCGTGGAGTAATGTATCCAGAAATAAACAGGGAGTCATACAGTGAAGCAACAAAAATCATGATTTTATACTCCCTCACTACAATAAAATATGGAGTACATTCTAGCGACAATGTACTTTTTTGTCAGGCGGTTGTGCTTACTGAAATGGAATATGAGAATGAAGCAACAAATGTGAGCAAACTTTGCAAAAAGCTGTGCAAACAACAATTATATTGTATTGGCCTCAAAGTCAGACGTGATAGAGTGACAACCACGTGATTTATCGGAATGTAAAACATCGACTTTCGTTGACTATCTTGTTCGAGTTTCTTGTAATAGTACAAACATGGCATCATTGTGGCTTTGCGGAATATTCAGTGTACTTATGATACTATTATTTAAAGGTGACTACTAGAATTACTAATGTTACGACGCTACTTTATTGCTGCGTCCACACAAGGGCTATAGCCAATTAATTATTGCTTGTGTTATTATGCCAATAAATAACACCTTTTGTTACAGGCACAGCGCTAGTATCCTTCGACTTGGACCGAAGCGCTATTGTTCAAGATATGTTATGGTTACCGAATGGAAATCTAGTAGTTGCTTACGCCGACAGGGGTCCTGGACAGCTTATTACCTTTAACTCCACTGGTAAAGATAACTTGTGGTATTGTAATTCTTAGTATTGCGTAGGAGCCCTTATTGAGAATGCGACAATTGATAAATGGAATCAAGACGAGTTCGCAAACTCTCACCCTCAAGGTAAACGTTCCGTAAACCGTTTTACTAAATAACAATTAAACCAGCCATTGCGTTTCGTAACAACTTAATTTATCTTACTGGTTCTAAAGAGGATAACATAGTAAGCAAATACTGTTTTGTTGATTTATATTTTGCCTACAAAAGCAGAAAAAGCGTTAGTACTCCCTAGAACACACTATCGAACTTTTGTCAACTCAACCTTCTCCGAAAACGAGTATTACCAAGAGTTTTCTATGTCGAAATTTTGTCAAATGTCACGTGTTTTTTGTTATTTACAAAAATGAACGAGACACATACTTTTCTGCTCACTACAAAAAGTATCATATGATTTTTCTATTAATTGTTTGGTTTCATAGGTGATATTTAACGCTACTGATTATTCCTACAAAGCTGGGTTTTCCATTGATATAGAGCACCCTAATAATATTAGACAAATAAGTTTTAGTCCTAGTAAGCAATCCATGTGTATTGCAGACCCCGAGTTTGGTGTGCAAATTTATAAGTTTGGTACAAACGCTATAGTACCCGAATATTTTGGCTCAATACAGCGAGACGATTGGAAAGGTTTTACACCACAAGTATGATGTATAAATGACTTAAAAGGCCATTGCTTACACTCGCTCAGGGATGTAGTTTCGTTTCAGACAGTGAATTGATTATTCCGAATGGTGGTTACATTCTTAAATACCACATTAGTACGTACACCAATACATGACAGGCTACGACTTAATCAATTAAGATGATTTATCTAAAGAACAAGCATTCCTAGCAGATCTATCTCCAATCCGCAATGCTGCCAGAATCCAACGTATAACATATAATGAGGTACAGGGACATGGGCTAATCATAGCAGCTGATAAACACTTCATTGCTATTCTCAACATAAATGGTATGTTCTTTTTGAATATTCAACTTTACCTTATACAGTCTTGTTTTAAGGCGAAATAATCCAAAACTTCACTCAGCTCAACGAGTCTCAGAGCGCCATATTTATTCCAAATACCACTACGCTTTTAATATCTGATGAGTATACAATTGTGGAAGAGTTTAACATACCTCTTAATCTCACAAACAATGCTCCCTCAGAAGTTCAAAGAAATTGTGCTGCAAAAGGGGCTTTTGAAGATGGTACAAGGTGCTTATGTGGAGGTAAAGAATCTGTTCTGAGCAATGAAGTTTGCATCAACGATACATGGATAATAGACGGTGATTTCAACGTTCCGGAAATTCTTACGCTTGCCATGGGAGAAATATTTATCACAGGTGCGAAAATGAATGATTAGATGATGCATGTGCGTTGTTATACTAACAAGATTTTTAAGGTGACTTGACATGGACAAATGGAAGTACAATTAGAATAAATGGAGATTTCAATATTACTGTCTCTGGATGCATAGACTTTAAGGGTATGTACCACCTTGACTTTATTGTCACTCACGCTAACCTAATTTTTCATCTTGTAGGAGGCTTGCTAGATATTGGTAAGAGCGCTATGCCTCCAATAACTCTGCTGGTAAATATCAATACTAACAGTTGTGTTTTTGATATTCCCTCGTTCAATGACGACTGCCTTCATGAAGCAACAGTTACAAAAAGTACCACAACAACTTCTTTTTTTATTGTTTATGCTAATGGAAGTTTGTTTTAGCCTCAAACACTTTACTTATCACAATATTCGATACAACTTGCTCTAAAAGCAACATTGGATATTATATTGGTGGCTTTGTTGCTCTATTTTTAGTGATTGTGATTGTTGTAACAATTGTACTCATAGTTTTACGACCAGAACAACTTTTCCCTTACTCATGGGGCAACGTATCCAAAACTAAAAAGGGAGTAATTCAAGTTAATAAATAAAAAACATAGTTACATTCTATGGAATCTCGGTTCTCTGAAATATTCACGTGCATTGGTCAAACACATTGATAGAATACTACATATACTTCTCAAGACTCGTTTGTTGGAGATTTGAAGGTGTCATACAAGCTAAGTCTTTTATTGATAAGACAGGCTGCCACCTTTCCCAAGAGGTCATTTCTGACGGAGATAACACAGCAAATTGATGGCTTGTTAACACATTTTTTTAATTAAGATGTCTTGTACATTGTAAGGTTTACAACATTGCTTGTAGCAACTGAGCAATGTCCAAAAACACAACTAAACTGGCTAGTTGTTTTTCCTTTTCTGTATTGACTGTAACAGACTTTGACGAATACCTGAAGAGGAAACACATCTGGCGTTTCATCACAAGCAACGGCAACAGAATGGCAGCATCGGCGTTTTAAATGGAGCTTTCCTAATTTTTTCTGATTTGAATTCCACGGCAGGAACGACTGAAATTGGCCGTTTATGCACGATACTTCAGTGAGCCAGCTTGTTTTGAAAAAACCTTTAACTTGGATCTACAATTTTCTTTTGGCCACGCTGATAAAAAAGAAACGAATAGCTCTAGATATCAAATGAAGTAGTTCTCCACAGCTGCTCACATACACCCTTAAACTTTTTCTAGTGGCTGACAAACGTAGATACATTGGTTGTTCTACAAAATCCATCCAAAAATCCAAACCCAAAAAAAATACTGTTGTATTTCAAAGTACAATTTAATGTAGTAACTACGAGAGTTGCGTTTTTAAAGAGAGAAAGTCGTGTTATGCTGAATAGGTACCACACGTTATTATGCCAGGGCTGCTATAAGTAAAAGAATGGTTTGTGGAACACGACAAAAGGCAGTAATAGGTAGGTATTACCTTCTAAGAAGATATACACCGCCCCAGGACGGCTCATAGTTGGTTCAATCATTACAAGGTGAGTCAATTGGAGATGGGAAGGTGCTTTTGTAGTCCTTGGCTTTATAGGTTTGACATTAAATTGATTCTATTTACGAGTTGTTGATATGTCAAAACAAGAGCCAGCTCATGCTTTGCTTCTTCTACAAAACATATCTACACTATGACACGTCAGGAGCCGCCCTTAGAAAGTTAATATCTACTACACCTAACGCCACAGCACACTCACATTTTTGTGTAGTGTTAACAAAGCCACGTTGACAAAAAAGAAAAATATAGGAAACCCAAGATGCTCCAGTTGGCATAGAACTAAGACAGTCTTCACCTTTTAGGCTTAGTTTCTGAAAGCAATGCCAAAAGGCCACTATGGGGTTCATGAAATCAAAACCTAGGCCATAGCAATCATGAACTCAAAATCTAAGGCCACCTTGTTTAAGTTGCGTTCAGTGCTATAATTTAAACAACAACGAAGCGTTAACAACAAACTGTCATCACATGTCAACAGATACGTGTAGCTTCGATCTATTGATACAAGGAGGATTAATAATAGATGGTACTGGTTCTGAAGCGTTTCGAGGTGATATAGGCGTTATAGACGGTAAAATAGCACGTGTTGGACTTGATAAAGACAAAACGGTACAATTACGCTGCTTTACACCAAGAAAACGGTTCAAGCCTTTCTTATGCGTTTTAGTGGCATGCAGACGTTGAAATAGACGGAACAGATTCAATAGTTTGCCCTGGTTTTATTGACACTCATACACATGATGACTTCTTGCTCTTATTCGAAGGTGGGGCTATGACACCCAAAATTAGTCAAGGTGTACGTTGTGAGCCGGTTTGGGACTTTGGTTCCTGGTTTTTTTCTTATAAAAGCTGTGGTTGATCTATTTGTTAGGTTACGTCTGTTGTAGTTGGTAACTGCGGTATTAGTCTATCGCCCCTAAAGCTAAGTGAAGGCGTACCTTTGGCAGAACCACTTCCTTTGTTAGGTGAGTGCACTTTTAGTTTTTTCTTAGCTGTTTCAGGTTTTTCCTAACAAACTGTGTTTGTTTAGCATCTAGAGACCAGTTCCTGTATGGTACTGTCGCTGAATACGTTGCTGCTTGTAATAAGATAGGACCCAACACAAACTATAAGATACTCACAGGCCACAGTACCCTCCGTGAGCAATCAATGGGTAAGCGCTCCTATTTGACCCATTAGTACATTACTTTGTCTAATTTCTTTTGAAAGCGAGCTTGAAGGCAGTTAACACTAGAGCTGCCAATACTCAGGAACTGGATGATATGAAAAAAAATCTACAGGAAGCGCTGCTTGCTGGATCATTTGGACTTAGTACTGGCTTGGCCTACCCTTCAGCTAAAAACGCACCAACATCAGAAATCATCGCTTTAGCGTCCGTTTCTCATTCCATGGGTGGTATATACGCAACTCACACCCGGTAAACGTTGCTGGTTACTAAATACGCTAATTAATGTCCGTAGGGACGAAGGACATCACCTTGTTGAATCGGTTGAGGAGGCATTGAACATTGGAAAACAAGTACGAACTTTGTTCTTGTACCTTTCTTCTGTAGTCCTAACGTAATAATAGTCTGGTGCTCCTGTGATGATTTCACACTTGAAGGCATCTGGTAAATCAAGTCACCACTTGCTACCAAAAGCAATGGAAGTCATACGTGAAGCTAAAGCTCAAGGACAAGATGCAATCAGTGATGTTTATCCTTTCAATGCGAGTTCAACAAGACTTTTTGAGCACTACGTTAATGACGCTGAGAAAATTCTTATAACCGGCTCTGAAAAAGATGCCAGTGCCGTTGGTTTGTAGTTCAGTACGTTTCATACCAATAACTTTTTTTGCAGGTCAGTATTTGGCAGATTATGCAAAGTCAAAAAACCTAACTCAAAAACAAGCCATCACTGCTTTACAACCTGGTACTGCCATCTATTGGACAATGTCTGAAGAAAATGTAAGATCTGTTCTTAAAGATGACATTTCCGTTATTGGCACGTGATATAAGAAATCTCATAATTATTTGACTTTTTCTCGTTTTTTTCCGAACGACTAACAACTAAACAGGTTCTGATGGATTACCTTTTGATACTCATCCACATCCTCGACTTGTACGTCATGATACTAGTTCCTTACTTGTTATACTTATTGTGTACAGTGGGGAACCTTCCCAAGAGTAATAGGACACTATGCCCGAGATGAAAAGTTGTTTTCGCTGCCACAAGCGATCAATAAAATTACACTCAAACCTGCACAGTTCTTCCAACTTGATGACCGTGGTGTAATCAGAGAGGTACTTTATTTCTTCCATAACCTCTTACCATAATTGTATAACGCTTATTACAGAGAGCCATTGCCGATTTAGTTGTCTTCTCGCCTACTGAGATTGCAGAAAGAGCAACTTTTGTTAACCCAAAACAAAAAGCAAAGGTACAAAGTTGCTTGTTTGAAGTGCAAGTTACTCATTGTGTTAACGTTTTTTTGAATTTAGGGTATCAAATACGTGATTGTTAGTGGTAAGGTAACATACGATAATGGAGTTGTTATAGCTGCTGGAAATGGTAAATTGTTGAACAATAAACGGCCAAAGAAATAATTCAAGTTTGGTTTTAACATATTGTTCATTGTTTATTAAACTACTCATTTGTTATGTACATGATGGCAACAAAATGTACCCACTATTTCCTCATAGAAGTTAATTATGTTAGTCAATAGTACAATCAAACAGTTCTACACATATTTCCGCCTATTGAGATGTCTGCAACAACATGACATTGCTAGATTTAGGGTCAATACTACAATTAAAAACGATATGAAATGACTAGGTTAAGGCACGAGCATACCATTAATCTGCAAGTTAAGTAGCACGTGTCAATTAAGTAAGTAATGGCTTGTGAATGGTGCTTTTTACAGTTTCTTCATATCTACGAAGTCACGCCTCTAACAGTATGCTTCAGGTTATATTCGTTTTCTGTACGTACAGCGACCCACCACTGGTTTTCCATTTACCAACATTGACCTACTCTACAGTGTTTTTTTGGTGCTTCTCCAATGCCATGCCGGTTACTACATATGTCAGCACCCACGTAGATGATGTAACTGGAAATGGTACCCGTTTCTCCCTTCTACAGTTTGGCAAAAGCTGTTTCGACAGTAGACGGGGTAAATAACACGTATGTGGTTTGCATTGAAGGTACACTAAAGAACAATCTTTTTTACCTGAAAGTTCGAGACTAATGTTTCTCTCTTCGCCTTTTAGGTGGCACATATAACATTACGGAGTGGTTAATTAAACTGAATACAAGCGGTTTAGCTGTTTTCCGTTGTATACCAACAGAAAACGCGTCAATGGCCAAAGGTTCTCAAACGTGGCTATTTTCCGCTAGTGGCTCAATAGAGGTAGAAGTACATACGTTTTCTCACTCAAAAACGCGTAAACTCAAATCACGCGACAAGAAAAAGTCATTTGATGGTGTTTTTTAAATTAATTCCTACAACATTTAGAACCAAGCTTTGCTTGTAGCATTAACACGCGTTGATTTCTTTTTTGGGAAGCAAACAGCTTTCAACTTTTTCACTTTGTTTGTTCACTTGCATTATTTTTTCGAGGACCTGTCACTATCTAGTACCAATTCTTACAACATTAGGGTTTTCTACTATTTATGACTTCAAACGCTGGAGCACCATCCTGCCGTAAACGTATGTGCTCATTGAAGCTACAAAACTTGAGACAGTATTAACTAACACTTGTAGCTGGTGGCTTGTGGTTTTTTATTGCCGTTGGTTGTGCTGGTGGTTTGGTAGTGTTGTCAATCCTTGGTACGTTAGTTTTGCAGTTTAGAAGCCTAGCCTGTTGCTGTTGAGATGTAACTTATGTTTTCTAGTATGTGTAATATGGTTTTGTTGCTTTAAAAGTAAGAAACACGCGTATTCTAGTGTACTAGATGAAGGCCCAATACAATAATAAATCACAAAGATAGCATTAACTGAAACTTGCCAAGCTTTGTTAATGTAGCACAAATGTACACTAGTGGCGAGCGTTTAGTCGCTACAGCAGCAGTAGTTTATTTTTTTTGTAGCTAAAACCAGCTCAGTACAAAGTTAAATTTCTGTGCAGACATAACAATTTAAAAACAAGCGAAATTACTGAAAAGAATAAGAAAACCACTTTGTTACTTTTGCCTAACTTGTATGATACGAATACTACATTCACTCACACTCGAGAATATTGGTAAAACACCATAGACAATCTACCTTGGTTATGGATCAAGCCTTGATGAATGTCATGTTATTAAAGGTGGTAGTGCAATATATATTTGGAAGCCTGAAGTCAAAGATCCTTATTGATTTCTCAACAATTCGAAGAACACTTACATTCCAAGTATCCCAAAGTCTATGGAACCCAATGAGGATTTCACCTACATAATTAATCCAGGAGATACACGTACATACAAGATTCCGTTAAATTTTCAAAAGATGAGAAGACGTTTCGCCCAAAATATGCAAAGAACGCACGTACTGAATTGCTGTCTGAATTTTGCAAGCTATGGCCCTGTTGATAGCATGAGAGCTACTACCAGCATAGGTAGGCGCTATTTTTAGCGCTAGTAAAGTTTACACGTACCTGTACAATACAGATTTTTATCACATAAAACAGTGTTTGAGTCTATTCATACCAAGCTTAGCATTAGACATTGCTTGTAGCCATCATACCTTTCTTATTTCGCTTTAAGCTATCTGATGACTTCTATGGCATGAATATACCACGATGTGTTATCTTTGTGTTCAGTTCCATGCATTCAAATCCTACTTTTTCCTCCTTTAATATGCAGTTTTTATAAACTAAATAAAACACAAAGCGGTTGGGAAAAAAGTAGATGTTGAACGTGTACAGGTTTTAGATTTTTAACGAATGTATTTATCGGAAATAGCTTATCTATTCCTGGATTAATTATGTGGTAACGCAAAGTCTCGAGTCTCATACACAAGATTTTTGTTTGTGTTATTGTGCGTACTACCCTTACGCACAATAATTTTATGAGTTTAAAATTATAACTATAGTTTAAAAACAGCCATTCATAGAAGAAATTTTATTTTTAAGCTTTTTCTGAACGAAGTTATTTATAAATTGGAAACAGAAAACGCGATGTTATTAAACGCTTCTTAATATAGTGTGGATCATGTCCAAGTACCTACATGTAGTTTGTAAGAGTGAAAAATGTAACATCTCCGGTGCACGGAATGTGATCATTTTTGTACGCCGGAGATCACTATCTCACGGGCATAAACAAGATAGCCTCTCCTCTTCCGTACTCCTTGGATAAACATCAGCGGGCGCTAAAAATCTATCATACATCTTCTTAAGCATACAGTACCTAGCCACACAGCTAAAAAATGGAGTCAAACAGCGCATTCTTTAATGAGATCCCCATAGAGGCCATTGTTCTTATTCTACAGTTTGTTCCCGTATTAACTATGCATTCAGTCGTGTGTACATCAAAATTATTATCTAATATCGCCAAACACCACTTGGGATACAAGCAAAAGGAATTCATTGTGATAAACAATATGATGGAGCTCAAAAGGCTGTATAAGGAAGCTCGATGTTTGATAATGACAAAGACAACTTCTATTTATTTCGAAATCAGCAAGACATCAATTTTATGGTACCTTCAAGGCGCTTATGCAATAGCACTGCACAAAGCAGTTGATAACAATGTTGATTTCACAGACTTAAAGGTCATTGATAGTATAGAATTTGCTTGTGATTGCAGAGTGACTGATGATCATCTTAAACAACTTGCTGGGATACATAAAATAAGTTGCCGTAAAGCACAAATATCAGATGATGGGATTAAAGCATTATCTGGTGTTCATACGATTGATTTAAGTGGTTGTAAAGGTATTACAGATGAAGGTGTCAAGGCTCTGGCAGGTGTTCATGAAATAAGTTTAGAACAGTGCGAAGGTATTACAGATGAAGGTATTAAAGCCCTGGCTGGTGTTCATACAATTGATTTAAGCGGTTGTAAAAGTATTACAGATGAAAGTGTCAAGGCTATAGCAGGTGTTCATGAAATAAGTTTAAAGCAGTGTGAGGGTATCACAGATGAAGGTATTAAAGCCCTGGCTGGTGTTCATACAATTGATTTAAGTGGTTGTAAAAGTATTACAGATGAAGGTTTTAAAGCCCTGGCTGGTGTTCATACAATTGCTTTAAGTAGATGTCAGATTACTGATAAAGGTGTTAGAGCATTAGCTGGCGTTCACAACATAAAGTTACGTGCATGCAAAGGTGTAACTGATGAAGGTGTAAAATCATTATCTGGTGTTCATACAATTGATCTCTCATGGACAGAAATTAGAGATGAAGGAATTAAGGCTTTAGCTCGTGTTCATGAAATAAGGTTACAGCATTGTACAGGTATTACAGATGAAGGTATTAAATCCCTGGGTAGTGTTCATACAATTGATTTAGGCCATTGTCAAGAAATTTCAGATGAAGGCATTAAGGCTTTAGCTCGTGTTCACACAATTGATTTAAGGTTTTGTCAATATATTACAGATGAAGGTATTAAGGCTTTAGCTGGTGTTCATACAATTAATATTTCACATACACCAGTTACAGATACAGGTATTAAAGCCTTGGCTGGTGTTCATACAATTAGGCATACATGAAAAACTGTTTTTGTAAAAAAGTTGCTTTGACTGTCGGTACTTTTCCTCGGCACAGCATAAATAAATTGCAAAATGGATAAATGAATGTGTTGTTTATTAAGTCTATGGCTACATTTAAGACCCATAATTTTGGGTAGCTGTTTTAAAGTTAGGAGCGCATCGACCTGGCCAGTATTCAAGGGAGTGGCCTCATCATCCAACCGAAATTGAGTTATGAAAGTTTTGACAAAGAACACAATACAATGCAAAATGGTTAAGTCATGTAATGATACTTAATAAACAACCTTACCTACTATACTCGGACGTCCACACCTCTTACAGATAATAATAAAAGTATTTGTATAGCATGGGATTTCAAGTATCTTTGAAGAAGTTTTTACTCGCCTCAGAACCATCTTAAACTTCAAGTAATTTTTGAAAGTACAACGTTAGTATCGTTTATTGTGCATCTACTTTGGCAAAAACATCTTTCATTATATCAGTACATTGACGTAACTGCGCTTCATTAATAGTAAGAGGTGGTGTCTAATAGGGAGGTAAGTGAACTGAGAAACACAAAAAGGGAAAAAAAAGAGAACCGACAAAGAGCAAAAAAACTCAAACAATCAATCACTTACAAATCGAATGATATTTTCGTGTGTTGGCTTTGCAAGGAGACCGTGTTCCTTTAATAGCATACATATATCCCAAGCACGCATTTTAAAGTCTTTTTTAATCTCTACGGCACAAAACAATCCTTTACCACGGACCTAAACGACACATTAAACTCTTATTTTATGTAAGGTAAGAAAAAAACTTACGTCATCAATCCACGAATACTGGCTCTTCATATCAGTTAAGAAAGCGAGCATAACACTTCCCATAGCAGCTGACTATAAAATCATAATTAAAAAACGATGCAAGAGCACTCTCCAACCAAGATTTAAGGTGAAAGTTAAATATAAAATAAATAGCAAAAGGTGAATTTCTTTGTTAACTGATTGACATACGTTTTCAACTAGTCCTTCTTGCACTACAACATTCAATGCAGCAATACCAACTGCAGATGCTAGAGGAGATCCTCCATAAGTAGAACCGTGCTCTCCAGGTCTATAGACATGTTAGAAGCAATGAAACAATAAAGGGTTAGTTTTTACGCACTGAATGTTGAGCATAACTTCGCGAGAAGATAAAACACATGAAAGTGGTATAAGACCTCCAGAAATAGCTTTACCAAGGATGATAACGTCAGGCTTGATACCTAAAAAAATCAATGAGTACAGAACTTGACGAAACGGTTTTTACAAAAAACAAATTCATCTCAAGAAAAAGAACACTTACCAGAGTGATCACTGCAAAGCATTTTGCCTGTACGTCCAATACCAGCTTGTACCTCATCAGAAAGTAGAAGTATATTATGTTTTTGACATAACTCGTAGCACTCCTTCAAGTAGGTCTCTGACGGAATAACAACACTAGTAACATGTTATTGTTAATAAATTGTTTTTCACCTTTGTGATTTTTTATGCCTACCCAGCTTCACCTTGTACTGGTTCTACCAAGAAACCAACAATATTCTTTCCATGTTTTTCAAAAAGCTTCTTTAATGCCTCAATATTATTGTATTCAACCTATAAAAGAAATTAATAACTAAACAACCAGTCACGTGTTCAAGAAAAAAAAATATCTAGATTCTATTCTCGAAGAATTTGAATGATTTGAACTTGCAGTTGATCAAAAAGAATACACACCTTCATCATACCAGGTGTGAACGGTCCAAAGTTCTAAAGAAAGTAATCAAGTTAGAAACGATGATGCTATTACAAAATGTAGTTTGTTGTCAAAGAAATACGTACATGTGTAGCTTCTTCATCATCAGACATTGAAATAATAGTAGTTGTACGACCATGAAAGCAACCAGTTGCTGCAACAATAATTGCTTCGTTCTCTGGAACACCTTTCTATACAAAGAACAAAAGACGTTAGGTAAAAACCTACACAGGGAAGAGAGCAAAAGAGGACTCAGTCCTTCTTTCTTCTTTCTTTTTTTTTTCTTACTTTTTGATAACCCCATTTTCTGGCTAACTTCAAAGCAGTTTCTACTGCCTCTGCTCCTGTATTCATTGGTAATACCATCTCATAACCAAATATTTTTGTGCAATAAGCAGCAAAACGTGGAAAGATATCATTATAAAATGCACGAGAACTAAGAGAACAACGTGATGCTTGATGAACCATTGCAGCCAAAATCTTTGGATGACAGTGTCCCTATTTTTTTGGATTTAGTTGACACGCCAAGAAGTAAAGAATGCTCGTTTTGTGAGCTTTAAAACCACTCCGTTTCAGTCGGATGAGCGAACCTGATTTACAGCACCATAGGCGGACAAAAAGTCAAAGTATTTTTTGCCTTCCGGATCCCAAACTTCAATACCTCTGGCTTCGGCAAACACAACTGGTAGCGGATGGTAACTATAACAAGAGAATTACTATGAGGGGTGTTTTTGGGCCTAAAAAAGAAAAAAAGTTGTTTGAACTGACAATAGGGACAATTTTACCGACAGTATCGCTCGCACGCTTTACTACGCATGGTACATTCCAACGCGAATTCAGCATGGTAGAAACTAGTTATTAGTACGTACTTGTGCGCAGCGTAGGTTTCTTCCATTTTAATAAGCTCCTCACTGCTCAGATGAGACGCCACTACAATTCGTATGAAATTGCGAAAACGATTTGGAAGTAAATTGCGAAATAACGACGTTTATGAGGTAGTACCTGGACATTTTTTGCCTTCAGAGCCAAACTGACGAACAGATACGTATTTCGCCTTCTGCTGCGTTCTGGCGTTTGAAAGTGAGTAAGAACGTTGTCCACGGGCTATAAAAGTACGAGAGAGCATGTTTAGATGGATAGCGAAAATTATAAACTCATTTTTTGACAATCAAAACTGTTTCCTTACTTTTTACACCCAAAACAACGCGTTACAATTATACGTTTAATATCAAGCAACATGGGCGTATCTAATGCTATTAAAACAATTATTAACACGCCTGTCACTTTAATACATTAGAAAACGAAGCGTCAATGATCTCATAAAGCATGTGAGGGATATTCAAGAAAGCTAAGCGTAGCTAGCGTCAAACAACGAGATTATTTTTAACATTCAGCCAACGTGCAACCAAATTTGATGAATTGACTCAAAAACTCGTAAACCAAACACAACAAACATGTCTCAGCAACTTTTCAGACTTGTCATTGTAGGAGATGGTGGTGTAGGAAAGAGCGCAATAACTATCCAGGTAATATAAACGCTTTACCTTTCGTTTCAGCTTACATTTTTTAATAACTAGCTCACTCAATCACACTTTGTATCAGAATATGATCCTGTACGTGCAACTTGTTAACAAAATCTTTATTTTGGCTTTTTGCAATTCCGTAGGTGTTTAAAACACTCTACAATATTTGTAGTGTACTAATAAATGTGTACTGACGTGTTTTTAGACTATTGAGAACTCTTATCGCAAACAAGTAGAGATAGACGAAGAGCCTTGTTTACTTGATATTTTAGACACAGGTACTATACCCACTGGCGTATATGCGTTGTGTGCGTTTTACAGCAGCGATATTAACTCGTTTTAATTTAGCTGGACAAGAAGAGTACTCAGCTATGAGAGATCAATATATACGCAGCGGCAAAGGATTTTTGATCGTTTACAGTGTTGTAACACATTCAAGTTTCGAGGCTGTATCAGGGTACAGAGAACATATCCTTAGAGTAAAGGACGAGGTAAGTACTTAGCAGAACTGCGAGAAGCATAGCCATTTGCTGCACAAGGAAAACCAAAACGAGCTAACCGCCGCTTTAGGATACTTACCCAATGATTGTTCTTGGCAACAAATGCGATCTAGAGGCAGATCGTGAAGTAACAACACAAGAAGGCATTGATCTAGCAAAGAGTACGGCGTCTGTGATGAAAGAAAAAAAAAACCGTTTTATTTTTTTTGTTAACTCATTTTCTTACCAACGCTTTGATAGATTTTGGCTGCCCTTTCATGGAAACATCTGCCAAAAAACGTACTAACGTAGAGGAAGCATTTTTTGAAATTGTCCGTGAAATCCGTCGCCAAGCATGTCCTGTAGAAGATGTACGTAATTGGAACAAGTCGGTTTTTTTTTTGTCTACGCGCGTAGTACTGATTTTTTTACGTGTAGGACGAGGATAACGACAAACCAAAGTCAAAGAAAAAGAATTCGTTGTTTAAAAAAGCTGATAAACTCTGTGTTGTATTGTAGTCCTTCAAGAGAGGAAAAATTTTAATCTCGTGCTTTCTATAAAATAGTATTTTAATCATACGTTCATTCATTCATTCTTCGGTACGTTCAGTGGTATCATAATGGTTTTATTGTATTTACCGTTTGAATTTTTTTTGTAAAGTACAAAAATCTGTCTACTGTACATCGTAACAAGCCCTTTTTGGGTTACGTCGTTGCGCAATCGGTTGTTTGCCATTGAGAAAGCCTGCTTTCCCATTGAGTATGAAAAACTTGCTGTAACTCGTCGGCCATAATGTGTAAATCGTCGTAAGGGTTATTGCATACGCGAGTATTGTTCCATACGAGCTCGCAATCTGTATAGAATTCATCAAGTGTAGAGTAGCGGCAATTTTCCAACTTGGCCTAGTTTTGCTATCAGTAAAAATGTTCCAAAGAGGTTAAGGGCTAAGAAAACTAATACGTTGTGCTCGTGTAATGTAGATTGAATCAAAAAAACAGCAAAAAGCCAGCCAAACCGCCCGTCTACAAAAAAGCAATAGGTGTCGTATGTATATTTTAGTCGACGCGTGGTGGTATTGTGGCTTTGTTAGGGGTGTTTTTGGGGTAACGTTTTTATCAACGTACTTGAATCTGCCCGAGATCCATGTGACTCTTTAAAGCTATTATTTTTTCAGGTTTCGTGTGGAGTTGAGGCTCAATTGGCCCTTTAAAGACAAACGAGAATTTGTGTCTCATGAGCGAATCTAATACACATTTACAATGGGTCGTGAGGTCCGCAGTCATTGTCATTGTCTAATTACAGAAGGTTTCGGTCGTTTTTGGTTAAGTGCGCTACACTTTTTTTTTCGTACACGCCAATGTTGTACTGCCTGTGTGCACCAAAACTAGCTTTTCTGAACAAGGTGACTATTTCTCCATTTAGATCGACAAAAGTAGAAATTTCTACACCTCACCCCACTTTTGTGCTGTTCGTAGTAACTAACTTTAATTATAATAAGTGCACTAACACGCTCGGTGTCTTCAACGTAACGTAGTCTTTGTCTCAAGGGAGTAAAGCTGATGTATTTTAAGTTTGTAATTATTCCACAAGCGTTTAGTTGCAATTTTGAGTTCTTTTGTGGCTGTCTACGCAGTGCCAAGTGTTTCTCGTATATCTACGCTATGAAATCAGCCAAATCATCAACGTGGTACAAGTTTGAATGATCAGCTTGGTCCTAAAGCAACTATAAGTTGTACTGTAGTACAGTAACTTTTTGTGTACCCAAAACCTGCTTGTGTTGAAGTGATGTGCTTCCATATCTTGCTCTTCCTCTTCTTCTTCAACAGTTTCTTTCTCCTCATATCCTACAGGCACCTTGTACTCCTCAGCTGGATCTTTAACTTCAATCCAATTCTGTTCCGGATCTTCACGTGGTTGTGGTGGTTGTTCTTCTTTTTTGTCAACTTTTTCTTCAGGTTTTTTTGTTTCTTCTTTTGGCGAAAAGGCGGGTTTGTATGACCTGTGAGCACGTGGTTAGAA
This sequence comes from Trichosphaerium sp. ATCC 40318, assembly GCA_038496445.1. NCBI lineage: Eukaryota > Discosea > Flabellinia > Trichosidae > Trichosphaerium > Trichosphaerium sp. ATCC 40318. The sequence continues at coordinate 27,288 of JALMLS010000404.1, read as the reverse complement.
TAATAAAATAAAAATCGTATTTAAATTGGCGTACTGCTCAATTGAAATAGAATGGTTAGATCCAAAGTTAGAGTCCCAAGCTGTATCCATGCCGCTTGTGTTGTTGCTGAACCAAACCTAAATTATCGATTAGGTAAAAAACATTAAACTATACGCCAAAACATACGTCTAGAGATGCGACTTTCTTTGGAAGAGGTACTACGCACTCACATATAAACGGTGGCGGTTTCGAAACGTCTCCTTTGAACGATAGAAGATCATAATCTTGAAAAAACGCAGTATTATTCGACAAATTAAATTTAATGTGGGCCGTTATTTTCGTTCCACCGCTTGCGATATTAGGTAACCGACGCCTAAAAGAGAATAAGGGCATTATTGTAAGTACTTCTGGTACTCTTTTGAGAGAAGTGTTTTTAAATCAAACCACAGATTGACAACTGATTGTTTTTATCGCGAAAATAGACGCTGAAAATGAAACAAAAGGGTACACGTACCTATCATACAATATTGAAACATCTGTACCAGGTAAAATACCTGTAGACACTCTAATCTCCCATGAACTTGTGAAGGCTATATCACCAGCTGTGTTTATGGCCATGATTTAGTTTGTTAAACTTTTCAAAACCGGTTACAAACTGACTTGAGTGCAAACTTGTTTAAGTCATAGCGTTCCTAACCAGTAAATCTACACGAAAAAGCGTTTACCTGAATGCCTGCCTATGATGGCTTCTCTAGGCATTGAACTTCGGTAGTTTATATTACTGAGAAAGTAGTGAATCAAGAAACGAGTGCCATGTATTTTATCAGCTACGTTTGGTACGTTTTAAGCAACGATGGATACGTCAGTGAACCTTCGCTAATACAATAGGCATGTCAAGTTGTAATCAACAACCAAGAGTCCACATACGTCACCTCACAATGGTCTAGTCGTAGGAAAATCGCTGACAGCTATACAATTCTTTCAAGGCATATTTCCGAAGAGTAGCCTCTTAAAAAGTAGCCTTCACAACATATGCGGGTTTCAAATAGGTCACAATTTTTTTGAATTTTCTTACTGTGAAACCGTAACAAGTTAAAGATTAATGCCAATTAATTGCGCGAACACTAGCCAATGCTTTGCACGTAATAGCTTGGTAATGACATTAATCAATCGTATGAACACCAGATAATGCTTTAATCCCATCATCTGATATGTGATCTACGACAACTTATTTTATGTATCCCAGCAAGTTGTTGAAGATGATCATCAGTTACTCTGCAATCACAAGCAAATTCTATACTTTAAGTCTGTGAAATCAACATTGTTATTAACTGCTTTGTGCAGTGCTATTGCATAAGCGCCTTGCAGGCATAGCTAATACGGGAACAAACTGTAGAATAAGAACAATGACCTCTATGGAATCTCATTAAAGAATACGGTCTACATGAGTGTTTGAAGGATGTGATCACCCTTGTACCTGCGAGCAGCATTAATCAACCTATACGTCACTGGTACAGAAGAAAAGAAGGTTCTTCCAAAATGTCAGTACTTGACCACAATCTACTCAATAAACCTTCATGATAATACAGCTTTATACACTTATTACACTATTGTTGGGCGTTGGCAGAACTCCTATGTTAGAATTAATAGTTGTCAGGCACAACACAGTGAAAACTACATAGATTCCTCCAAATTAGAAGAGTGCTTCAATGGCAGCCAATGAGAGTTTAGCAAGAGCTCCACTTAGTTGAACAAGGTTAATATTTTGTAAAAAAACAATTGTGTAATGCTTTATTGTTGTGTCTTGTACATTGTAAGATTTACAACATTGCTTGTAACAACTAAACAATGTCCAACAGTAGTATAAACCCCTTTATATTTTTCTTTTAAAGTATTAACTTTGACAAATACCTGAAGAGGAAACACATCCGGCGTTTTAGGGCCAGCAACACATACTTGATGAGTAAGCCTTTGAGAGAAAGTGTATCAACATGTGGAATCCGTTCCTTCATTACCCGAAAACGTGTCCTATTCACCTTTTGAAAATTTAACGGAATCTTGTATGTAAGTGTATCTCCTGGATTCATTATGACCTTAAAACCCTGCCAGTTTATATAAGATGATATTATATTAGGGCACCTATGATTGTTGAGAAATCCTTCAGGATCCTTGACTTCAGGCTTCCAAATATATATTGCACTACCACCTTTAATAACATGACATTCATCAAGGCTTGCTCCCTGGCCGAGGTAGAGTGTCTTGGGTGTCTTACCAATATTCTCGAGTGTAAGTGTGAATGTGAGTGTCTCGCCTTGGTGAACATGGTTCTTGTCACAACTCAACTCTGAGATGATATTTGAACGCAGTCTGTTTCGATACTTTTCTTTCCACGTTACTGCATTGAAATTATACAAAGTCTTTGGCATTGGCATTAGGGGATATTCATTTTGTAAACTAATAGCAATGCTTTGGTGGATAGCAGACTCAATTTCTTCAGCGTCACGACCCCATTTCCGGTGGTATAAATGACGATAAATGTAATCTGAGTCATTTAGTATGCCAAGAAGTCAAAAACAGTCTGATTCAGTTTTTAGGAGACTTCGTCAAAGTAACGTTAAACGTTTTTAAAACTATTTAGGTTTGTTGTGATTGAACTTTCTATATATGTAAGTATCTTCTATATTCGAATCACATGCTGGGTCACGTGTACAAGACATACAGTCCAAATACTTACTACAAGACTTTAAAACTTTGCGCAAAATAATGGATACAATTCAAAAAAGAACCAAAAGGGTTTATTTGCGCTGTGCACAATACAAAAGTAAACCTATTACATGCAAGGCATAAATGTGCCAATCTACTTTGATGGTGTTACAAAGACCCATTGCTGATTCTGATTACTTGAGCTGGAAGGCCACAAATACACATTCCTAATTTCAAAAAGAATTAAAAAACATGCTGACACAATTGAAATGAAACATACTGGTTGTTTGATCCTCCAGCATTACCATCAATAGAGAAAGCAACATTACGCTTTTTTAATCTATATGTATTACCAGATACATGCAACTTCTCCCAATGTTGATTAACATTATCTTGACTACAACTGTGAAGCTTCACGTTCCTGATTAAGAAAAAATTAGAGAAGAGTCTGTTTACTTCTTTTGAAAAGAAATTACGCACTGTCTATTGCTGCCACCGCTGTTGCCATCCATGCAAAAGTTTGTATAACGTTTACGGTAGATATAATATCCGCTACTGTGTTTTGTTTCGACCCAATGTTGATTTTCGTTGTCATCATTATAGCTGTAGAGATACACATTGTCGTTGTTGGCATTAGGTTGCTGTTGTGTTGTTAAAGCATATCCCTGTTCATTGTTCTTTCGAAGAGCGTATAAGTGTTCGTCATTAATGGAGGTAAGGCAATAACTTCTTCCAAGTTTTGTACATCCCTCTGCTTGACTATTCCTCGAAAACTGTTGCCATTTATTCAAGCTACAAAAAACAATATGAGCAAGCTGTGACGTTTAGATACTAACAAATACGCACTTGTTCTCTGGTATTTCTTCTTTCATTATACCTGAGTTGTCAGGGTCATGATCCATATTTAAAAGATGTCCGATTTCATGTGCAGTGAGGATGGTTCGTTTGCGAGAGTTGCTCAGTTCCTTCACTTCAGCTTGATACGATTGAAAGCCACAAACACCATCCATATGCGCTCTTCCTAATAAGTTACCACCGCTGCAGTCATGATATAGTAAAGCCACTGGCGGCGAATTTGAATAATGCCTCCATGTCCATGTAGTAAAATCACTATGTACATCACCTCTTCTCGAACACTGCCAACCGGCGGCTAAAAAAAAGCTGTCAACGGACTTTGTGGTTTTTTTTTACTTTTGTTGTACAATAATCATCCCGATTCTTTATTATAAGCAACTCTGATACAATAAGTTCCACGTTCTTGTTTCAAAAAAAAAAGAATCAGTAAACAGTTTAGTACTTGTATTTCAGAGAAATACTTACCAGTTCTTTGTTATATATGGCATTCACATTGTGAATGTCTACGCAAATAGTGGTTAGTAAAGACTTGGGAAAACTGTCGCAACTGTTAGTGACGTAGTCTACTGAACCGTCAACTCCTCGATTGTCGTATAGACTCTGATCAACAACCACTGCCTGTTAACTGTTTAGTGCAACACAATAATAATGCAGTTCTTATACCACGTGGAGAACTTTTAACGATGAAGGACAACCGCTAGGTGGAGGAACTAACGGTCGTTTATCTCCCATGGGGTATGCTCTTAAATAAAAGTCTGTCTTAAGTACAACAAAAAGAAACTACAAACCTTCTTGACCGCTTTGAGCGAGTACGGTTTTGTCTCTTTGACTTAATCATGTCATTACAAAGTCCACAGCCAAGTGATTCTTCGTGTTGTAGATTGTTGCGCCTTTAAATAAATAAGCTAAGGAACCTTCTACAGTGAAACATTACCTCAGAATCACGTGTGTGCCTGATCCAAGTTTTTCCAAATGGTGTGGTTGCATGAAGTCTATGTGCCTAAAAAAGAGTCCTTCTGTTAGCCCTAGCAGTCAGCTATCTCGGCTTACTTTGAAGCAGGTTCAATTACAAGCATCTCATCATTTACAAACAGAATACCTTCTATCGTTCCATCTTTATGAGTCATAAACCGGAAGCGATAGTTGTCGTTGATAGACTTGAAGGTATTTGCTGGAATAGGAAGGTAATTTGAACTGTTTCCTGAGCTTAAGATAATCTACAATCTCAGGTTAAATAACAAAATGTGGAATAAAAAAAAGTTGGAACAAAAAACCCACTCACTCTAGAATCGAATGTGAATGGCGACGCTTTGATGCATTCGATCGTCATCGAACCATTATGTTTATGCATTTGTAATACGTAAACTCCTTCAGCGGTTCGTTTTGGAGACACTGATAAATCAACTACAAACAATCAGCATTAGTTGGTTTCAAGAAAACTTGAATAGTACTTGATGTAACCACTTCAAAGTCCTCTACGTTATCCCAAAATTGCTTATCATGGCATAAAACAGCTGTAACCATAAATACTGTTTGAAGTAAGTACTACCACATTACCATAGACGCATTACCAAATACACAAAGCTTCCACATTGTTGTAGTGTTGTTTATGTATTGAATGTTTTTAAACGTTCTAGCTTAAGTATTTAAGCACTGTTGACATCAACCATACCACGTATCTTCTCGCTTTTGTCTATTAAATTTTACGTTTAGAATGGTTGGATATGTCATAAATACGAGATCGGGTATTCATCGGACAAACTATGTATTTCAATAAGCTAATTATCTGAAAAAGAAGTGCCAGGGTCATAATCAGGGTTGTTTTATCACGTGAGGTGACATATGGTTTAGTGTGTAAACAACTTTTGTTGTCTCAATATCAATGAACATGAAAGCCTAGCCATGAGTTGTGATGTTCTATCTTCACATTCAACCAACGTGTATTCCATACCTAGATAACACGGAGTCTCTCTGAGCACGTCAGAACCCTTAACTATTCAATGAATTAAATACAAGTGAAAACCTGTGCTTTAATGCCTTCATCTGTCACATGTTTACAGCTGCGCAGATTGATAGTATGAACGCCTGTAAGTGCTTTCATATGGTTATCTCTAATTTTATAGTACTCAGCAATATCAATGTGGTTAGGTTGTCTATTGCTTTCAGATCTTATTTTTTGATGAAGTTTTGAATGTGCGACAGCCAGCAAGTTTTGAGAATAGTGTACTATCCCCCATACGGTCTAGGTGAACTATGGTGTTATCCATACCCTTGTGCTGATTTATCTTTAGAATATCTGTGTATCGCTTGAGATAAACATGTCTGTATCCAATAATATCATGAATAATATCAGCCATGTTCCAACATGATTGAGCAACAGGAAATAAATCTTTGTCACCCACGTGTTCTAAAATAGCTGAAATGATCTCAGGTGGACAATTCATAATGTTTCCCTTCACTTGTTGTGATATTAGTAGTCCTTTTTCGAGTTAATAATACATATGTGAAATACAAGATGGTGTTTGAAGAATAATTTTATTTCAGTTACATTGAAGGTGAATTACGATGTCTTTTGCATTATTAGATTTACAATATTGCTTGTAACAACTGAGCAATGTCCAAAAACAGTTCCAAAAACACCATTACATGATTCCTTACTAGTGTTGATGTTAGCAAATACTTGAAGAGGGAATACGTTTGGTGTTTCGGAACAGGCAACACATACTTCCATACATGTGCCTTTAAGAGATAAGGTATCAGGAGGCACAGATTGTATGCTTGTATACGATGGCAGCAGTTCTAACTTGTCGAAAATTAGTGGTAGTTCAAATGTACGTCTGTCTCCTGGAGTCATTGCAAGATGAAAGTAACGCATATTTGATAAATCGGGAGGAGGTGAATGATATAACTTGTAATTGTCGAGAAAACCATTAGGATCTTTGATTTCAGGCTTCCAGATATGAATAGCATGGCCACATTCAATGATATGACAGTTTTTAAGATGGGAGCCAAAGCCGAGATAAATTCTCTCAGTTGTTTTACCAATATTTTGAAGTGTGAGTGCGAATGTTACTGTCTCGCCTTGGTGAACATGGGTCTTGTCACAACTCAACTCTGAGATGATATTTGAACGCAATCTGTTTCGATACTTCTCTTTCCACGTGACTGCATCCAAATTATACTTTGTTATCGGTACTTGAAGTGTTTCCTTTCTGTACTGTACTACTATTGCTTGTTGAGCACTGAGATCCTTGGCGATTCGTTCGTGGACAGCACGCTCAAGTTTGTCGGCATTGTGACCCCATTTTTGGTGGTATAAATGCCGATAAATGTAATCTGAGTCGTTTCGTATCATTTCGCATAGATAATGGTTTGATTGTTGTAGTGACGATAAATCAAGCCAGTCAAGGTTGTTTGTGATAATATTTAACAAGATCTCCGTCGGTAGTGAAAATAAGTCTATTAGCATGATTGATGTATCACCACAGTGTTTAGTCGTCATTTGATATTTATTACTGTCCGCTATTAATACTTGACGCTTCATGTTTACGGCTAAGTTGTACAGCTACATTTAAGTGAACACTTTGACTTTTTACACAACAGTTGTTATCACCATGTCCAACAAAGTGCACGAACGAAATGGCACTGGCATCAAATTACTTTTTAACGCTCAATTACATGGAAGCAAACCTGATTTGCACTTTACTCAAACCACATATTCTTGACCTAGTATGATCACGTGCTCATAGATAACACGATGCACTATTAGTGTAGCAGTCCTGGTTATTTCCTATATTGTATTCATGCTCTTAGAGTTACAGTGTTTGGCTTTTGGTGAATCTCAAATAGGAAAATAACCCTTTTGGTCCCTTTGTTTGATTTTAACTTCAGGTATTCCGAAACAATAATCTTACACGGAGACGTCATGTCTATTGTAAAAGTAAAATCTGGTAGTTTGGAAAATCTGGAAATGTAAAAAGGAAGTATGTGGAAGTGCTTTTTCTCCCCATACCACCAACAAATTGAGTCATCAGTCGCCGAATATGGGGTATAACACCCCGGCCCTAAAGGGCGGAAGATTATGTGGTATATTTATTTATGGTGTGGGGAGAAAAAGCACCTCCATCATACTTCCTTTTTACATTTCCAGATTTTCCAAACTCCCAGATTTTACTATTTTACTCATTCCCTTGTCTAAAGATTGTTCAACCCCGGTATTATAGGCATATTAATACTCGTGATTTATTCAAGAAAGCTAAGAATAACATCAACGTGACTTGCCACCAGCCTTAATCTCATGGTTTTCTTTCTCTTACATGATGTGATCTAGGTCAAACGCACGTTACCTGAATGTTCGTCAAAGATTTGTAATGACGGCATTCATTATGATAACGTATCACGACAAAAAGCCTTTGTTTTAATACGTGGCGTACACAATATTGTGGCACGTGTTACCATACTTTTCTGTTCTCAATGTCAAGCGCAATATGTCTCGCTATTGTTCTTGTTTTTCTGCCATACCTTGTTGTATGTCAGGGGTTCATATACGATGACACGCCAGTAATTGCTTGTAAATACACTTGTAATACAACAAAGTCAGTGTATTCATGGTTCAGTACGCCCAACACTAAGCTTATCACAGCGCCATTGCGCAGAGTAAAGTTTGAAGGATGTAACTTGAAAAATAATTTCGAGCTCTCAGGCACAAACTCCGCACATGCCGTTTTACTAACAAACAGTATTTAGGGTACATAGCATACACTCTTCAAAATGAGAGTAATTGTGAGACGTCAAATGGGGAGATGTTTCATCCTAGACTTGCAAAAGCAGTTCAATCGCAAGGAGCCATTGCCTTTATACTATTTGTTGGTCGGAGAAACTAATACTCCTTCAAACTCACTCATTTTAGGTGATTTGCCAATAAATATTCTCCAGCCGACACGCAATTTACGAATACCATTCATACTCGCACAGGGATTAAGTACAAACTTTACTGACAGTTTCGTTGACAACTCAATCACTACATTGATTCCGGCTTCTAACCGAGGTTTGTCCTACTATTTTCTTATTTTAAATTGTGCGTATTTCATTTGATTAATTATTGACAGTTATGGATGGCTACAACCTATTCATTATCACGTGGAGATTTTATGAAGTGACAGTGCCAATTGTGTTTTTTCTTTTACTCTGCTATGCTATTACAGTCTTTACTCTAAGGCAACATAAGCGATGTAGCGCTAAATCACCAAAAGCTAACATACCTGTGGTACCTGGTCAAGAACTTTGGGCTGGCATATTGCTTGATGTAGCCTTAGTATCAATAATTGGAACAACATTTGGTACGTATTGGGCAAGTATATTTTTGAATCTTATTATTGTACAGTACGTACTCTTCAACCCATTATTGATTTGTATGGATACAACGGAATCAATAGCAATCAATCTGTTTTGTTTGTCTCAACGCTTGCTGTTTCAGGTTTGTTTGCTATGGTAGTATCGACAAGTGCATATTGGTAAGTGCTTTCTCAATCGATATTTTATTATCTATCCACCAAACCAAAGAACAGTACTTTTTAAAGTTTAGACAACAACAATTGTGACGTAATATTTAGGCTCCAAGCTGCGCTTTCGGGACACCCAACATTTACACACAAACGTATTGCAATTGTTGCTATGGTATATACTACCATCAGTTGTATGGTAACCATATTGTATAGAGTAATCACTTCAACTCACCTTGAGTACGTCCTAAGGTTTTTTGCCACACTTCTAACAAACTTTCATAGCGTCATAGTAAACGTTCTCGTGATATCCAACACTTTGTTAATGTTGATTTTTATATTTGTACGTTACTGTCTCACCTTCATGTATGTTTTAACAATTATAACAAAGGTAAGTGCTTCGGTAGTTTACTGCAAGACAATGAGATACGAAAAAAACAAGACCTCTAGAAGAGCACTAATGCGTGTAAGTAAATAAATCAGTGCAGTAATATCACGTGCTCATATATTCTAGATAACACGTTGCACTATTGGCGTTGCCTTACTCGGAGCTCTCATTATTATCGCACAGGCTCTAAGAGATAGAGTATATGACACTACAGTAGGTTGGCTTTTCTGTTTGCGCTCTTTTGAGGTATTGATGATATGTGCCATCTACTCTTACTACGCTCCACCTTGGCAAATGTTCAAGACATTAAGCAAAATGTTGAAAAGAGAGAAATCAAAAGGGAGCTCTGATGGAATTGCGAAAAGTACTCATTCACTCGATAGCCCAACGCAATCAACCGTAAACATAAGTAGTATCTAGCTTCTAGTTAGTGCATACTCCGAACAAGTGTACAATAGTAACATAAAAAGCGTAATAGCCTCAAACGCTTGATTTATCTTATATTATTCTGTTTGTTCAATTGAGTGTTTATTGTGCCAGCTGGCTTAATTTCTTGATTACGTTAAGTTTCGATAGCAGAGCGCGAAATTTCGTTGAGGAATCCGGAGTGACGCTAACGGTGATACGCTCCATCGAACTCACGTTTCGTAAAAGTGTACATAGTGTGCGAACAACTTTAATTGGTTTTTTTTCAAGTCAATTTACTTCTTACAGCAAATAAAACGTTTCGCGTTTTGTCGTTTGTGCCTGCATCTGGTGTTTATTGTCCCAAAGATCTACCACGTGACCCTCCGGTACGTTTTCTCAGAAATAAACCCAAACCATTGGTTTCAATGGCAATTAACGCTCTCTAAGACATTTTAGCCTCCAATGGATCATAAATCGTCAAAGCGTGGTTTACATTCCACAAACGATACCCCTCCTAACCTACTAGACCTTCCCTTTGATATTCAACGGTATTTATGCTCTTTTAACGAGGAAACGTTCGCAAAGTTCCATATACTCTCAAAAAGAGCTGCAAAGAACACGCATTACAATGCCAACCTTGAAAAAAAAGGTATGTGGATGTATTGGTATAATAGCGGCAGGATATGCCGCACTACCATGATGAAAGATGGTGAAAGACACGGAGAAACGAAGCAGTGGCATGAAAATGGACAACTTCATATTTATACAGTGTTCTCTGGTGGTAAGTGTAAAGGAGAGTACAAACAATGGCATGAGAATGGACAATTATCTACAGTCATGACCTTTGTTGATGGAAAGAAAGACGGAGAAGTGAGGCAGTTTCATGAGAATGGACAATTATCTTCAACCATCACATATGTTAACGGTAAGGAAGATGGAGAAGTGAAGCAGTGGGACGAAAATGGGACTCTGTTGTTAACTGCTTTATTTGTTAATGGCGACCAAATTGATGCTAAAAAGTGGTATGAGAATGGACAACTTCATAGTTGTACTCCATATTCTGATGGTAAAGAACATGGAGAAGTGAAACGGTGGGATGAAAATGGGATACTACAAATAAGTGTTGAGTTTGTTAAGGGTGAAAATGTTAGTGTAAAAAAGTGGCATGAGAATGGACAGCTTGAAAGTTATACTCTACTGGTTGATGGCAAGCCAAATGGTGACTGTAAGATATGGCATGACAATGGACAACTTTCAATGCACTTTACACTTGTTGATGGCAAGCCAAATGGTGAGACTAAGCATTGGCATGCCAATGGACAACTCTCTCTAGAAACTACAATAAGTAATGGTATGAAAAACGGTGGGTACAAAAAGTGGCATCATAATGGACAAATCGTTGTACAATCAACATATGTTGATGATAAATTAAACGGTGAGTACAAAGAGTGGGATGATAATGGACAACTTTTAATATGTACAACATACAAAGATGATGAAGAAATACCTCAATAATTTTAGTATACGCAACAATAAAAGAATGTGGTGCAGCCATAATACTGTCAAATAAATAAAAATAGGTTGATCTAGAGTCGTGTTTTAACAAGCGTCTTAATTAAAATAAGCATGGCCAAAAGGAGAATACAAGCAATGGTAATTAGCGGAAGAGTATTATTAAATGTAAACACGATGAGAGACTGTGTAATGCATGGTTTAGCAATAGCCAACTTGCTCATCATTGTATACATTGGTGATGAACATGCGCGCTCTAAGTCATGGTACAATGCTGGGCAAAGGCGAGAGCAGGTGGGATTTAATACTGCCGCTTATTCTAATACTCTGTCAAAGTCTACTAAATAAAAGTAAAGGAGTTTATTTAGAACAACTAGCATTCTACAAAGAACCTGTCAACAACAGTCCGTGCTTTTTATAAGGCACGTGATTACGCTTATTAAAACAATTATTTTTAAATACCATATCTAACACTAGGACGTTTTTACTTTTTTGGTCTTAACCTTTCTTAGGGTACGTGTTGGCCAATCGATAATCAAATTGTACGCGATTCAACTTTCCAATGTATCTGTGATTCATCGATACTCATTGACACATGATACTAAGCATCTGCATAACATACTTACCAATCACCGATAGCGCAATGTAAGAAAACAAAAGAGACTTTTTGTTTAAAGATTTTTATGTACAGGATCACGCTTGAGCGGTGTCTCCAGAACATACTTCCCGTCTTGTAACCTCATTACAAGTATTTGACAATTTTCCAAGTTCCAAGTTGCCTGCATTTCATCTACAGTCCATTTGAAATACCTCATCAAAAAAAGACGAAGAGTGATACCATGTGATACCATTACAAAGTTCTCTAAGCAGTTTTTGTACTTAAACTCTCTTATAATTGTAGACCAGAAGCTTGTAACACGATCATATACATCAGAACCTGATTCTCCATTTGGTAACCTGTAGTAGAAGCTTCCAAATTTTCTTCTTTCTTCCCGACATTTAAGAACTTGATCAGGATCTTGAAAATTACCCCAATCTTGCTCTCTTAGTCTTGGTTCTTCTCTGTACTAAATTATAATGTTATTGATGTGGCTATGAAGTTATATTTGTAGTACTGTGCATTGGTTATCATCAAAAGATTCGGCAATATTGTGATAAGTCTGTTGAGCCCGACGATATGGTGAAACGAAAAATCTTACAGTCTCATCTCCTATCATCTCTCTAAGAACCTTGCCTGCATTCTTTGCTTGGGAAACACCCTTGGTTGTAAGCTCAATCTTATTATCAGGTTTTTTAGCGTATATATTGTGGTCAACATTACCCTAACACAAAACTTAGCGAAATTGATTTCTTAAAATAGATTGAACAAAAATAAGCTACAAACAAAATAAAAATGTACCTCTGATTGTCCGTGTCGTATTAAGAAGATTCGCCTTGGCATACGTTGTAACTTGCTTTTATGGTGAACGAATTTACCTACTTTATAGCAGTAGAATACTATCCTGAAGTGTTTTAGCTTTAACTGAAGCACAAATGTGTTTTGTTACTAGATTGTGCGTACCGATCAAAGTGAGCGAAACACCAGATACCTGCCGCGCCGAACAGAAACGCAGTCTTAATTATAAATACAAAATCGAAGTAGAAAAGAACAGCGATTGCTACAAGTAGACAGGCATCAACTAGGTATTCCGTAGGATGCTCTATTGTTGGGACTCCTCCAGCCCGGCTAATATTATGTCGTGCTATCTCTGTTCGCTTCACTAACGAAAACCGACGTCCCTTTATGTATAACTAAGCTATTTGATGATACTGAATTAATCACTTACCGATGGAGTCTGATAGTCGTTAGAACGTTTTAATGCTGCGTTGTCACCCATGCGGAGCGTTTAAAAATAAGCAGAACTTACAGTCCGTTCAGGGAACTTTTTTCGGCTTTTTGCACAAAGTCGTTTTATTTCTTTGGTTTTCACAAAACAGCACTGATGAGACGAGGAGGAAGAGGCCGTGGTGGCCGTGGTGGTCGCGGAGGACGTAGAGGGGGCTTTTCAGGCAATAGAAATAAGTTTCAACATCACTACAATAATACAAAGTTGCAACCCAAACGTAAACGAGATGATAATGAGCGTGAGATGTATAATAAGACGAGAATGTCATCAGATAAGCCACAATGGAAACGTACAGACCCAAATTGCCCCAGCTGCCATGCTGAACCATTCAAATGCCAAAAAAACTGTCCTATACAGTTTACAGGAAGATCTCACCGTGAGAAACGCCAACAAATTCTAGAGGTGAGAAAAAACAAGTAAAAGCATAATTCGCGTTAAAATGCGTATACCATCGCATAAATACGCCTTTTTCTGCTATTTATTACAAAAAATTATTACACTGTTACACTTTAGCCAATCTGAATTTTAACGCATGTATAGGAGAAAGGCGATGATCACGTATACGAGCAAAAAGGCGCAGGCATTAACTTTGACAAATACGCAGATATTCCTGTCAGCTTTAAAACTTCGGATGATGGTAAAATAGTGCCTGTTGATACATTTGGAGAAGACGTACGAATTATTTCTTAACTACAAAGCGAATTATCTAAGCATTCGCTAAAAAACTGTCAGCATTTTTGCAACTTTTCTTCTTAACTGACTCATTCGGCTAACTGTTTTTTTACCTAGTCCAATGAGATTCTTGGTCCGCTTTTACTTCATAACATCATGCGCGCAAATTACACAAAACCTACACCTGTACAACAGTATGCCGTACCTCTCATATTAAAGGGATACGATGTTATGGCATGTGCTCAAACAGGTACATTTCTTCTTTTTTTTTTTTGAAAATCATGTGTCACTTTGGCGTCACAGGATGTCATTTAGTTTTCGGTTTTTGTATGTGATAATGTATTAATACGTATTTTTTTTTATATAGGAAGTGGTAAAACTGCTGCATTTTTGTTCCCTTATATTGCAAAGAAGACAAGGCATTTACAAAAAAATGTTGAAAATACATTCCATAAAGGATTCAATAGACAGTATGTTATTACGATCTAGTTTGAACATGATATCTAAAAAGTTTAATATAGAGCAACAGCTTATCCTACTTCACTTGTCATTGCTCCGTCTAGAGAACTCGCAATCCAAATTTACGAAGAAGCTGCAAAGGTAAACGAAAAAAAAAATATATTCAAAACAAATTTTTTGGACGTAACTTTTCTTTGGTCATTAAGTCATCGACTACCCTTTCCTATAGTGATAATTATTAACTATATTGTTAGTTCACTAATGGAACACCATTGAAATGTTGTGTTGTTTATGGTGGTGTCCCAAAGAAAGGTCAAATCAATGAATTAAAAAGAGGTGTTGATATGATTGTTGCAACCCCTGGAAGACTTGGTGATTTGATAAATATGCGCGTGGTATCTGTTGCTAATATACAGTACCTTTGCTTGGATGAGGCAGATCGTATGTTGGATATGGGTTTCGAGCCACAAATTCGTGAAATCGTCGAAAAGAGTGGAATGCCTTGTACGTTCTAATGTGTCAAAACACATGTTTGTTTTTTCCACTTTATAACTCTTAATCAGCCGGTGATAAAAGACAAACAGTATTATTCAGTGCTACATTTCCACAAGGTATCAGAGGACTTGCTCTCGATTTTCTAAGGGATCACAGATGTCTACTAAAAGTACGTTATTTGCTAGAACGTATATTTTTCTAAACAAATATTGCTGTTCAAACAACGCACTTTAAGTTGGCGTTACGTTACTTCTATCAAAAATCTTTTAAGTTTTTATCATGTACACATATACTTTTGTTATATCACGGAGTTTGGCAATTGTAAAACTCGATAGAGCATTCCCTTGATGAAGACAAAAAAAATTGTACTTACTTTTTTATTCAGATTGGACGTGTTGGAGAAACAGCGTCAAATGTTACACAAGAAGTTAAATTAATTAAAACACCACGTGATAAGGTTGAAACACTTGTAAATGAATTAAAGGCAACACAAGGACATATTATAAGTACGTACAATCGGAGTTAAAAATTAAAACTTGACATGTCTTAACCTCATTTTTTTTTATAGTTTTCGTTGAAACAAAACGACAATGTCAATTGCTCTCAGATAAGTTATATGATATGGGATACAAATCAGCATCATTACATGGTGATCATATACAGTGTGAAAGAGAAGCTGCTATCAATGCATTCAAGGTAGATGATAACAAGGATAAAATCAAAACAACTAACTGTATTTTTTTAAGGAACATCGATTGAAGATTCTTGTTGCGACTTCTGTAGTAGCTAGAGGTATTGATGTACCAAAAGTATCTAAAGTAATAAACTATGATATGCCAAATGCTATTGATGATTATGTTCATCGAATTGGTAGAACAGGTACAAAACATTTTTCTTCTTTTTTTCCATCTTTTCCTGCTTTGCTTCTTTTTTTCTTCGTCCTCACAGGTTTTTGTAGGACGCGCAGGACATAAAGGTGCCGCTGTGGCTTTTTTCAACCCAGCCAGGGATCGCAGGCTAGCAGGAGATTTAATTAAATTGATGACTGATGCAGGTACGTAAAAAAATGTTATTGGTTTCACTGTCTTTTTGTTTTTTTCTTGGTTTTGTGTTGTTTGTTTGACATATGTTGTATAGGACAAGATTACCCTGCATTCCTTGATACATACAAAAATATGCCAAAAGGTGCTGGTGGTGCTCGATTCAATAAAAGACGTAAAACAAGACGTTAAAATACACTTTTTTGTAAAAAAAAAAATAAATAAAAAGAAAAACGCAAAGTTTTTACATTTAACTATCCGCAAAGGAGAAAATAGATCAAAAAATATCCAGATAATAAAATAATCTAAATTAGCGCTATCAGATAGCTTGTAAAAATTTGTATTTGTTACAACTAAAGAAATGGAGCAGAGCTTGCACAAAAAGTTTCCTGTTTTGGTTTTGTACTATTGCATCCAAACACTGAAAGCTAGTTCAACCTCACCCCCTCCTGCCATCGCATTTGCGTGCACTAAACTGCACTAGGTGTATTGTCTATCCAACGTTGTTGTTCAACCAAACATCTTAACCTTTGATTCTTTGACACGTCTTAATTTATACCGTAATGGGTTTTCTGTTTGGTCTACTTTTTTCTGGGCTTCTAAGTTACGTATAACAACATCCACATTTGATTCAAATAGTAAACCACCTTGAATCATCTCATCAATAACAAAATGTACCTTTAAAATCGTTAGAGCTCATTGGTGAAAGAAATTTTGGAAAAAAAAAAAATATTGAAAAAAAAAAAATGAGTTTTTGATGACACGTGGTTTGGAAAGTTACCTTCTCTACGTTGAGTTCTATATCCAGCTCGCATACATCTTTGAATTGTTTATCAAGGCATTGCATCTAATAAAAAATATTAGGTCATCTCTAGGAGAAGGAAAATGAAGAAAATTTCTGATGTTAGTACCAAAGTGTCAATAATTTCTAGAATCCCCAATTCTGGCTCGCTATCATCAACAACGAATACAATAAACAGTCTAGCGTACTAAAAAGTATTGTTAGATGTATGACATCCCTGACAGCTATCGTTATGGATGTAGAGCCGGTTTTAACTTTAAACGTTGGTAACCTTTTTATATATGAGTTTCGTCCCTTTTCCCCCTTCTCTTGCGCGTGAGAAAGTAATATAAACCAATATAAAAGGGATTTGTACTTACATTTTGTCAATTCGCCATCTATGAAACTAGATAGTATTTTACGCTTACTCAGTAGAGATATAACATCGTGGAGGTATTCTTTTTTTTTCTCGTCGTCCTTTGGTTGTAGTTGATTAATTCACGTTTGTTGTAACACAAAACAGCGTAAGAGCTCATAATTTGGCGTACAAGAAGAGAATAGAACTTTGTTAAACGCACTTGGCGCTCTTCGTTAAAGAATAGAATAGCATGTATCATGTGAACCTATTTAGCCAATTGGAAGTAATAATGACGCTTTTTAACGGTTGGCACAACGGAAATAAAAACTCACAATTTTTTTCTTGAATGTGTTGGACTGTAAGATCCTAGGGTGCAGCTCCATGTAGGCGTAAATTTGTCTTTACGTTGTAAACTGACGCAAGACCATTTGCTTCGCTAGATGGTTAACTAACTGGGAAAGATTCTTTGCTAAAAATACCTTCATCCTAGTCAAGTTCCTTCTCACTTTCAAACGTTTTGCTCGAGAGACCACGTGCATTCGAAAGGTACTTCATCTTACAACATACCACAAATACCTTTTGCGCTTTCCACCCCAAGACGTTGTAATATCGACATCATGAGTTTATTACAGCTACTTACAGAGATAGTAGCGCATATCTTACGCCTGACACAAATCGCGATTTTCCGCTTGTCAAACTTGCCGTTTCCTTGCTTTTATTGTTCACGACGTAATTGGATACGACGCTATTTATATTACAAAAGTAGCTCTTGTACAAGTCGTAAAACACGCTGGTATTCTAAAAAACACATATATCAATGTTAACGGTGCATGTTGTTCTGATGACAACTGCATCAAACAATTTGCAGGTGTTCAAACGATTGATGTTGGGTATTCTTTAATATCAGATGAAGGTCTTAAAGCACTTGCTGGTGTTCATACTGCTAACATTAGTGAAACTTCAGTAGCTGATGAAGGTGTTAAAGCACTAAAGGGTGTTCATGAGATACAGCTGTATCAGTGTAAGAATGTAACAGATGAAGGTCTTAAAGCACCTGCTGGTATTCATAAGATAGACTGTATAACTGTAATAATATAACAGATGAAGGTGTTATCACACTTGCTGGTGTTCATACTATAACCCTCAGCGGCAATGCAGTAACATTTAAAGGTATCAAAGCGCTTGTGGGCGTTCATACTATTTACCTCAATCGCAAATTAATAACTGCTGAAGTTGTTAAAGCACTAAAGGGTGCTCACTTTTGTGCAATTGAATTAAGTACACTCATTTGACACTAACTATATAATGAGAAGCACATCGGTGCATCTAGAAGGGCACACCAAATCAATTTAGCAATTAAATAACGGTTATTTTTTGTAAATTACTTTCTAATTTCTATTGTACATTAACTTATTCTTACAGCGGTGAAATCACGTAAGTATTGTATAAAAAAAAAAAACACCCTGACAAATGTCAGGTGTGGTTAAAAACTATGAATACTAACTCTCTTCTTCATCAATTTCACGTGGTTTAGACGTATTGCCTTCCATCTTTAGTAGTTTAGCCTCTACCACAGGCGTAGCGAGTATAGGTTCATCCTTAACTATCTCTCTCCTCTCAACATTTGCTGCAGATGCTTCAGGAATCACTGCACGTGCCATTAGCGGCTGAGAACTGCATTCATTTCTTTTCACAAATTAATTACACAAATTCATAATTTTCAACGTACGTCAAGGGCGCTACAGCGCTTGCTAGAGAAAGTAAGGGAGATTGAGCATTTCCTGAATCCGGCGATGATGTAATATTGTTTACTAACGAAGAGTGAGAAGATTGGTTAAAACAAGAAAGTTAAAGGAAAACAAAAAAAATTACAAAAAAAAAGAAATGTGTTGAATTTACCGTTGTGATACATACCAGTCTTATTCCTCCTTCGCTTTTTTCGTTTGCGCTTAGTATAAACATAGTCCGGATGCTTTTTAGAGAAGTCTTCTTTAATTTTTTCAGCTTCAATAATATATTTTTTCTTTCGCTCTGGGTCCATATTGTGCCATTGCTCGCCAATCAACTTTGAAATCTGAGCATTTGATCTGTCTAGTTTAAAAAGCCATAGTTAGAAATTATAACCTTTCTCAAAAATCCTTTCTAACGACAAAATAATTTTCACGTGGCGACAATGAACCAAAAGAAAAAAAAAAGGCAAGTTGTGAAAAAATAAAAAAACGAAAAGAAAACTACAAGTGTACCTTTATATTTGGCTTGAAGGTGAGGCCTCACCTCGTTCGAGAATATCAAGAAGCTATTCATTGGCCGTTTAACCCTATAGATTAACTAAGAAAACAATCACAGCATTATAACTGAGCCAACATCGTTTGCAAAAAAACAAAAAAAAAAATGAAAATAGAGGTTATCAATGGTCTCTCACCTATCCTTTTCATTTCTCTTACGTCGCCGCAAACGCGTTGGAGTATCCTCCTTCTCTTTTTGGTCATACGCAGTGAATTGTTGGGCTGGGAAAGGTCTAGCCTCATATGGCTCACGAACACGTCTACGACTTGGATCATAGTACCCTGTTGGAGATAGTATCAGTATTAAACGAGAAAAATATCGGAGAGAAGATCCGAAAACCTCTAAAGCACACGATCAAATATACAAATACAAGAGCTTCAGTAGCACACTCTTGATCTTGTGGTTTTTAGTTACAGTCGCGAAAAAAAAATAAACGAAAACTCGGTGGCAGTTTTAACTCACCACAAACTGAAATGTTGGTTAAAACGTACCACGCATTTGCCTGGCTGCGGGCATTTTCGTTGGGTAGAACCCTGCGTTTGAAGGATGGTACCTCGCCATGTGAGGGTGTGTAGGATATGTGGGACAACGCAGAGATTCTGGGTAAGGTTGTGGACGCACAGGAGGTGCATGGGAAGGTTTAAGCCAAAAAGAATTTGGCACTGTACACCAATCTATTTGTAGGTTAGAATAAACAAACAAAAGCAATGGAGTAGACAGAGAACTAAATGAACAAACAAAGGAAAAAAAAAAAAAACAATAACTGTCCATACAAAAAAAATACGCCAAACGGCACCTCCACGTGTGCTCATATCCATCGCGTATTTAAAAAAAACCACGTGGTTTGGACTGAGGTAAGAAGAAGAGAGAGAGAGAAACAGTTTATGGTACAAAAAAACAAAAAAAAACAGTGCACGATTAAAATAGTTTTTCTAATTTGTAAGGCAGAGCAGTTTAATTAAACTGCGCGATTTAAAATGAATTTAATTTGTGGGTTTTTTAATTTCGTGCACAAGGTCAGTCGCCTTGTAAAGCATTCAAACGAAGACAGACGGATTAGTTTAATCAAATACGGGCATTAAAGCGTTCCCTGGTTAATTAACAAATTGAAAATCTTTTGTAGTACCTTCAGAACCTCCCCTGCGCATCGCGTATAATGAATACGGGTCACCGAAGTCGGTTGAATGCGCATAAGGTATTAGACCAGGTGTCATTGCGTTTGGAGCACCAGCTTGCGGTGGTAGCGCACCATCTGATTGGTGGGCGTAATGATGCTCGTAATCAACCATATACGCTGGTGGGGGCAGTGTAACATCTGCAGCGTGACCTGCATACGCAACTTCGTTCATCCAGTCCCAATACGCACTATCAGTATTCGTTGCCATTGTACCGACACTTTTAAACCTGTGTGATGAGGTTTTGGTTTTGTTTTTTTTTTTCCTTGTTGGTTGGCCGTTTGGTAAAGGCGTTTTGTTGTACGTTGTTTCCAGAAGTAAAAGCGCTCACATTTTAAAAATACAAATTACTATCTCCTTATGTTCTCAAACGCAGCAACAGGTGTAGTTTGCCCATAACCTTTACAAATCGCGTCATATGGGTGGTATTACTGCCGCAATAGGTTGTAAACTAGGATTGACTGAGGTACAACAAATTTCAACAAAGCGCATACAAAAACGCGTTGTTTCCGTCCAGCGTTGATGAGATGTTGTAGAAGTTATGCTTTTGAGCCACTAAAGGTCTACTGTCGAATTCCAGTATAGGTTTTAGCGAGGCTAAACTGTTGTTACATTAGAGTCAGCGTAAGACGAAAGGTGTATGACTAAGTATTTTGGAAGGTTGGCGAGGCTTCATGAAAAAAATATGATAGCGTCTATAAAGCTGCGTGGCACCCAACGCTACGTTCGTTCAGAAAAGGCGGTAATGGGCAATAATGGGCTAACGACAGCACCGCTGACATCATCACAGCGAACCTGCTTGCCCATTAAGAACCAGAAGCATGTCACTTTACGAAATAGAGCCTGGTAATTCGTGTTCCTTGAACCTGGGCAAAATTAGAGTTTATATGTCCGTCCGGTATTTTTGCGAGAACCGTTTAGAAAGTAAAATTTTTTGTTGGTGCGTTACATGTCTGTTAGCGTAAATTGAGTGTGTCGTATAGCGCCAAAAAGATCCCCCGGGTTTTGGGGTGAGTATTTTGGAAACGCGTTTGGGGCAAAAACTCTGAGGAGGAATTTGAGTGGTAAAATTCTTTTTGTTTTCAGGCATAAGGTGCTCGGATCGATTACCCGACGAACTCAAAAAAGAATATAATCCTATCATGACCAGTCTGAAGACGTTAAAGCAAACCGAGAACAACCAAGTTCTAGATATAATCAGTGGGGTGTCACCTGCTGAGTCGGTTTGCCCATCAGAGGGAACGTGGCTCCTAAGAATTTCCTCGGTGATAAAACGCTATGAGGAAGCGCTACAATCAGCATGGGCCTTCCTGCAAGCTTGGGGACCTAAAATCGCTGCCGCTGGCGCTCTTTTGCTATTCTTCATATTGTTCCCTACAAAACAGTATTTCGAGACAGTACTCCTATGGGTGGAGTCTTTGGGTCCTATTACCGGCGCTTTGGTGTTCATAGCCATTTACACTGTAACGACCAGTTTACTCGTACCTGGTGTTATCTTGACGATATTCGCTGGATACTATTATGGCATTGTGTGGGGCAGCGTTGTGAGTTGGGCGGGGAGTATTACCGGTGCTATTCTTTCCTATTGGGTTGGTAGAAGTCGTACGTATATTTATTTATCACTCCTATCACTCTCAGAACATCCTAAAACAAAAAAAACCTGACGAAAAACCTTTTTTAACCAGCCGAAAAAAAAAAAAAAACTCCTTCCAACGTTACTCTCCTTGCCGTTACTCCAAAACAAGGCCTTGTTTAATTTTTTTTTGGTTTTCAGTACCGTCGCTTACTCGTTTTGGCAAATAGCTTACGTTATCCCGGCTTCTTTGTTTTTTGTCAAATTTTATTGTAATCGACTATTGACGCCGTTCTTTAGTGTTACACTCATCCGTAATGTCTTGGGTGTCCAAATACCCAATCTTGCAGGCAGTAAACAACATCTTGGAGCGTAAAGATGGTTTTAAATTGATTCTTTTGCTTCGACTATCTCCTATCACACCTTACGGCGTGCTTAATTACATGTTGTCAACCACTAAAATACGTACGTGCATACTATATTAAAGGTTTTTTTTCAATTAAAAAAAGCTAACGTCGTGCAAAAAAAAAAATTGTTTTCGTCACTACGCGCTTGAACTCATATTTTTGGGTTTGTTTTGTTCGAATGCTAACAAAGCGTTAGAATTTTGGCCATACACACTATCTACAGCGATTGGCGTTATGCCTGGTACAGTCATGTACAACTGGCTTGGAACATCTACAAAGGGTATTGCAGATATATTCAGTGGGTCTGTTGATGCCGATGCATCTCAACAACAAGTCAGAGGATGGATTTTTTGCTTGAGCATGATACTATCCGTATTCGTTGTTATACTTGTTGGCGTTGTTTCTGCAAGAGCTCTTAAACGAGAGCTTTCCCTCACAAAGAAGCCCAAAGAAATAACAGAGGAAGAACTCTACGAGGGAAACAAATCGGATACAACAAAAGAGAACGCGAAATTGGTGGTGTGAGCTAAAAACGCTCAACAAACTTTTTTGCGGTCCAATCTTGGACAAACAAAAATTTTGGGGAGCTTTTTTGCCCTTGGAAGTCCGAGTGGTAGCTGTCGCGATTTTTCACTTACCCAGCGTCAGTTTTTGGAATATAACCCCAAAAAGATTCAAAAAAAAAAAAAAAGAACCAAAGTGGTGGTCAGTAATGGATGTATAAAGTGTATGAGTAAAGATATATTATGCTCGTAACAACGTTTTGTTTTACTTTTTTGTTGTTCTTGTTGTTCTTGACTAACCCCTTGTTTTATATATTTACTGGCGTGTTTATTTTTAGTGGTTACTGCACGCGTCAGTTTTTTGTAGTGGTTGTTAGAAAATCAGGTATTGTGACAGTTTACTGGCTTTCTAGACTAGCCACATGTGCAACAGATAAAGTATTGTGTGATATACTCGAAAGCTGCAGCAGTTTATTGGTAGTATTATGAAATACTGCATTAGCTTTCTTGTAGCTCGTACTCAGAGCGCTAGGGGCAAAGTGAGTGGTGCAATGAGCACATTGTTCGTTGTGTCGCGTGTAATAGCGTAAGATTGTTAGTGTTAACACTATACGCGTCAATAAGGCAAATACGGCGGGAAGTATGTTCTAGCCGTTCATCTGTCACAGCTCAATTTCACTTAGTATGGGTGAAACAATACAGCGTATATTGTGCAACTGTGAGGTATCGTATATGTTAGGACAAACGCAGATGTCACAACGCTGACAGTTTGCATAATGGGTTGGCAGCAATGGAGCGTAAGAGTGATGCCTATGTAGTAACTAACTAGCTTTGCTTCGATGTTTTTATTCGCTTGGACCTTCAAAAAGTCAAAGTAAGTTTAGAGATAAAACCAACAACTAAGCACCCACCGCCTGTAATGTTGCGCGCATTCTCCTCGAGGTACGATAGATCACACTAAATGCCACAGCTAGTTATTGTGAGTTAAAGGCGTCATTCTAGGTCGAGTAGCTCTATTAACATGGGTGGGCATAGTACTGCTTGCTCAACGAAGCCTCAGTCGGTATGTTGGCTTATACACTAACACCACGAATTAACTCTTTAAGCTTGCTTCATTTGAGCGCTACAGGCATAAAAAGAAGCCTACAGTAGGGCAGAAGAAATCAGCAAAGAAACGATTTAGGTACGTCTAATACACTAACGATCGCTCTAAATGTTACAAAGAGTCACTGGTAAGGGTAATCTGAAGTTCCACCCTTCAAGCAGGTACAAAATCGCTTTTGAGAACAGAAAACAGAAATCAAGCAACCTACAGCGCATCACTGATATCATTGTAGCAAAGGATATGTAATTATACGACGATCTGCCTTCGGACAATCAAAAACGATGGTAGGCAATCAAAAGCACCTCGTTAATCTATTGCCGGGCTTTAAAAAAGTATTGAACCCACGTTCGGAAAAAGAGAAAAGACCTCTCGTCTCTGTGTCAATACTATCCGCTCTATCAGCTGAGTACAAACAGAAAGGGATTGAGAGCCAACAAAGTCAAGAAAAGGAAGAGACAGCTTAGACTTTAGTCGAAATACAAGAGAATCACCGTCGCCAAACAAGAAACTTTGCTTTGATTGGGACCATCTGTCTTCTTGTTTTTTTTTTGTAAAAAGTTTCTGCCTCTGTTCCATTGCAACTCCCAACGTGATGGCAAGGAAATCATCTTCTGTTTTTAATTTTGAACCGTAAAAAAGCGGTTTTGAAGGTCAGTTGTAATATTTATGTACATTATAAACAATCTTGCTATGCAACTTTCTGTCTTGTTTTTTGATATATACAACAGGAGTAAACAGAAACATATTCTGTAGTTCGCTACTTACAGAGCACATTAAGTCAATCAAGGTTAGTGGAGTCCACATGAAGTAATTGTGACACGTGATTGAATGACTTGGAATATAAACTTTTTTGTACTAGCTCGACCGCATTGGTCAATTAGGTTAAGTTTGTTTTTAGTATTTGATTTTTTATTTGTGTACATTATTAACAAGCCTCGTTGTGCATTTTTGTTTGCTTTGAGTTTAATCAGAATCAACGGAGACTGATTTTATTTTTTTGATATTGTTTTGAGGCGGTTCTCACTTGGCGCCATCTCCTGCCGTTGCTGGAAAGTTAGGGTTCTTTTTGATATCGAATTTGAGACCCTCTCCATTCGTTGTAATAGTGCACAAATCGCCTTCTTTAATATCGCCCTTGATAAGTAGTTTGGCAATTGGGTTCAAAATTTCTTTCTGGATGACACGTTGCAATGGTCGAGCACCGTATACTGGATCGTAACCGCGTCTGCCAAGGTACTCTTTACTTTCTGGAGTGATTGAAAGCTCGATTTTCTTCTCTGCAAGGCGTGCAGAAACAGCTAAAAAGTGATGAGTGGGTGGTTTTTTTTGCACAAAACAAAATCATAAAAAAGGTTGCATACCACCAAGCTGGATCTCTACAATCTTGTCCATATTTTCGTGTGATAGCCTGTTAAAGAGTACAAGGTCGTCGATGCGATTGATAAACTCTGGTGCTAGATGCTGTCTCACAACTTGCATGACGCCCGCTTTGCCATCTTGGCTGTTTGTTCCTTCAGGAAGGCTGGCAAGAACATTTGCACCCAAATTGGATGTCATGATAATCATTGTGTTTCTGAGGTGATGTCATTGTTAGCCAACACGGTTACATAATATTTCTTGAGCGTACCTAAAGTCTACTTTGTGACCTTGGCTATCAGTGAGCCAACCCTCATCAAGCACTTGGAGTAAAAGGTTAGAGACTTCTCTATGTGCTTTTTCGAATTCATCAAAGAGAATGACTGAGTATGGTCTCCTTCGAACAGCTACAGTTGTTGTTAGCACGCTAATGGGCATATTCATTATATACCTTCTGTCAATACACCACCTTCATCGTAACCTACATAACCTGGAGGAGCACCAATAAGCCTCGAAACTGAAAATTTCTCCATAAATTCTGACATATCAATGCGGATCAAGGCTGATTGTGTGTCGAACAGGAATGATGCTAATTGTTTGCAAAGTTCGGTTTTACCGACACCAGTAGGTCCTAAGAAGTAGTATGGGTCAGCACAAGATTACTAATAGACAAATAAAGCGCCAAAAAAAAAGCAGAAAAAAAATTAGGAAAAAGGCACGTATCAAAAATGATCCTAGTGGTCTATCGTGACCGTGTAAACCAGCACGACTGATGCGAACTGCGTTACTTATAGCTGTTAACGCTGGCTCTTGACCAACAACATGTTCTCCAAGAACCTCCTCCATGTTGAGAAGACGCTCTCTTTCTCCCATCAAAAGATTTTGAATTGGGATACCAGTTGTTCTAGCAACCACTTCGGCAACATCCTTTGCAGTGACAACATCACCAAGCATAGTCAATCCCTTGGCGTCCATGCTAGAGCATACATTTAATAATATGAAAACAAAGCAAAGTAAGAAACTGTCAAATAGTGTTTTGAAGAGTTTGGCTTTTAACAGGCTCTACAAACATGCTATACGTACTGGTCAGCTATTTCTTTTTCCAGTCTTGGAATCAAGCCATATTGGAGCTCTGAGGCTGAAGCCCAATCACCCTTTCTTTGCGCGGTTTCTAGATCAAGTC
This sequence comes from Trichosphaerium sp. ATCC 40318, assembly GCA_038496445.1. NCBI lineage: Eukaryota > Discosea > Flabellinia > Trichosidae > Trichosphaerium > Trichosphaerium sp. ATCC 40318. Next base: position 662 of record JALMLS010000404.1, on the reverse strand, counting down.
TTGCACGTTCTAGGTTCTTTTTCGCTGTCTTTCCCTTCTCAACTAGTTGTCGCTCTTCTCTCCACTTTGCTGTCAATTCATTACTCTCGACTAGAAGCTCAGCAACTTCTCCTTCTCGTTTCTTTAGCCGTTGTTTGGAGTGTGCATCGTCCTCTTTTCTCAAAGCCTCAATCTCGATTTTCTTGCGAATAATTTGGCGGTCAAGGTTTTCTATTGGCTCTGGTTTACTTTCTTGTTGTAGACGCAAACGAGATGCGGCCTCATCAATGAGATCAATGGCCTTGTCAGGTAAGAATCTATCGGTGATGTATCTGTTTGAGTTGACTGCTGCAGAAACAATAGCGTCATCAGCAATGCGCACACCGTGGTGCACCTCGTATTTGTCTTTGAGACCACGAAGCATGGTGACGGTATCTTCTACTGATGGTTCCGAAACCAGTACAGGTTGAAACCGACGAGCTAGAGCAGCATCCTTTTCAATGTACTAATGCAAAAAGTCAATGATGTTGCATTCTTGGTCAATCACGGTACCTTTCTGTATTCATTGATAGTTGTAGCACCAACGCAATGTAATTCTCCACGTGCTAGTTGGGGTTTGAGCATGTTAGCAGCGTCAATAGCGCTAAATATATGTTAGAATTAAACTGTTCAAAAGTAAATAG
>JALMLS010000030.1:0-200515 GCA_038496445.1 Trichosphaerium sp. ATCC 40318 | reverse complement strand
ACAACTTAGCAATGAAGCATAAAGCAGAGCCAAATTGTCTTTACATTGTAGTGGGGTACGTGTAAACTTTTTTGGAGGTCAACATTAAGTGACTGAGCACTTACATGATCGCCGAGAATAGGCACTTCAACAAATTCTAATTTTGATTTTTTGAAGTTGCTATCACACTGTTGACCTTTGCTTTAGGAATAATGTGGATAGGAGTAAAGATAGAGAAGTAAGCTTTGAAGAAGGTATTGTAATAGCTAAAAGAAAAGGAGCTATGTTTTTTGAGATAAGGTGAGTTGATGAACACTAAAATAGTTTTGAATTCTAACCTTTCTTTACCAAAAATAGTTCTACGACTGGTTTTAATGTTGATAATTTGTGCCGTGCTATTTGTATCCATGGGATACTAAAGAAAAGACAAAGAGATATTATACAAAATACACTACCGTCCGATAAAAAGAAATGCAGCGTAATGTAGCAATAATAACTTGCCTGTAAAGGTACCTTCTAAACACGTAGTACGTTACAGGCGTTGATACGCTCTGAGATATTAGTGTCAGAGTTTCAAAAGTAAAGTTAGCGCTTGAATGAATCCAGGCTATTCTTGACTTTGTGAGAAGGTAAAATAAACACGTGATAAGCTAAAAAAAATACAGAAGTTTTCTTTCGTTTATACAACAGTTGGTTTTTTTTTTTTGACTTGCTGTACTCTTATAGCTATCTTTCATCGTGGTTAATTATCAAAGGTTTATGAACATCTTCACTACCATAAAGAGTTAGGCATAATTCTTGAGAAAAGATACCACAAACCTCACAAGATCGCCTTTAACACGCTTATATACTGAGACGTAGCACAGTACAAATACATAGAAAGCAACAAGAACACCAAACAGAATCACTAAAAACTCCAATAAGTTGCTATTGCCCACTGACATATTCAATCGTACTTAAGAACTTGTTAACCATAATCCACATCCCAAGGAAAATGGCGACAACGCCCAAAACCATTGTTAGTCTTCCTACCCACCCTATTTGTAAAAAGTTAAAAGAGAAGTTTTGAACGGTAACTTGTACAGTGTAGTTTATCTGGCCATATTGGTATTTTGGTTCTACTTGGATTCCATAGCATGTCCGATAACCAGCCGAGGAAAGGAGACATACTCATCAAAATCATAGCTGCTAGACCAAACCAGTGGTGTATCTTTGTAAAGTGTGCTCCCTGAAACAGACTATTAAGTGTTGTTCAAACATAAAGACACCAACACGTACACTACTTTCTTGAACCAAATACACGGCAAAAGAAAAAGCGACCAGAGAAGAACACAGCGCTTCAAGGTATTAGTATTCATCTTAAAGTATTGTACTTGTACCTGTAACTTGGACAGCAATATGAAGTGGGAACCACCATCTGTAAGCCTTCATAAAACGAGCTATAAAAGCGCCAGCAAATATCAAGACACCGAACCTGTATACGTTCAGTTAGTGAGTTAAAAAAACAGTCACGTACGCTGCAAACATTAACAAAGCATGCAATTGACGATATATTGCCATTGGATCCTTTAATACAGGAGCTCCTTTTCCTCCAGACAAGAAATTTAAAGCATTTTTAGAAGACCCTACAATCGTTAGTCCAAGAACTTTAAGGAAAAACCTTTAATGTTAAGACCCGTACCCGCATTCGGTCCGTGGTATCCGAAATCATTTGAATCTCCCCATGCATAAATAACACTATAAAGCAGTTAGAAACATTCAAAAAAAAAACAGTTGATTTAACAAAAATGTTGTGAAAGCGTTAAGTCGAAAGAAATCACGTGCGGGTATGAATTGTTAGAAACAGGTATATCCATCTTATCGCCTGTTTCTAGTTTTTTAAGAAAGGTGAACTTTGATAGCGGAGGATTTGTTGCTTGATATCCAGAAAAAGAGACAATATCATTTGTACCACCCTAAGTTTCGTTGTAAGACAACGTGATTGTTTGCTCTTATTTCAAACCTGTTCGGTATCCAGTAATGGAAAACCTCCTCCGCTAGGACCAGGGTAGTATCTATCGTCGACACTAGCAAGCTAAATAGAATATGTAAGCGTATTTCGCTTTCATAAGTCTCTTACCTTCCCAGACTTATCGAAAGTTGCAGTTGTGATATCTGTATTTGCCATACTATTAAATTCTCCTGGGTTATGCCACCCAATAGCAATCCAACCTAACTACAACCACGTGTTAAGGCAACGAAAAAATAACACCAGAAAGGAGAATGTGGCTTACTTTTGTACTTGTGACGCTTATAGAAATGCTACAGAACGATAGTTAGTTATCATAAGGCGTACATTAAACTACTTTTGACGTACTATTCTCCCATTATTTGCCATGTTAAAAGAAAGTCTTCTTGAAGGTATACAGACTGAATAGTACCTATATCACTGCCTACGCTTGAAGAATAAGATGACGATTAGAACGTCAAAACCTAACCTTCACACTGTACCAAACAAACCAACAACAAAGAAACCACTAAACTTATTTTGACAGCAAACATTGCTTTCTTGATGACGTAATGCTTATTAACAGTAAGAAAAGCGTGCTGTGTTCCGCCACGCTTTTTTACTTTCCATTTATAGAAAACGCAAGGAAATAAATAGAGTATGGATTATAAAACGTGGATTTACTACAAGAATGATTTTATTTCTAAAAAGACTGAACAATTCTGCGAAATTTCACAAGTTTTGGGGATTTTTTTTGTTTCCTTACGACAATGCCCACAACTATTGTAGACGGATACATCTTTTCCAACATTGCTATAGGTTCCTCCTATCGTACTCTCAATGTTGAAATAGCGCTCTTGGATTAGTAAACCAAGCCTACAAGGCTTGTTCGAAACGAATTGGTCATTGACATACAATTGTCCGCAAAATATGACCAAAATCCACTCAAGTGGATTTTGAAACTAATCATGTATTAACATCAACGTCATGACAAATTGTGAATAATGGTGTTTGTGGTCCGGTCCCGGCTAAGCAACTCAGCAACAAAATCTGTAATCGGCTAAAACCGCTTTAAAAATGTGCGATTTTGTTGGTGTTGTACAATGGCACCACATGCGTTTTTTAAGTTCTACTATGCTCTCAATGGCTTTGAAATTCGTTTGTGTTCGAAACATAGATACAAAGCCTAGTATCAAGCAAAAAGACGGTTGAGTTTTCCCTTATTTTTTCTTAGCTGGTTATAGCCGGTCCCAAAAACTTAAGCGGCTAACTGGCTATAGCCGTTTAGCGATCAACTCTATGACTGAAGGTCGGTTTCTTGTCCCGTGCAAAGCGACGGGCCTAACCGAAAGTGAACAGCGTCTATAATAGCTTGCGTTTGCTGTCCCATAGTATAAATGTGTTGAATTAAACTGGGAAGGCAAAGAATCCACTTGTGTGGTTTTTGGTCTATTTTTGTGGACAGTCATATTTTTTCGAACAAGTTTCAACATACTTTACGCTACAACTATAAAATGAAGCTTTGTTCAACTTGTTTGTTCGAAAAAATTGTTCGAAAAATTGTTCGTGTTGTTTTATTTTGTCAGAAAAGAGTACTGCGAAAAATACCTGTACCCGCCTTCTTCGCTTGCTGTACGTCATAATAACTTTCAGAAATTACACTCCTCGCTACTTAACGTTTCTATTCAAGTCATATCCACAAATAAAACGGTGTCAACATGAGACAAGCAATAATAACTATTTTACAACTATTGTTGGTTATATTTATAGTTATCACGTGGTCCCATGACCGTGTAATACGCATTGGTGTTATATCCGCAGTAGAAGGCAACAAAACAGTGGACGGAGACAGACTTGTACTACAGGGTCATCAAATGTGGCAAGACGAAGTAATTTTTTATCTGAGCTTTCTGCGATTGTATTGACACTTTTTTTAATTTACCAGGTCAATGCTCGCGGCGGTATTACTATCAATGAAACTAGTCACAAAGTAGAACTTTTACGTTTTGAATTTGAACAAGGATGTATGCAAAAGTTCTATTTACCTGACTGGCTGTACCTAATGCCTCACCTAGCCTCGATTGTCCCGAAGGTGGTCTGGGAAAATGGCACAAAAAAGTTTTTAGAGCAAGGTGTTGATTTTGTATTGTTGGTGCGTTGTCTTCTTTACCCTAATCCTCGTGTGTGATATGACTAGCAGCCGAAATACGGCTGTTGTTGTATAAAATGTTTATCACTTACTTATTGGTGCGTGTAGCCAGCTTTTGGGACAGGCTTTTTTAATTATGTAACAAATGAACATAAAATCAACGCAATACTACGTACGTTTTTGGTTTGTATTAGCAGAGTATCATAATACGTACTTGAGTCTCACCTTTTTGTGTGGAGCGTGTTTTGGATACTCTGCTGTAGCCAAAGGATTTGTGTTTGGTATTTATTGTTATAGCACAAATTAAATCTCCTGGTTATAATATATGTGATGAAAGATTAGACCCTCCATGTACTGTGCCTTTAGGAAGAAAGTATAAATACTATTTCGGATTACTTGCACCATATACAAAGGTTTACACAGAATCTCTTGGTTTGTTGGCTAGTCATGGTGCCCGCACTGTAGCCGTTATATGGCCAGGTACTGCCAATTTTGAGTTTTCTAGGCTACTACAGTCACTTAGCCCAAAATAAAAATGTCTCAGCTTTAAAAGAAATCCGATCAGTTGTGTCTTACTTGCTCACCAAATCCTATGCTTAGAAAATTTCGATCGTTTAATAGGAGAAGTATTTAAATCTATGCCGTTTTTTAATCTGACAGTTATATACGAGCAACGTATTCCAGCCAACATGACCTTTATATCCACAACAATGAAATCAGTGGTCAAAGAACTCAAAAAACAGGAACACAAACCAGGTACACATTTCTAAATACTATGAGAACGTCTACCAAACACTTACCAGACTTTAGATATTGTATTGGTAGAAGGATCTATCATTTGTAAACATTTTATGAGTGCTTCAAAAGAGCTTGACTTTAATGCAAAGGTGTGAATTATTTCTTATGCGTTTTACTGTATAAACTGTCAATTCTGTAACCTAACTTTGCATTACAGGCATATACATTTTCACCTGTGTGTATTGATCGCGACGGTGACATTAGCGATGATTTAAAGTATACCTTGTCCAGTGGATTTTTTGTAATACACTCTTCTTATTTTATTTTATTTGAATAACTCATTTGTAGTGGGATAAAAACCTTAACACTGAATTCCATGACGAAAACGACATGACCAATTTCTATCATTTTGTGAGCAATGGAACAATCGCATCACCAATGATATTCAACAACAAGTATAAACAACGATTTGGAGAAGATCCTACTATGATTGGTGCCGCGGGTTACGTTTCAGGATACATTATTCAGCACGCCTACGAAACAGCAAAGTACGACAAAAATAGACTTCTTTTTTTATAGATCACGTGACAATCACATGTTGCTTATTTTTATTTTAGTACCTTTGATAGTGAAACAATTCAAGAGACAATTGCTGCAATGGAGATCACTGGGTTTTATGGAGAGGTTACTTTTGATAGATTTGGTCAGAATAGCGGAAGGAATCGATTGGTGTATCAATATGGAGATGATCACAATCAAAAAATTGTTGCCCCTCTTTATGCTGTAACTACAGAGCTCGTATATCCAGTTCCAAAATGGAATGAACGTCACACTACATTTGGATGGTACAGTACGTTCTTTTTATTTTCTTATTTCGTTTCTCTTTTTCTTCATTTATTCTCACTTTATTTGTATTTCAAGAACAAACAAGCGAGCTTGTGATGCTTTGTTTGGTCAGCGTTCTCATATTCATCACTCTTTGTCTCATTCCGTGGGTATTGATATACCGCAAACATCGGGCAATGCGTGCATCACAACCTTTGTTCGTTGTACTTGCTCTTGTATGTTCCTAAATCTATGCCAATTGCTCACTCATTGTTATTGTTTAGATTGGAACAATATTCATGTATGCGACTGTCTTCTTTTGGACACTTCACACTGATGATTTGCATTGTAATGTTGTGAGATGGCTTCTTGGAGTCGGTTTTGGCGTAAGTGAAGTCATAATTTTGCGTTTTGTAGTAGCCATAAATGTTACTTTTTTCATTGACTAACACGTGATAGCTGGCATATGGAGCAATGTTTGCTCGTATTTACAGAATTGGTCAAATATTTTTTGAAAAACGTTTGGCAGTCAAAACAGTCACCAACAGGATGATCCTTCCAATCGTCACTGGTATTGTTGCCACCGAAGTGCTGATATTGGCTATATGGACAGGTGTGAGTCCATCGAAAGCTGAATACGAGGAAGTGTCAACACCACACATTCTATCTGATGACTACTATGATTGTTCAAACACAACAACAGATGCTGTGTTCTTGTCAATACTCCTTGCTTTCAATGCATGTGTATTGTTGTACGGTATTTATTGGGTGTACAGAATATGGAGATTGAAAGCTGTTCTTTACAACGAATCAAGGTACGATAGACTAGATAGTGTAATATTGACTTGTTTTGAATAGATCAATTGGATTTGCAGTTTACACTCTCACATTCTTTATCATCATCTTCATCATCGTTCAGGTACCACTTATTGTATTTAATAAATATATGCTTAGTACTTGTGTAGGTGTTTGGAAGTAACAATCGTTCAGTTGCGTTTATTCTTCGTTCATCGTGTCTTATTCTTGGACCTTTCATCTCCATCTTATCAATTCTCATTCCAAGAATGTATTTCATGACACTTTCAAAAGAACAACTTTCTCTCTATGATAGACAAAGCGATAAAAGAACAACATTATCAAATATATCGCAAACAATGACAACAATGCAAGAGTTACAAGCGACCAATGATACACTACAAGAGAAACTGAAGAAATACGAGGAACAAGAAGAAAGTGTGAAACAATCCAATGCAGCAACAACCACAATGATACAAATGTTGAAATCAACCAATGGCAAACTTAGAAAGCGACTAAAGAAATACAAAAAAAAAGCAACTGCAAAAAAACCACCAGATGATACGGAAACAAATACAGCAATACAAAAGTTGCAATCAACCAACGACAAACTAAGAAAGAAACTGAAGAAACAACAAGAAGAAAATGCAAAGAAATTCAGTGAATTGACAACTACAATGCAAGCGTTGCGAGGAACCATCGATAAACTACAACAGGAACTGAAAGAATACAAGCACGAAGAAGAAAATGATACACAATCAGATGAAACAAATGAGTCAGACTCGGAGATAGTGGTGTAGCTAAAAAATCACAACAAGTAATCATTAGTTTTAGATATTCAATAAATAGCTGTTGGATTACCCAAGATTGTGTATATTTCAAATCAGTCTCAAGCATCCTTATCGAGGCCAAAGCATTTATTGATCACGTATAATAAGTTGCTTTGAATAAGAAACTAACCAAGTCTGTAAAGGAGCTTGTTAACACGTTCTTCTTTTTTTCTCATCTGATATACTGTTGTTGTCTAGGTGCATTACCATCACATTACATGCCTATTCTCTCACTATATTGTTAAGCTTGTACTTTGCCATTTGTGTACCGTCTTATTCTTATCCCTTTCTTTTCTAAGGTAGCGCTTACCGTTGAGGAACTGCTAATTTGATTATACTGAGTTCAACAAAATTCTACTAAAAGCGAGACTTGAAAATGTCTTTGGGTGTTTGTTTGGGCCGTACAGGCTAAGTACGAGGGTTATATATTACTAAAATGGTGGCACAACGTGAATTATCCGACCAAGCAACAAGAAGCATATTTTTCTACATTGGACAATTTTCAACATCGCTACCAAAACCACAAATCCAATAAAAATCAGCTATCAAATTGCACAATTTTTGAACATTTACTGTGGCAGTCCATTGCATGAATAATGAGTGAATATTTTTACTAATCAATATTACCTATTTGAATATTCGTATTCATTCATAACGGAAAAACATAGGCAGACTGGATTTTTTACTAAGCCAGTCTGTCTCAAACCTTGAATACGACAGATAATTATCCACCATCTATGTTAATGTTCACTCGACAGCATAATTTTCGGCATTCGAAGCCACCTGCCGCCACTCTCTAAACTTGCTTGGTAAAGACATTGAGGACATGACGATGTTATTTAGGCCACTGTCAAGCCAGACGGGTACTGGAAACCCCTCAGTACGGGAGTCCAACCCAACACCCAACCTTTTCAACAAAATACTATTGTAACACCACAGCGGGTGGTTCACCCGCTAGCGTCAATCGTTTAATAGCAAAGGGATCGTAACCCTTACTAATTTCTGTGCTACATGCCTAGGCATGAGTGGAATATACCGTCGTGTCAACTTACTTAAAAAGGCAAAAAAAAAATACACTTATTTTGTTGTTTTCTGGAGAAGTCAACGTTATGTTTAACTTGAATAATGAATACAACAAGAATAAAATGATTTTGAAACAAAGATATGAAGTTTAGCTAACTTCAGTTCTGTTTTGTATACCAACTTTATTTTGTGAATTGAACATTTAAAACTAATGACTTGTTGTAGCTACGCAACTATCTACGAGTTTGAATCGTGAGTAGTGTATTGCTGTTTCTCATTTTCTTCTTTTTTGTATTCCTCCAGTTGCTTTTGCAGTTTATCGTTGGTTGCCTTCAATTCTTGTAACTCTTGTATTGTTGGGGCTGTTGTCAATGCTTTGGATAATGTTGTTTTTTCTTTTTTGTATTTCTTCAGTTTCTTTCTTAGTTTGTCATTGGTTGCTTCTAACTCTTGTACTGTCGTGGTTGTTGATAATGTGACTATTTCATCATCCCTTTTTGTATTTTCTTCTTGTTGCTCGTATTTCTTCAGTTTCTCTCGCAGTGTATCATTGGTTGCTTGCAACTCTTGCATTGTTGTCATTGTTTGCGATATATTTGATAATGTTGTTCTTTTATCACTTTCTCTATCGTAGATATCAAGTTGTTCATTTGAAAGTGTCATGTAATACATTCTTGGAATGAGAATTGATAAGATGGAGATGAAAGGTCCAAGAATAAGACACAATGAACGAAGAATAAATGCAACTGAACGATTGCTGCTTCCAAACACCTACGCTAGTATTAAGCATATTGACATTATTAGGTAAGTGGTACCTGAACGATGATGAAGATGATGATAAAGAACGTGAGAGTGTAAACTGCGAATCCAATTGATCTATTTGAAACAAGTCAATACGCAGCTAATATTACTACTATCGTACTTTGATTCGTTGTAAAGAACTGCTTTCAATTTCCATATTCTGAACACCCAGTAAATACCGTAGAACAAAACGCACGCATTAAATGCAAGGAGTATTGACATGAACACAGTATCTGTTGTTGTGTTTGAACAATCAAAGTAGTCATCAGATAGAATGTATGGTGTTGACATATTGTTATATTCAGCTCTTGATGGACTCACACCTGTCCATATAGCTAATATAAGCACTTCAGTGACAACAATACCAGTAACAATTGGAAGGATCATCCTGTTGGTGACTGTTTTGACTGCCAAACGTTTTTCAAAAAATATTTGACCAATTCTGTAAATACGAGCAAACATTGCTCCATATGCCAGCTATCACGTGTTAATACAAACACAGATTATAGCGCTTACCCCAAAACCAAGTGCAAGGAGCCATCTCACAATATTGCAATGTAGGTTGTTAGCGTGAAGTGTCCAAAAGAATACAGTTGCATACATGAATATAGTTCCAATCTAATAAACAAGTGTGAGTATCAAACAGATATTTATGAGCGCTTACCAGAGTAAGTACAACGAACAAAGGTTGTGATGCACGTATTGCCCGATGTTTGCGGTATATTAATACCCACACAATGACACCGCAAGTGATAAATATGACAATACTGACCAAACAAAACATCGCAAGCTCAGTATGCCCTTAAAAAGAATTTAACTTGTCAATCTTTAAGAGGATGAAGGTGCTTTTTACGTACTGTATTCTGTACTGAAAATACGTTCTTTCCAGGTAGGCATAGGATAAACAAGATCATGAGTTTTAAGCCTCTCCGGAGCTATAAGTTGTCTTTGCCCGTTGATATATTGTACCAAAAAGTTGTCTTTTTGTTGGATTTGGTCTGCTCCCCATGAATAACGACCTGCTATTGTATCAAGCTTCATCGAGAATATATTATCAAATAATTGTCGTTGGAATGCGTAGAAATTAGCAGTATCAACATCCTGAATAACATATTCACACGCGTAGGGGTGGGAATACGAACTTAGGCGACCATTTTCATCGACCTAAATTTTGGTAGCTATTAGCACTACGCAACTATAAAAAGGTCGCTTGTGTTTGGGTTTTGCAGGTTACGTGCATGGAGTAATCTTTGCTCAATTTGTTCTATTCCTTTTTTGAGCAATAATGTCATAAGAAATCCAGCGAGATGATATGATACGTAAGTGGTATTAAATCGCTCATATATATCTGCAGCAAACTGACTCATTGTGCCATAAGTGGTAGGGGGGTAGTCTACAGAAGGTTCGTACTACAAAAACTATTTTAGACGATATTTTTTAGAAAAGTCCCCTTTCAATTATGTACCCAAGCTATGCCAGATGTGAATTCTAACAGGTCATCTTCAGTGCGAATATGAAGCATGCTTACAAAAGCTACAAACAATAAGAACACGATGAGTGTACAGTATGGGAATTGAATGCCTTTTGGTGTATAGTCTATTTCTTGAAAGTAGTTCATAAACACACGACCTGTGTGTGCAAATTCCATACACAATATCCAAATATCTGGATCCTCTTTTATGACTATATCAGAAACATCTGTGATAGTTTTTAAATAGACTGGATCGAAGTCTTCGATGGGTAATCTTGACGTAATGCCTCCTTGATACAAAGTTCAGCAAATCAAAAGCCGATTCATTCTGCACTAAACGCCGAAAACGCGTACCTTTGTCAGGCAAAGGGTGCTTACCAACAATATTAAATGCGTTATCTGTAAGATACTCGTTTATACTTGTACCACTGCATGCTCCATGACCATGAGATGCTGCCTCATAAACAATACTAACTCTCTTCGCTCCAGCAACGCGTAATGAAGACAATGTACCTCTAGAGAAGAAAAAATTACCACAATATGCTTTTTTATCAGGCAGGATTAAAACAAAACACAACTTTGTTATGGTATGGGTACCTGAATGGGTTTTCGAGCGGTGGTAAAATAGAAAGAGACCGCCTACTACGACGCAAATTAAGTCCAAGCCATAAAACTAACTTCATTAGCTTCCATTTGTCGCTCAACAATTTAAACCAAAAAAACATATATAACTGTACACGATGGTAGATTGTTTCCAGTAAGTACATCAGAAGCAGCGCCACCAGTGTAAGTACCAAGAGGACCAATAAATATCGAAACGGTTTTATCTTTGACAAATTCTTTATATAATTCCGTAACATTAAAAATCGAATAGCCATCATCATCTATTTTAAACTTAAAGTGGAGGTTTGTTGTCTCGCCGGAGAAGTCTTTAATCTAAATAGTAATTTACCTAACAGCCTCTATGGCTTTCAGTCGTACAACAATAGGGTTATCTTTGATCCATTCTTCAGCATACTCAAGTCCTTGCCTTGAAAGAAGAGTTTAGTTTACTTTATCACATTGCAATATGGTTACCTTGCTAATTCTGCGCTACGTGCAAATCTCGGCGACGCAGAAAATGGTAACGACAAGCCTCAAAAAAAACTGTCAATTTGTAGAATGTGACGAAGTCTTTATTTTTGTTTTCTCTTACGTATTATGATTGTAGCGTTCCTTGTTTCATCTGCCTCGCTTATGGTAATGAAATAAACAAGAAACAATACGAGAATAAGGGTCTTCATTTTCTGTCTAATAAACGTTGCGTTGTTGATTATGTAGTTGTATTTATTGTATCAAACGCTGAAAAGGGTGACTTGAAACAAACATTAAGCAGCTAGCGCGATTCAATACTCTGTGTAGGTTTTTTTTTGTGTTCTGAAAATACAAGAATAACAGCTAGCGCGGGCATACTCTATGAGTAGAGGACTAATGAAAATTACATGTTGTTTTTCGAACAAGTTATTGAAATTGTTCGAAAAAATGCAGGTGAGACATTGAACAATAGCGAGAGCTATGTTCACTTTATCAACCCGGCACTTTGCTGCAAATTTCGCAAAGAGTTCGAACATAGTTCGAACAGAGACGGTCGAAAATTTTTGGTGTTCGGTAGGATTTTTTACTGTACCTGTTGACCACAACGTAAGCTCTCGCGACTGTTAACAAATACAGCAGCTTAGCATTAGTTTTATAGCGTCAAAAATACGGTAACAAGTAGTACTACGCACGTGAAGTGATGCCAGGCACCGTTTTGGTGTTTAAATCACGTGACAATTTCTTATTACCAAAGTAAACCGTCAAGTTTGTAGAAATGTTTAGATACCTACAATATCTCTAGATAGATAGATAATTTCGCCAAAACTAGATAATTCACAAGTATCTAGATATTTTAAAAGGTGTTTTCAAATCCCACTTCCTGTGGTACAACGTGGTATTTGAAAATATGAAGGTGCCTTATTTTCGAATATCTGATAATTTTTAGTATCTAGGTATCTCAGATTAGTGTCCCAAATATTTTCTTTCACAAACGGAGCTCTAACCAAGCAAAACGAGGTCACTGCGCACAAACAACGTGTATGATGCGGTAAAATTTTGAGGTTGATGAACTGAGGAGCCTGATATGTCACGGAACCTAGTTTAAGTGGAGAAGGAGCATGCTTATAATTGTACCAGAATTACGTGTAAAAGAGCACGTGATAACCAACACGTGCAGAGAAACTGAACGTTAAAAATTTACTATTAAGAAAAATATAAGAAAAAAACTTGAGGGACACAAATACTAAATACTGGGCAGGAAACAGTATTAAAGTTGATGTTTTTCCATGATATGAAATGAACACTTTTGTTGACAAGTTCAATCGATCTTTGATTAAATAGATTATTCTTACAAACCGAAAACGCTTTCCACGATAATATTGCGAAATTACAAAAATAACATGGTATTGCAGTACAACTTGTATGCTGTTTTGGCTAGTAAAAACAACATCAAGTGCCGGGCTAGAGTCACTAGACGTTGATGTCTTCCCACCCAAAGCCGTCTAGTTAAATGAATTGCGAATGAGTAGAAGGATTGAGAAAGGATAGGTTCTAACATTATAAATTTTTTTGGGACACTTCACCTGATTTGGGACACTCTTCATGTGTGACTAATTTAGCTCATCCAAATACAATTTGTTTATCATCTACAGACCTAAAGGTCTTTTACAAACACATATACAAAAAAATCTATTGATAAGGGCATTATTTATACAAAGTGACGTGCTGTACATCCAAAATGTGTATACTTTCATTGTGTTACAATTAGAAGTGAATATACAAGCTGCGTGGTTACAGCATTGTACTTACAAGTCACATTTGGCCTGAACCAATGTTGACTTTTGTCCTATTAAACATCTTTACATACTTATAACCGTTGCACCTTTTCTACTATATACCGTAAACAATCATGAACACATTTCCTTGGCTCACCTTTTTATTTAAGTCAGATAAGAAAACCGGTTAATTTAGGTATCACATCACCATGACACCACATAAGATTCTTCTCTTTGCTCTATGTCTTCTTTTTGTTTCAGTACACGCTGATCTATGCAATTTCTCTCCAGTCTGTGTACGTAAGAACTAGTAAATCATTGGTTTTTATTTTGTTCATCACGACGTGTTCGCTAACACTTTACAACAGTTTAACATTGCTACACACTACAAGCTAGGCAGAAACTTCGCTACAGGTCTTCCTCAACTCCAACTTTTTAAACGCACGTGTTACAATAACTTCCTCCCTCAAAGCAAAACACTCCAGTTCTTCCTGATTTTTTAAGAGGCCTTTTTTCTTGACTACCTTTTCTTCTTTTTGTCGTATTCCTATGCCTCTTTGTTACACGCTAAAACGCCCTGCAAACCGTTTTATAGTTTGATTTGTGACATGACAATCCGTTGAGAAATGTCGCAATGAACTTTCTAACTTGGGTTCTATACAGAAATACAAAGTGTGCCTGATCCTTCGTATGGCCTTGTATACAATGTAGACTTTTACCCCAACAACACCAAACTACCTCCAGTACGTCTTAAAATCGATTAATATTACCTCACACTTCTTTAGGCGTACTGTAATGGCGTCACCACGTGTTCTGAAGCGATAAGATACGAATCAAAATACATTGAAGTTCTCGAAGCCTACATGGCTATACTCGATGATAGCACTCAGGCGCTCACCTATGTAAACGTATTCCCTGCCACAGGCGTTGTTAGCCATACCTTAGTGCAACAGTTGCCTTTTGAGTCCGATTTAGCTTTCAAATCTCCAAAAGTTGGAGCTTCAATTGAGTCTTCGTCCAAAATCGCTGTTGAAGCCACGTGTCCTACAGGATGCATGAAAGATGTTAGCGGATATCAGATGGGACTAAATGAGGATCACTTCTTCATCATTTTCTACGATCAAGCTGGAAAGCAAGTCCTAAACGCAAACTTTGGAGAAACTGCCCAAAATGTACACGTGTTGATTGTAGCTAACGACTCACTTTTTTTGTTTCAAGTCCTTTTGTAGTAACTCAACATGTACCTCCACTGTTTATCGTACAGAGTACCTCCCAGTATCAGCAGCAAGAACAGTAGTTGATGTCATTCGCAGAACTGTATGTGATGCTAGCAACAAAAAAACAACTTTTATATCAGTTCCAAGTACTGACTCCTGGTTTTTCTAGGCAACCGATGGCTTAGAGATTGATATTGGCTCGGGAATGCTAACTCAAAACTCTCCACAGGCAATTAGACGTCGTAACTTTTAAATGACCTACAATAAAAACCAGTCACCTTCAAGCTAAAAATCATGTTTATTTTTTACCAAACTTCTCACCGAGTCTGGTTGTTTGGTAGTTGGCTCAACAGAATCTATGGTCCATATTGCAAAGCTTATGCCTTGTGTTAATTACTTCAATTGCATACCATCAACGTATTTATGGTGTACAATCAGGAAGCCTGTTTTACTCCATCTTTTATATTCTCCATGAAATCTACCTTTGACGAAATAACATTTCTTCCTCAACTGGCCATTGCTATGCCATTCCTTATACTCTCCTTCTTGGTGACCATTACTATTATAATAAAACTGTTCTCTTGCTTGACCATTTTCATACCAACGCATATACGCTCCATCATTGGTAACCTGTTCCCATAACTGTCCATTCTTATACCAACATTGATATGCTCCTTCTTTTACATCATTGACATAATTAGCATGCTCTTTCAGTTGGCCATTATCATACCAAAACCGCCACACTCCTGTTCTTTTTCTACAAACAAAGTTACCACTACACTCCAATTGACCAGTCTCAAACCACCTTTTATATTCTCCTTCCAGTCTACCAAATACATAATGGCAATGCAGCTCTAGAGTACCATCCTGAAACCATTCTTTTCTCACTCCTTCACGCTTACCATTGACATAATAACATTGCTTACACAATTTACTACCATTCAACTCTCCTTCTAACTCACCATCATTATTAAATGATCCATCTGAATACCACTCTTTATACTCTCCTTCAAGCTCACCATTGACATAGTTACATTTTAATGTCAATGTGTCACGCCACGACTTGGATTCTCCATGTTTTTTACCACGTGCCCAGTTTACAATACTAAATTGTTCGACTGGCGATTTGCTATACCGTGGTATAATCTCTATTCGTTTCCATTTACCGCTCTTATTAAGCTCACTATCAAATCTTGTTGTAGTTGCAGCGTGTTTAGACAAGATAGGCCACTTTTTGTACACTTCGAGGTCCAAATCGATAATATCAAGCTGTATCTCTACCGGTAGGTATGATAGTATGCTATCAAGTGATTCTGGAGCGCTCATATCCGCGGATCGGTGTTTTAATATTGAAAAACGTTGTGTCGCTTGAGTGGAGTGTTGTGGCTTAGAATTTTGTATTCAGGCTTACTCCTAGCCGTGTTTGTTCAGTTCAGTTAATTCTGGTACCAGTCAAATAATTGAGTAACACAAAAAATGGACAAAAAGTTTGATTGGCATAAAACGTTCGTTTCCCGTACAAAGCATGAAGGTAAAAGGCTAGAAAATATTTATTCAAGCCTGTAGACTTTTTGTTGATTAATTAGGTACAACAATCGAAGCTCTTTGATTATACGGGTTAAGATGTGGATGCTTAAACCAACACTTGTCATCAATATGTCCAATCTTTTTACAGTGATTACAACGCTTTGTATCAATGTATGTTGGAGTATTAGTTTCGTATTGACCATCTATAGGGTAAGCCAAAGAGTCATTTATAACCATCAAACATCCATCACACATCATGCGTACTAGATAGACTGTAAACAAAACCAACAAACGAGAAAAAAATAAGAAAAAAATAATAAGTGCCGCACGTGCTATCCTTGCAATGTTCCTTGCGTCATCGATTCCTAAAGTAATTTTTTAATGGCAATCCAAATTATTGGTTGTTATAAAGGAACCTGAATGCGGGCTTCCTTGAAACTGCATGCCAAAATCTCCAAGCATTCTTTCGATGTTACCACGTTTCTTGTTATAGAATGAAGCATTCAACCATCTAATGTTAACCCAACTATCACAATATGAAGGCTTCTTTATATTCTTTAATTTACACTCCCTATCCAAGAACCTCCTTAAATCCCATGGCCTAAAAAGTGATCAACTTCAAACAAGATAAACATCAGCAATTTTTTTGAACAACCAGAAGATTATCATCTTTTTCATTCATACCCGTCTGTTATGAACGCCCATGAACCTGGAAATTTTTCACGTGTTAGCGTTAACGGAATCATCTGTAAAATTGCTAACCCGGAATATGTTTGGCCTGCCACGCATCAAAAAGGTCAACTGCTTCCGATAGAGTTACTCCTTTGTCAACTTGGTCCTTTGGGAACCATTAACGGTTCGTTCGTATTTATGCAAGTTATTACGCACCTGTGTAATGCCTGTGAGCTCTGTACAAAATTCTGTGAGCTTAGGATTTATATTTGGTTTTACAAACACTCTGAAGCTTTCAGGCAATACACGGTAGTTAGCGGCGTCTATTACAACTACTGGGAACTCTATTATTTCATTTTGGTATGAACGTGGAAAATAACGCTCGCAAGTAGCTTCAAAGTCAAGAACACAATAGTACTGGTACGGTTGTACTACATGGAACGACATTTCAACTTTAGTGGCTAAGGCATAGCTAGCTGATAGTTTCACTGAAGTGCTGTCGTATGTACGTTTAGCCAGAGCAACTCTGCCGCGTATAAATTGCCCAATACTACGCGTCACATGCACGAGCACCTCTGGTCGGTATAACTGAGTACTTTGGTGGCCATTTGTCATATTTGTACCACGAAAAAGTTTCACATGAACCGGTACAACTTGCAATATAAAACATGGGTTCGCGTATTTATCACAAAAAAAGTACAACGTGGTTAATTCCATTCACTTAAGTTGTAATCTATGGCAGCTTAAGGCTTTTTTTCATTCCGACCTCATCAACGAATCCACAGGTGCGTTGTGGTTTAATTTATGAAAGTATTAGCTACTTCGAAGCTTATAAATGGATCGTCTTGCTCTATTTTATCCTTACCGTACTCATAGGTGGCTTACTTATACACCAACGGCAAACTTTGATGAAAATGACTGATTTTACCTCCACCAACAAGATTAAATGCAAAGCTTACTTCCACGACGACATTAGAGTATTTTACTTCCCTCGCGACTCCTTCGATGCACTTCGAAATAATATTCTCGAAGCGTACGGCTTATACGGGCAAGACATCCGTATAAAATATGAGGATGACGAACAGGAGAAAGTAACGATGGTGTGGTGCGTATAAACCAGATTTCTACCACTTTCCCCCGTTCTGATCTCCTAACAACCCTCATAGCCTCACAGATCTTCACATTGCGTTGAGTCATAAAAAACCTCTTCGTGTTTGGGTTTATTGTGGCACAAGCTCGTCGAATACTCTACAACAGAAGGATAACAATGCTCTTTCTAGGAAGGCAGTAGAAAGCTTAATTGCAGCTGATACGGTAGAATCTACCGTTTCGGAAAAACGGCACACTCCAAAACCCAAAAGCCCGCTCATCAAGTACGTATAGAACCCGTAAACAACCAACACGCTATAAAACCAAGTTTTCTCTACGAATTCCACGCGCCTTTTTATTTTTTTCTGTCAACATCTATAGACCTCATATCCTTACCATTGTATCTCTATAGGCAAGAGAAACAACGCTTACATGTCCAAATGAAAAAAGAAAGCGTTGGAAAAAAGCCCAACAAAAAACTCTTGCAGAAACGAGTAGTATTGGCTGAATTAGCCTCTCGTGGTATTTTGAGTGGTAAGGGATGTGTTAATGTACAAAGAGGTAAAAAAGGCCGCGGAGGTTGGATAAACCGCGGAAATAATATAAAAGCTTCGTCCTTTGGTGGTTCAGGGTCAAAGCATGGTTTTGGGGCGCGATTAGTTGCGCATGCAACCATACAGAATAATACTGAGATTTCTGCTGGATGCGATTTTGTTAAGACCTGGAAGGTCCAAAACATTTGCTCAAAGAGTTGGCCACAAGGTACACAAAAAAATTGCAAATTGCAATTTTTTCTTTTACAACAGACACGTGAATGTGATTGTTATTGTTAAAAAAGATCGTTGGAGTTTCAACAAAAACGTGCACAGAATGGTTCAATTGTTTTTTTTTTTTTTTGGTTTTTTTTTTGACTTGGGATTTTTTAGGCACAACACTGTTACTTGTTAGCAGTTATAATAATTTATCTGCTCCTCAGGAGATCCCTCTTTTAAGAGAGGTTAATCCTGGGCAGGAAATCTTAGTCAGCGTTAACCTACGCGCGCCAGAGGGTACGTTTTTAGACCGCGGTCAAAAAGTTGAGCCGAAACAGCCTTTTCACTGAAAAATTGTTGTTGGCGTGCGCCTTACATTCATGGGTTTCTTTTGCCTGTCGGAGCGTGTATTTTTTTGTATGCAAGTTGTTAACTTCTCCTTGTAGTACCTGGTACCTATAATGCGTTCTTTCGCCTTTCGGGTAATGGAAGCAGATTTGGGCCGCGCCTTGGTGTTAAAATAATAAGCGTCGGTAACGATGCTGACGAGATGACAGAATCATTCTCTAGTGATTATGAGGTTGAGGATTATTGTAATAATGGATTCTCTTATCCTTTTTACGCTCGAGAAATGGAACAACTTTATGAAATGGGTTTTCAAAAGAACAAAGAGACCCTTAATCTTCTTACAAAGCATGGTGGTAATGTAAACTTGGTTGTGCGTAATTTTTTTAATCAAAGAAGCTCAATGATGGTTATGTAACAATGATACACTGTGTTGTAAATAAAATAAAAAATCTGAAAAAAATCCAAACTACACAACTAGTAACTCTTCTCGGACAATCACTTTATATTGCCGTAGTAAAGGTGGTCATAGTCCTGTCACAACTAAACCAAAAAGTATTATCCTTTGGCAAAGAAACTGGGACCGATTTTTTGTGATTTTAACGCAAAATTATATGTCACATTTTGAACAACTATGGAAGTAGTATTGACACTATCTGCTTCTTTTTGTTTTGTCTGCTATAACCGGTATATAGCCACTAAGTATCACGTCTGACAAAGTAGAGGGTTCCGTGGGTGTTCATGATTGAGGGTGCGGAAGATCAGCATTTTTTTTTATGAAAGCGAAATAGGGTAGAAGATAAAGAATTCGAACAGGATAGATTAGTACATCTGACCATAATGCATCATGCATTTTGAAAATGGTACAATGTGAATTACCCAGATAGCGTTTATTCCATGATTTATTTTATAAGAGCACTTTGAAACGTAAGTTCTGTCAACCGGTTTTTCATGAAAAATGCGTTGTATTGTACAAGGCTCTACAGTTTTTACTGCCATTCAGGTTATGTATGTAGGTTACGATTTAGTTTGTTTTGATCTAGCGAAGGTTCTCCTTCGGAGATGTATTGTCTTTGATCAGAAAAAAACTGTCATTTGGGTTTTTCGGACCATTTGGCTAGCATTTGTTTGTCTGCATTTATTTTCGCTTGAAACAACGTTATTGGAAGTAAAATGACTGTTAAGTACTCAGATTTTACTTGCTTGCACGTGCTCAAAGCAACTCACAATAACTAATAGTAAACTCACTAACAAGGTGAGTGAGGAAAATAGACCAATGCATACAAGACAGTGAATCTACGTGAACGTCGTTCTGACAAGGATTTAAACACCTCACCGAAAACAGAATAGTAATTTAGAAACAACATTTCGAGAATTTACTTTGTGTTGTTTACACGTGATTAATAAAAAAATGGCAAGTGTTTACCATTTTAAATTTTATTTGAACATCAGAAATAGAGATCTTTTTTTACTCCTTCAATTCACCGCAATCATCGATAGTAATGGTTTTTTTAGTCTTACCATGTTTGCTTCCAAGTCTATAAAGGAAAAATCGTTAATTAAACGAACCTCAAAACAGCAGTACGCTGCAAAAGAAAGAAGAAACAAAAAAAAACCAAAAAAAAACCGTCCAAACTGGATCTTTTTTTTTTCTCATCTCAGCGTGTCAATGAGGATCACGTACTTTTCGATGGCTTCTACAACCTCCATGCCCTTCGTTACTTTACCAAAAACAACGTGTTTCCCATCAAGCCATTCAGTCTTAACAGTACAGATAAAGAACTGAGATCCGTTGGTGTTAGGTCCAGCGTTAGCCATAGATAGTGTTCCTGGTCCTGTATGCGTCAATTCAAAGTTCTCATCTTCGAACTTGTTGCCGTAGATGGATACACCGCCTAGGGAGGGTATTTTAGAGTTTTGGAGACATGGAAACATTTTTTTGTTTAAATATCAGTATTAGTCGTTATTTACCGGTGCCGTTGCCTTTGGTGAAGTCACCACCTTGTAACATAAACTGTGGGATAACCTAAAGGGAGTTTTAGATAAATCTTGATAAGATTAATTTCTTACACGGTGAAACTTGGATCCCTTGTAGTGTAGCTTCTTGCCGCTCTTTGTGACACCCTTTTCGCCTGTTGTAAAAAAAATTAGAACGTAAAGATACAAAAAGACATCACAAACGCGATCGGAAGGTACAAGTAACGTACCGGTGCATAGGCAGCGGAAATTTTCAGCAGTCTTTGGAACAACGTCGGCAAACAACTATAAAACGTTGTAAATCATGATTATAGCGTTGTTTATGAACTTACTTCCATCTCGATTCTGCCTAGGGCTTTTCGGCCGACTTTAACATCAAAAAATACCTTTGGATTAGATTCTGCCATTGTGTGAAGGACTGAAATACGAAAATAAGATCGTTGACGTCAACAAGCTGATTTTGTTGCCATTTTTTTTTCTCACCAGAAAATCTCCGTCAAGGCAAGATGCTTCACTCACGCTGTGACAACAACATCACTTCAACAGTATAACAATACTCAATCAAAAATTAACCCGATAGTGTCCAACCACTGTGAAGGATTTTTGTAACTACCCGCACGTGATTTAGCTTCCATGTATTCTAAGAATTTTAAAGGTGCAAGTTTCAATTTATTTACATAACACCAACTAGACCTCCTGTGGCAATACCTCTTGCAACGTTAACAACAAGTGAAGATATAGCAATTTCTACAAGGTTGTTAGTAAAGGCACAAGTTCTCTTGGGTTTTAAACTCGTCTACTAACGCCTATGAATCCAAGAGCGTGAATATGCAACTTAGTTTTATGATAATTTATGCAATATGGTAGCGGATTGTTAGCACTCACCCGTTGTGAGGTACATAACTGGTTTGGAATAGATAACGTTCTCGTGACATTGTACTTTTTAATGCTAATACATACGACGTTTAGGTTAGCACGTGGAGTAGATCCTGTGCAGCGAGGGAATTGTAAGTTACAATGTATGCAAAATCTGAAAAAAAGTGAGTTTTCTGGACACCTGAAAGAAAATGCGAAATATACCTCCCTGTTTTCTGAACTACCACAAAAAATATTTGGTTTACTACTTTGATTAGATAGATCATAGGAAGCCCTAATACGGTTTTACATACAAACCATAGGTACCACTTTTTTTTTGTTTTCAAACGTCACGGACTTAAAACTTAACAGATTGTCAATTCTAGTGGGGAGCGGCTACTAAACAAACACAGCCTTCCGTATTAAACCTTGAAACCTACTATGTTTAAATTCAATATAAAGAAAAAAACAAAGTCAAGGATGGAAGCGGTAGGACTGTGTGGCCATGGATACGTGATTCTTCGAATTTCAATGCGGTGTTATTGTCACCAAGACTGAAAACGTTAATCCGTTTCAATGTTTCTCGAGGAAGAGTACAGCAACGAGGTAGTCTTAAAAGTGCCCATGGGCATTTTCAAGACGACAAAATGAAAGACCTCTCCTTCCTCTTGGCCAATCACTAAATCTTTCCAAAGAGGACTGTGGGGCTCCGAATGGAGTCAATCTGCGGTTCCAATACCCACATCAAGCTTGCGTGGCCTGACACGCCTAGTGTGGAATCACATTAGGCATAAACCCAGCGCAAGACAAAATACACGTGCCGCGATCTCCCCTTTTTTGTTTTGGTACCGATTCAATTCTACAAGGGCATTCTCAAGACGACAAAATGAAAGACCAATACCCACATCAAGCTTGCGGGGCCTGACACGCCTAGTGTGGAATCACATTAGGTATTAACCCAGCGCAAGACAAAAATACACGTGCCGCGATCTCCCCTTTTTTGTTGCAAAAGAAAAATACTATGGTGTTATTTTTACCATGTGATTTCTCACCAACAAATAGCGGTACATTGTCTTTGTTACCTTGACGGAAGAAGACAGTTAGTTTTGTTTATACAGTTCTCATTGTTTGTGTAGCTTTTGTAAGCGAACTTCCGCTCAATGCTGAAGATATAGACAGATACCTAATATAATTCAGATCAGGCACTGCATTACAAATCACTGTTATATTTATATTACTGTTGCAAGAAAATGGAGGCAAGGAATTAGAATCAATTGTTGAGCATAAATTAAAAAGTAAGAAGTTTGAGTTTTCAAAATCGTTTTCATAAACGCCTTAAAGTGTCATGCTACCGAATTTTTTTTGTATTTGCATCAACACAAGTGATGCCTATCATGGTCATCTATCCTAAACCGTGTATTTTGGTCAAATACAAAAAATAGAAAAAACATACAGATACTATAATAGGTTTATCGTTTCGTATGTTTTTTTCCATACAAGAATTTGCTAGACTGAAAAATAGTATCATAAGATTGTATCGTGTTTATCTTGAAAATAAAGTCTTTTTACTGATAATGCCGAGTACGCCATGTCAATTTTTAGTAGCGTGTTTACCAAGAGCCATTTGTTTAATACCAAGCGTTTTGCAGAGTGGTTAAAAAGCATTCTCGAATGTATAGAACCTCATTGACGTCTTTATCATCATCAACATCCCAGTCTTGTTCATATACCACAAGTCACACGTGTGCCCATAATTATATATTGTGTAATGCAGATCGTCCAGAAAGCTCAACATTCCAACAATAAGCTCCAGACATATTACATCAGTATTGGGATGAAGCTGTTCATAAATGATGTTCGATTAATCAACACGTGCATTTGAAAGGTCATAACCTAACAGCCAGCACAACTGCTTCGGAAAAGGAAGAGATACGATTTTTTTTATATCCAAAAAGCAGCTACTCCGACAGTAAACAGCAGTTTTTTATAAACATGAAATGTACAAGTACGCCACAAAATGAAGAAATGATTTTTTTTGTGTTTTTTTTAGAACAACCTCAAAGCTGTCTCTATTGCATGAAATCATCTCTCCTTTGGACAAAAAATAATTTCCAAAAGTTTTCGGACCTGGCACGGCTCTATTTTGGTATAAATACAAAGTTTATTTATTGAACGTTAAACATCTAAAACTAATGATTGCTGTTGTGACTACAACACTATCTCCGAGTCTGAATCGTTTTTTTCATCTGATTGTTTCTCATTTTCTTCTTCTTTGTATTCCTTCAGTTCCTTTTGTAGTTTGTCGATGGTTGCTTGCAACTCTTGTATTGTTGTAGTTGTTGTCAGTGCATTGGATTGTTTTGCATTTTCTTCTTTTTTGTATTCCTCCAATTGCTTTTGCAGTTTATCGTTGGTTGCCTTCAATTCTTGTAACTCTTGTATTGTTGGAACTGTTTTCAATGCTTCCGATAATGTTGTTCTTTCTTTTTTGTATTTCTTTACTCGTTTTCGTAGTTTTGAATTAGTTGCTTGCAATTCTTGTATTGTTATTAGTTTGTCACCAAGTTGTTTCACATTTTTTTCTTTTTTGGCTTTGTATATCTTCATTTTCTCTTGTAGTACTTCATTGGTCGCTTGCAACTCTTGCATTGTTGTCATAGCTGTTGGTATATTGGATAATGTTGTTCTTTTATCACTTTCTCTATCATAGATAGCAAGTTGTTCTTTTGAAAGTGTCATGTAATACATTTTGGAATGAGAATTGATAAGATGGAGATGAAAGGTCCAAGAATAAGACACGAGGAACGAAGAATAAATGCAACTGGACGATTGCTACTTCCAAACACCTAAACAAGTATTAAAAGCTTTTTTTCATTAAATACAATAAGTGGTACCTGAACGATGATGAAGATGATGATAAAGAATGTAAGAGTGTAAACTGCGAATCCAATTGATCTATTCAAATTCAGATGGATTTTCAATATTGCTACTATCGTACTTTGATTCGTTGTAAAGAACAGCCTTCAATCTCCATATTCTGAACACCCAATAAATGCCATACAACAATACGCATGTATTGAAAGCAAGGAGTATTGACAAGAACACTGTATCTGTTGTTGTGTTTGAACAATCATAGTAGTCATCAGATAGAATGTGTGGTGTTGACACTTGCTCATATTCAGCTTTCGATGGACTCACACCTGTCCATATAGCTAATATCAGCACCTCAGTGACAACAATACCAGTGACAATTGGAAGGATCATCCTGTTGGTGACTGTTTTGACTGCCAAACGTTTTTCAAAAAATATTTGACCAATTCTGTAAATACGAGCAAACATTGCTCCATATGCCAGCTATCACGTGTTAGTCAATGTGACATCCTACTATGTATTACAAAATTTTGACTTACACCAAAACCGACTCCAAGAAGCCATCTCACAACATTACAATGCAAATCATCAGTGTGAAGTGTCCAAAAGAAGACAGTCGCATACATGAATATTGTTCCAATCTAAACAATAAAAATTAGTGAACAATAGGTTTGCGTAGATTTAGGAACATACAAGAGCAAGTACAACGAACAAAGGTTGTGATGCACACATTGCCCGATGGTTGCGGTATATTAATACCCACGGAATGAGACCAAGAGTGATGACTATGAGACCGCTAACCAAACAAAGCATCACAAGCTCACTTGTTTGTTCTTGAAATACAAATAAAGTGAGAATAAATGAAGAAAAAGAGAAACGAAATAAGAAAATAAAAAGAACGTACTGTACCATCCAAATGTAGTATGACGTTCATTCCGTTTTGGAGCTGGATATATGAGCTGTGTAGTTGCAGCATAAAGAGGACCAACAATTTTTTGATTGAGATCTTGTCCATATTGATACACCAATCGATTCCTTCCGCTATTCTGACCAAACCTATCAAAAGTAACCTCTCCATAAAACCCAGTGATATCCATTGTAAGGATTGTCTGTTGAATTGTTTCACCATCATATGTACTAATATAAAGGGTAATCAAGATGTGTGATTGTCACGTGATACATAAAAAAATCAGTTTTTTGTTGCCGTACTTTGCTGTTTCATACGCGTACTGAATTATGTATCCTGAAACGTAACCCATGGCACCAACAGCAGTGGGATCCTGTCCAAATCGTTGTTTATACTTGTTGTTGAATATCATTGGTGATGCGATTGTTCCATTGCTCACAAAATGATGGAAATTTGTCATGTTGTTTTCGTCATGAAATTCAGTGTTAAGGTTTTTGTCCCACTAAAATGAGTTATTCAAATAAAATAGAATAATAAGAGTGTATTACAAAAAATCCGATAGACAAGGTATACTTTAAATCATCAGTAATCTCATCAAACGGACTAACACAAAGATATGAAAATATATAAGCCTGTAAAGCAAAGTTAGGTTACAAAATTGACAGTTTGTACAATGTAGTAAAACGCATAAGAAATAATTCACACCTTTGGATTAAAGTCAAGCTCTTTTGAAACAGTGATAAAATCCCCACAAATGGCAAATGCTTCTATCAATACAATATCTAAAGTCTGGTAAGCATTTTCACCAGTATTTAAAAATTGTGTACCTGGATTATGTTCCTTGAGTTCTTTGACAATTGGTCGCAATGTACTTTTTATGGATACATTGAGCATGTTTATTGTTTGTGCTGGTATGTTGTTTGTGTATATAACTGTCAGATTAAGAAATGGCATAGATTTAATTGCATCTTCAATTAAACTGTCATATCCCGCCCCATCTAAGCATAGACATTTGGTGAGCACTTAAGATGTATAACGTGTAGGATTCGATGTAAAGCTGGGACGTTTGAACTAGGTCAAGTGATTGTAGGAGCCTAGAAAACTCAAAATTTATGTTTTTGTCCCAAAAAATGTCCAGCTTTTAAATGAAGCCGACATAAGAAGTTGACAGTACCTGGCCATATAATGGCTACAGTGCGGGCACCACGACTTGCCAACAAGCTAAAAGATTCTGTGTAACTGTTTGCATATGGTGCAAGTAATCCAAAATAGTATTTAAACCTTCTTCCTACAGGCACAGTACATGGAGGTTTTAATCTTTCATCACATGCATTATACTCAGGTCGAACAGGTTGCGCTATAACAATAAATACC
This sequence comes from Trichosphaerium sp. ATCC 40318, assembly GCA_038496445.1. Taxonomy (NCBI): domain Eukaryota; phylum Discosea; class Flabellinia; family Trichosidae; genus Trichosphaerium; species Trichosphaerium sp. ATCC 40318. The sequence goes on along the minus strand of JALMLS010000030.1, from coordinate 173,482 downwards.
AAACACCAATACCTGGCATTGCTGTGACTCAAGTATGATACTCAACTAGTACAAAGCAAAAACAACAGGGAAAATTCTAACAAAAAGTCGTACGCAGTATTGCGTTGATTCCATGTTCGTTTGTTATAATATTAAAAAAGTCTGTCCAACGCGCTGGCTACACTTATTAATTTTAAGAAGAATAACCTACAACAGTAATACTGCGGCTGCTAGTTATCGCACATACGAGAATTAGGACTAAAAGTCAAACAACGCACCAACAATACAAAGTCAACTTCTTGGTCAATCAACTTTCTGGCGCCATTTTCCCAGACCTCCTTCGAGGTATCATTCCAGGCTAGGTGAAGGCATTAGTGAGCTAAATAGAACTTTTGCATACAGCTATAGTCAAATGCAAACAGAACAAGTTCTACTTGGTGTTTAATGGTATTGATAGTAATACCGCCGCGAGCATTGACCTGGTAAATTAAAAAAAGTGTCAATACAATCGCAGAAAGCTCAGATAAAAAAATTACTTCGTCTTGCCACATCTGATGACCTTGTAGTGCAAGTTGGTCTCCCGAATGGGTTATGTTGTTGTTTAATCCGTATATAAGACCAATACGTATAACGGGATCATGGGACCACGTGATAACTATGAATGTAACCAACAATAGTTGTAAAACAGTCGTTGTTGCTTGTCTCATGTTGACACCGTTTTATTTGTGGATATGACTTGAATAGAAACGTTAAGTAGCTAGGAGTGTAATTTCTGCAAGGTATTTTTCACAGTACTCTTCTCTAAGAACAATTTTTCGAACAAGTTTTTTCGAACAAGTTTTATTATTAATAGCAATGAGTCCAAAGTAACAAACAAACAAATTGTTAGAACCTCTAATTATTGAATGAGACAATATGAAACGAATAATGTAAAAGTCAGTTACCCTTATATTGTAGGTTTGGTTGTAGTTAGTCCAAGAGTATATTCAGCATTGTGAGTATAAATGCCGTTTCTAGCGATCACAATTATATTCAATATTTTTGTTGTATTCATCGCAGTGAGGGTTTGTTTACACCACGTGACCTTTTTGAGAGTACAGAGTTATACGCACTTTCTATGGACAACAGATGCGCCACACTCGTCATATTCTTCTTTTCTTATACACATATCACCAAAAGTAGGAAGGTCAGCAAGGATAGATCCTCCAATCCAAGCTGAATGTTTTCTCTCTGGTGGAGCAACAATCTTTACCTTGACATCAGAAGGCGAAGCAATAGCAGATAACTCCTTATGTAAACGCTGATCAATACCTTCAAACATTGTGTTTCCACCAGATAGTATAACATTACCATACATCTGCCTACGTATATCATAGTCACACATCATAATTGACTTGTTTATCAGTTCATGTATTCCACGTGATTCCAATCCAATCAAAGAAGGTTTGAACAGAGATTCTGGGCACTTGAAGCGTTCAGCGCCAATATGAGATTTAATAGGAACGCTGTAGGTCTTCTCAAGAGAATCTGATTGTATTTGCTTTATTTTCTCTTCTTCAAAGTCAAGAGCAACATAACAGAGGTTCTCTTTAATGTCACGAACAATATCAAGTTTTTGTTCCGTTTTGAAAGAGCAACCGCTTTCATTGAGCATCGACTGTAAGTATTCGTCTAGATCATAACCACCAATATATACACGTGATATAGCATGAGTAACAGCGTATCCTTCGTATATTGGTACAGCATGGGTAACACCAAAGCCAGAATCGAGTACAATACCTCAACAAAAAGTAAGCAAATAAACTGTTTTCGATACAATCAGAAGCTTGTACTGTTGCATACCAGTTGTTCGTCCAGAAGCGAATAAGGAGAGTACTTCCGGTGTTGATAAATACATTGCAGGTGTTTTAAAAGTCTCAAACATGATTTCAGTCATTTTTTCTCTGACGAAAGAATGTCAGAAAAAAAGTGAATAAAAAAGCAGAAAATTGTACCGGTTAGATTTTAGATTTAGTGGGGCTTCAGTGAGGAGAACAGGGTGATCCTCTGGCTTAGCACGTAGTTCGTTTTCGAAGGTATGGTTCCACGTCCTTTGCATGTCATCCATGTCGGTTACAACGCCACGATTTATTGGTCTTGTCAATACCGTTTTACCATGTGTAGATTGTGCTTCGTAGCCAATGAACGCGCTGCCAGTGGTATCTGATGAATAGCGACCTACAACTGATGGAAAGACAGCTCGTGGAGCATCTTCTCCTGAGAAACCGGCTTTTATCATCCCAGATCCATTATCTATAATGATAGCTATTGCGTGAAGTATTTAGAGCGAATACAAGTGAAAATAAGCCGGTATTTAATTTAACTCCTTTTAAATTTGATCAAAGTGCTATTTTACGCGTTAAAACGTATTTGAAATGCAATAGAGACAGCTTTGAGGTTGTTCTAAATAAAAACACAAAAAAATAATCATTTCTTCATTTTGTGGCGTACTTGTACATTTCATGTTTATAAAAAACTGCTGTTTACTGTCGGAGTAGCTGCTTTTTGGATATAAAAAAAGTCGTATCTCTTCCTTTTCTGAAGCATTTGTGCTGGCTGTTAAGTCATGTACTCTGCACATGAATCAGTAAAACGACTTTAGTTTCTAGGGAAACACAATATACAATCTTATGATACTATTTTTTCTTATTATTTTCTGACTTGATCTATGTTGACAGAACAATAAGAGTGTTCCATACCCTGACGGTGTGAACTCCTTTTGACAACATCAGTAATATTATTATTTATTGAACGATGAACATCTAAAATTAATGATTGCTGTTGTGACTACAACACTATCTCTGAGTCTGAGTCATATGTTTCATCTGATTGTTTCTCATTTTCTTCTTGTTTGCATTCCTTCAGTTCTTTTTGTAGTTTAGTTTATCAATGGTTGCTTGCAACTCTTGTATTGCTGTTGTTGCTGCATTTGATTGTTTTGCGTTTTCTTCCTGTTGATAGTATTTCTTCAGTGTCTCTCGTAGTGTATCATTGGTCGCTTGTAACTCTTGCATTGTTGTCATTGTTTGCGATATATTTGATAATGGTGTTCTTTTATCACTTTGTCTATCATAGAGAGAAAGTTGTTCTTTTGAAAGTGTCATGTAATACTGATATTGCAAAATGACTTTAGTTTATAATTTTTTTTATTTCAGATTATATGAAACAAAAATCGCTAGCTAAATTGATTAGATAGAGAGAAGACACTTAAATTCATTGTTGTTTGACTAAAATATTTTTTATATTTTGTCAGTCATTATTATTTTGAAAGCATCAACTTCTCCCCATTCACAAAATATGCTTGTTTTGATTGATTATTTGGCTTTAATAAAGCACTGCAAAAACGGAGAATAAACGCAACTGAACGATAGCTGCTTCCAAACACCTACACAAGTATTAAGCATATTTTCATTAAATACAATAAAGTGGTACCTGAACGATGATGAAGATGATGATATGTAAGGTGGAAAGTCAACAGGAATCACATTGACGGTTCAACTGACGTTCACCGTACTCTACTTAATGTACACGGTCCTTAAGACCATAATAAATACTATACAACAGCTCAACCACTACTCTTGACTACCTTACCCTCTTACAGATAAAGAATGTGAGTGTAAACTGCGAATCCAATTGATCTATTTGAAATCAGTCAGAAAGATTTTCAATATTGCTGCTCTCGTACTTTGATTCGTTGTAAAGAACTGCTTTCAATTTCCATATTCTGAACACCCAATAAATGCCATACAACAATACACATGGACCCGACAAATCTTTGAACAAATAGGGGTGGCGAATCTGTGTTGTCTGGTTGCGTCTGCATTTAAACTTTGCTTAAGTCAAACAAAACATACTTTGAACACAGTTCTCATTATGAAGTTGCACGAAGTACTTCTCGCAATAGTTTGCTTAATAGCAACTTGTATTGCAGAGCGCAATATAACAATAGGTACTGTACAACTAACTTGAAGTCTATTGAACTAATTATAGTGTAAAAAGGTGTTGTTTATAATTCAGGAGGTACTCCATTTTTCCTTGAGGATGTAAGGTACCGTGATAGCGAAGTTTCTCGTTCATTTCGAAAAAAAAAAAAGTGCTTATTTTTGTTGTTACCAATAGAATCTTGTTCGACTACATCGAAGAATGGATAGTAGAGAATGACGCTTTTGTCGACATAAACGGTGAAAAAATCGGGTTGCAGTAAGAGTACGTCTTTACCCTTGAATACATGCTATTGTGCAGTATGTAAACCCGCTCTAAAGATGGTTGCATTGTTTTTTTTTCGAAGTCCACTTCCTAAAGGAACTTACCTTTTTTAGGATTAAAGACGGCGAAAGAAACCAGACTGTTGTAAATCAAATATACACCGACTGGTTTAATGATAACTCAACTTGTTTATTTATCGCACCGGACTCACGACAGTCGCAACCAATAGTAGACCTAGCAGAGCAAGAACGTGTACTAAGTACGTACTTCCTAATTTTAATGGGTTCAAATAACAACTTCTTTTTTTGGGTTTGTTCTGCAAACGTAGAACCGAAAAAAATTATCAATTTTTTTACACTCTATTATTTGAGGCGAACACAGTTTATTGTGTTGTCAGAAAAACCTCGTAACAACTCGTACTAACTTTTTTTTGTTCCAAAAAGTGTCTACTGGTAACGAGTTCAACCAGCTTGCTGCAGGAACAAGTTACTCTCTATCTACTGGTCTAAACGCTGAATCTTCCTTCCACGTATCTCTACCTAACTTAAGAAGAGTTGGTGCTAAGACAGTTACATTATTTTATTCGGAAGGAGATGATATAATATCAAGGAGGTACGTCGGCTTTATACCTTATTATCGCGTTAAAACACTTTATAGATGTCATAGCGAGTTGTTGCGTGATGAGTTAGCTCTTCAGGGTTTCACTGTAAAGTCAGAGTATGCAATATTAGATCGTAAGTTGAAGTTTTTTTTTATCCTGTTCAAGTCTGACCAGGCACTAGCTCCAAATATATTTGCCGTCGCTTCAGGACCTCATGATAATTATCCAGATGATGTAAAAAGAAATATAAGTGCTACAGCACTTCTTGCTAAGGATGACGATGCTGATTCATGGTACACTCTTCAAGCAAAAAAACCAGTTCCTTAAACCCTTAAAGGTTGTATTGTACAATTCTTTCGATGCTACAGGCCTCATGATGAAGACCTTGAGAGATGAAGATTATACACCGAGATATGTTGGTCTCACTCATGGTATTCAAGACTTCTTTTTTTTATTTGATACCGACTTGTGGTGGTACACGTGTGGAACAGGACTTGTACGCATTTTCAAATATCGTCTTTTAATAGTTAATATTTCGCAGTCGCACACAGACACAAAGTTTCCGAAGACTGGTATGTTTGGCACATACAAAGATGTTGAAGAAGAGCTATTCAGTCGTGGTGTAACTCATTTTCATGCCTCATTCCCTAGTCTTCTAGCAATGTTTGCAATGTACCAACAATCCATAAATACCGCTGTACAAAAGTACGGTTCAAGAGTGGCAGTACGTACAGATAAAAACTACTGAAGAAAGACACTTGAGCTGACACTTTTGGTTCTTTTAGTTGACTACAGAATCACAGCTTGTACTTTTACAAGAAAACAACAGCTCTGGATGTAATGAAAAAAACGTGTGTATTTTTTCTTGAGATGTGAAAAATATCCTTTGTCGACTTATGTGTTTTAGATATACGACGTACTTTATGATGAGATTTTCCGTCTTAAACTTGATACTATAACTGGATGTTATTCTTGGGATTCAAATTCTGCGCAACAAAGAGATTGGTTATTATTACAGAGCCAAGAAAAAGGAACATTTGATCTAATAGGTGCTGAAGAACTTATCATAACCAAAACCATTCAACTAAACATATTTGTTAGCGCCTATAAGGACAGAAGTCAAAGAGCTTATATATCCAATGCCAACATGGAAAGAACGTATATTTGATCCTCAATATGGTACCATCTACTAGAAGCTAACACGTGACGAAATTAATAGTTTGTTAGGCCATTTGACAGAAGTGTTTATAACTATTTTGGCAATAGTATTTTTCCTTGTTAACATCGCTTGGCTGATATTCTTGATACTAAATATCAAAGACAAAAAAGTAAAAGTATGTCAAGTATCACGTGGATTTTTGTGATCTTTCACTTTTTTTGCTGAAGAAATTGTTGGTTAAATTTTTCTCTAGGGATCATCACCTCTTTTCATGGGCATCATGCTCTTCGGTAGCAGTATTCTCATTGGAAGTGTTTTTACTCTTCTTCCTAATGTAGTGACTACAACAGGTTGCTACTTTAGAGCGTGGATGCTTGATCTTGGTTTTATATTATTATTCGGGTATGAAGTGTTCAACGTTATTGAGTTCAATATTAATAACACCTTTAAGGCCTTTGTTCGCAAAAACTCTTCGTGTAGAGCGCTTGTACTCCAACAAAACAGCAGAAATTTTTAAAATTACAGATAAAACAGTGCTTCTTTGGGTTCTTGTACTTGTTGGTGCTCACACTGTTTTGTTGATTGTTACGGTATGTGACTAGTATCTAAAATCTCTCGCTGTGAAGCTAAAAGTATACCTACTAGTCCGTTGTCGGTCTGCCGAAGAGAGGAATAGTTGTACTAGATGCTATTCGAGTCAATAATAATTACTATAGCTGTGAAATGAAGCCTGGATATAACATTATTGTGTACATCATTGCTGCTTGTAACGTAAGTTTTATTCTTTGTGCAAGTTGCTGAACTCTTTAATAGGGTATATTACTACTGGTTACAAGCATTGTAGCTTTTAGAGTTCGATTGATACCAATCAAGCAGTTTAATGAGTCCAAACTCATTTTCTTTTCTGTTTACAATGTAACTTTTTTCCCATTGCTTTGTTTTGCTCTTGCGCTCTCACGTATAGAAAGATTTACCCAGTTCTTCCTTCTATCGTTATTCATTATATTGGGATCCAGTACAAACATTTAAAAAAACCCTACTTGCACGTGATATTAACTTGTTGTTAGCTATTACTGTCAACTCTATTTTCTTGCATAAGACACGTTTTTCAACTTTCGTGGCAAGTGTAAACTCGTCAAGGTCATCTTCTGTAGGCACTTCTTATACAAAGTGCGTCTAAAACTTTTCATACTATCATTAAATATTATTTAGAAATACAACCGTCACGGAGTCAGAATACAACTCGTAAAGCCTGTAAAAGTAAACAACTATTCAATTGAATAAATAAAATAAGAAGTTTACCTTATTCTATGTAAGTTTGCCATAGTGATCACCTTTCTCCGGTTACAATAATGAATAATATGATACAAGTATTTAAAGCAATTAGTATTGACATGAACACACTATCTGTTGTTGTGTTTGAACATTCAAAGTAGTCATCAGATAGAATGTGTGGTGTTGACGCATCTTTACATTCAGCTCTTGATGGACTCACACCTGTCCATATAGCCAATATCAGCACCTCAGTGACAACGATACCAGTAACAATTGGAAGGATCATCCTGTTGGTGACTGTTTTGACTGCCAAACGTTTTTCAAAAAATATTTGACCAATTCTGTAAATACGAGCAAACATTGCTCCATAAGCCAACTATCACGTGTTATTCAATGGGAAAAGCGACATCCTATGGCTATTACAAAATTATGATTTCACTTACGCAAAACCTACTCCAAGAAGCCATCTCAAAACATTACAATGAAGGTTGTGAAGTGTCCAAAAGAATACTGTCTCATACATGATCATTGTTCCAATCTAAACATTGGAGATTGAAACGATTTACTTGAATTTTTTTCACAAATGCATTACTCAAATTTCATTATTTCATCGATTGAATGGTGTTTTGATTGAACCTCTAAAATCTATCATTTTGCTAGTGAAGGCCACTTAGTTTGTATGTCAACAGTGTTGTCACTTTTTTGACCCTTGATCAATCTCATTCACATTTTGTAGTATCAGCCTGTGCTGACGGGGAAATTGCTGGAGGCTCTAAGTATGTCTTTAACGACTTTAAAACCGAAGGACTAAGTACGCATTCCCTTGACTGATATCATCTTTCCTTCTTTTTTTTGTTCTTGCTAACTTGTTTGCTTTCAAGCTCAATCCATTTATTTGTGTTACTACTAATGGTGAATTGTTACGGATATACTACAAAGATGCAACAGGTTAAGCCCAGACAAAGTATAGTAAATCTAATTGTTTTCTACTAGCTGGCTTCCACACATTGGATACCTTCCCTTACGAATTTGTTGGATATCTACCAGATGCTTGCATGATTCGATAAGAAAAGGTATTACACCTGGAAGACCAGGTAGGTGGCTTCAATTTACAACAAACCGTACATTGCACAATGAAACGACATATCAATAAACGAGCACCTTCTCTAAATGAACCTAAAACTGATCTTGTATCGGCTTACTCTGAGAAAATACAAACGAATTTACCATTCAATCACATATTATGTTACAGCAAACAAGCATTTTGAAGCTACAGTCGTAGCTCTACTGATGCCAAGTCTTATGTACTTGCATCAAATTTATAACGAATAGTATCAACAACTCCACACATTGTCACAAGTGTTAAAAGTTGATTAGTGAGTAATTATACCACTTCTAAGACCAAGAGATATCTGTGTGCGCAAGGTAATGCTTTAGTCTTCGTTAAATGATTTGTAATCTTTTATTTCAAACACCAACGCCAACACTAGACCAGCAAAAGCAGCAAGTCAAACAGCAAACACCCCAAAAATATGTAAATAAGACATTGTATTGTATACACATTAATGCTCTCCAGACTATTCAGTGGACTTTGTTTCATCTGGAAGCCTAATAACAACAAACATGTGAAATACAGAGAGTGTTTTCATTGAATAGCGCATCGGGTATTCATCGGACAAACTTTAAGCATCACGTGACACACTTGTCAGTATTCAATGAATCAAATCCTCGAGACTTCTCGTCAAACCTTTCATTTAGAACATTCGTTATATATTGTCGACACGTGATTTTACGTTGTACAAACAATATTCGGAGATGTAAACGCTCCACTAACCTCTTAAAAGTCAAAAAAAAAAGAGACTTCAATACTATTGGCGAGATGTAGTACTGCGGAGCGTATAGATGAACCTAATAATGTATTTGAGCCGAACGTTAAAATGTAAACCTTGTGTTAAACCGTTTCTAATTTATGTAGAAGTAGGGTGTTCTTTCAGCGCCTTTTTTGTGTTTGAGATTCAAAAAATCCTCGTCAAATCACGCAAAAAAACCATCCGAGATCACCCGAATAAATTAAACAAACGAACCAAACCAACAACAGCAACAAGTGAAATATGAATAGAAGTACAATCTTAGTTGTGCTATGCACGCGTACGTATAATCAGAAGGCTTCTATATTAATTTTCTGCTGTTTTTTTCTTGTTATAATGTGGAAGTAACATAATTGTCTTTCTAGTTTTTGTAATGGCATTTGCCCAGTATGAACCTGAGATTTGTGATAGATGCTTGGACTGTGATATCACATCCTGCTTTGAAACAGGAGAGGATTGCTTTCAAAGGGTAACAGCTGGTGAGTGTTGGATAATAGGAACCGACCATGTAGATAGAAACAGTACGTGCAGTTTTTTGTGTTTTTTTTTTTTTTTTTACATCAACATCATGTGGCTACGGTTTGGTATTTTATAAGACTAAGTGCTTTATTTGTTGTTTCTGATACATTTATGCAAGTCGATATGGAAAGGGATTTATCATATCCTTGTATTCTCATCGAGCCGGGTGTTCAATTTTATGGCACCATTACTGGAACGAATGGGGATGACTGTCTCATCCTTGAATTTGGTGCCGAGCTGTATTCACAAGTAGATCTAAAAGGAGGGAATGACAATGTAGTAATGGTTCCAGGTAGTTACCACGAAGGAGATATGGTAATGGGTACGTTACTTGCGTTGCTGCTTTAGTGTTTTTTGTGTTTTTGAACACAGAATATAACCTTTTGATACAGGAGGTGGTGATGATTGTCATATTGGTTTTAATCATCAAACAGGTGATATAAATACAGGATCTGGAAATGATGCTATTTTTTCTTTTGAGCGTATTACAGGGTAAGTATTTTTATTGTTCATCATAACCAAGTTGCTAATATTGTACCTTTAGGAATGAAGAATTCCGTATGGGAAGTGGTGATGATTGTTTGCTATTTAATATTGATTTTGAGCTCTTTGGACAATCTGATAAGAAGAAAAGAGATGGAAGTATGACATTACGTGACTTGGGTGCTAGTACGTGATCTTTTTTTTTTTTTGGGCGATTTTCATGAACAGAAACAAAAATTACTGTCTTCAATTAACGTTTATTTTCTTTTCTTCATGTACTAAGACACCTTTCCATAGTTGCTCAAGACGATTCCCCTATGGATAATTATTTCAGGATGATGATTAAAGAAGGACTAAATTATCAACAACAAAACAGTAAACGAAATGAGGAACTAAGAATTAAAAATAATAATACCAAACCTGCTCATAAACGTTCCACTGAGGGAGGTACTGGCATTGGTGATGTTTTTCTTAATGCTGGAAATGATTGTGTAGTATATACTGATATGGCCGTCTTTGGACAAACAAGAGGTATGCACAGACATATATTCTTAATTTTTTCTTATCATGTTAAAAAACCGCGCAAAATACTCTCTCCAAAGTTTACTAGGGCCATATTCATTCTACAATGCAATAATGAGTTAAAGACTTTATTTAGCGGGAAGCGGAGATGATTGTGTTCAGGGATATGATTTTGCATTGGGTGACAATATCATTGCTGGGTCAGGTGATGATGTTGTAGATATTTTGGACTGGGGTATTGTCTACAACGATAATTTACGTTTCCTTGGTGGTTTAGGAGATGATACTATTTTTGTTCGTATTGATGAGGATCCTTCACCTACTCGTCGCCACGAGATTAACGGAGGAGGTGATACAGATTTTTGTTGCAGCAGATATTTCGCACCAATAACGGACCCAACAACAGCGCCAGTTAAGAGACAGGAAGGATATGGTGGTCCTCCTATGGCTGTTGATATCATAAGAGGATGTGAAGAGCTTTGTACTATGCCTACATCTACACCTACGCCTCCTTGATTCTAGCTTTTTTTGTTTTCTCTTTGACTTGATTTTTACATGACTCGTTGTCAAACAAAAAAATCTGCAACCCATAGATAAAATAAAACGTTTTACATATTACAACCTGGATTACAGTACTTGTTTTGTCATTTTTGTTTTTCTGTTCATTTTGCTTCATATCTAGCAGACTGATCAGAGATTACGGTGCGCAATAAGTAAGAAAAAACCGAGATTGTAAATATCTTGTTTTGTTGCTAATAAGAGTTATACCACTAATACTACTCTTCTATCAACTAACCAAGGAATCAACTTTAGACGATGTTGGGAGAAAGACAAAATATCTTGTGGCTCTAGCGCAGCGCCAAGCATTTGTTATATTATACAAGAAACACTTGGAAATAAAAGAAAGTTTTACAGTATTTTAAATCAAATTGAAAAGGAAATTTTTCGGTGGGATGTGGGTGATTGCTGCTCGCCATGTTCTGTATACACGTTGTCGGCGTTTGTAGTTGATTTATGTGAGTCATACCAAGTCTTACCCAAACGTCTGTAATGGAGAAAACGCGTGTACAGCCATTGTGGATATAAAGGTCAAGTTGGTTGAAATACGTTGCTCGTGTATAACTGTCATATTAGTTGCACGTGTTTTTTTTTAGGACCAATTCAGTTTGGCCAGACACCTGTTGACTCAACTAAGCTTAAGAGAGGTCTGAGACCGAGCCATTAACAGATCTAACTATGAAGTTGCAAATCAATTCATGGAATTAATTTAGTGCCCTTCAAAGAACAAGACAGGTCATTTGTTCAAAAATAATCTTATTAGTTATTGTTGACATTTTCAGTATTTTAGTTGGTCGGTTTTTCTGTTCGCCTTTTTTTTGATATATGTTCTACCAATGGCTTTCCTGGGGCTTCTCGCTTTGATTTGGTGGAAACTGGTGTAACACTGAGAGAACGATAATCATCCCAAGTAAAATCTTCAAAAGTTTTTGGATCAAAACCCAAAAGCGCTTTGAGAAGTAGGTTATCTGTCCTTGGATGAGCATAAAATCCATCCTATTTTAGTGTTACTATCCATAGATATAATACTCACGTATTTTCCTTTATTGAAGTAGTACCTGAGTGAACAGAGGAGAGTATTTTTCTACAGAAAGTTCGTTCATAACCCATCTTCTTTCCAAGTCATTTTCGGGATATCTTTTTCCTACAGTGCCAAATACTTGCTTGAATAATCTCTTCCTATATTCAACATCTTCATATCTACTACCGTGGGGACCAGTAACTTTATTATATTGCATATAAGCACAAATACGTGGTGGACTGAAACATGTAATTAGACATAATATAGATGCGCAAAGTTTGTACCTTATTTTTTTTCCTTTCGTCCTTTTCTTGATTTGATTTCTGTGAGGTAGAGCCCAAGACCATAGTACCAAATCACCTTTTTGAGCTCTTATTGGTAAAACGCGTAAAAGCCTATGCTCCTTGGGTACTGTTACACCAGGGTTAGAACGCTGTGCATTAACAGCATGTTCCCACAAAGATTTACTATCAAAGGTTGATATAGACTGCATTTCACTTGCTTTCCTTGCCTGTTACAAGTTAGGTTTTAAGCTTGATTAGAGATCATAATGTACATACCTCGGGTACATCTTGAGGTTGATGTTGAATCATTGTCCACATTTTAATATACTCATTAAGTACAGGTAAATGTTGCTTTTCCCAATTTATGTTTTTTTTACCATCCTTTCTGTCAAGGCAAAAAAAATCACATGTTGGATAAGGTACTCGTAATTCCTTGTATCCTTAGGCTTGTTTAGTACAAGAAAATGTTTCTTTGATTTATTGTACCTGTTTTAGGGTGCATCAAAGCACGTGCCACTCCAATATAGTGTTGGAATCCAGGAATTACTGCAAGAGTACCAGAACTTACTGGTGGAGAGTCCTTATCAATTTCAAGAGTCAAAAGAGATTGAATACGTGTTAACGGATCAAAATCCTGAACAAGAGAATTAACCAACAAAGAAGAAAGTCGAAAAGTCCAAAGGAAAAAAAAACATACAGAAAATAAGTTTACATCCATGTGCAGTCTCATTTTATTGTCTCCATTGGCCTTTACACCAAGACGTTCCATTGCCATATGCAACTATTAAAAATGATTAAACAAGATATGAGATAATTTAGATACACATACATCAGTAGCACCATAAAGCTGGCGCAAGGTGTTGTATGTCGTTTTGTTGTACTTTAAAACCATTGCACTTGGCAAAAAGAAGAAATTTGTCATTCCAGCTGTGCCTGTTATCAATCACGTGGGTTAGATTTTACTGAGTATGTCAAAGTACCTATTTCTAGTGTCTTCCATTTCCCTTTTCTCTTTGTAGAGTACACCGCATCAGGGTTTTTGAGCTTTTCTTTGCGAAGTTTTGGATGTGTCAAAATGTCAAATGTTGAGTAATCTTCTCGACTTAATTTAAACTCCTCTTCTTTCAGCATTGTTTTGTTTAGTGCATCTATTAATGCATCTATAACTACATTACACTGATCGTTATTGAGCGCATCATGAACAACCTACGAAAGAAGTTAAGACGGTTTTAATAGCGACAATCGAGTTAAGTCATACAAGGTAACCGTCGTCTTTGAAATGTTGTACTTGTTCGGCCGTTAATACGTCATGAATAAGGTCATTGTATGTAATAGGTAGTATATTAGCATCTGAAAGCTGTTCTAGTCCATTTTAGCAAAAGGAAAAGTTATGGCGGATTGTAAAACGCTGTCTGCCTAGAATACCTTTTGTATGTGTTTGTTGTAAGTTAGATAGCGGAATATTAGCCCATGAAGGCCTGTTGACGTAAAGATTGCTCATAATAACTGAAAAGTCAATCCTTTTTCTTTTCTGCTCAACATTTTTATGATGTTTTTCATTCGCAGTCCAGTATCGGCGTTTTGAAACTTCATTAGTGAATTGCATTTTATAAACATATAGCTAGAGAATAACAGAACTAATATAGGCATATTATGGTGTATTTGGGCAATCCTTGTGCAACGCTATGCACTTAGAAATCAACGTAGTGTACAATGAAAAAACCGATGCAAAATTGGCCTACTGATGTCCTTCTTCCTTCTTTGAACTGTTGTACTTTAAATAAACAGAGCGCCTGGAATAGTAGTTAGTATTGAGTCGCACCAGCTAAACAACAAAACAAGTTGTTACCTCAAGACTGGACTGTCTGAGCCTAAACATGGTTCCAGTGCTATACTATAGCTGTGAGACCTAGTGCGGTGATGAGTATGCCTCCTTTTTGCTTTTGGGTTCAATGGTCTTGATTGTCTAATATCACGTGGTATCACAGCCGAATTTGGGTCAGGAAGCGCATCATACACGTTACGTAAGCTAAATGTAGGTTCTGTTGCTTCTGTCTCGTGATCATCGTTATATTTGTTCGCAAGGGATCTGATGTGCCTACTATCCCTCGAACGTGGTGGCGGGTATGTAGGACGTCGTCTGTGTCGCCTATGCTTAACAAATTAACAGTTTTCGGAACAAAACAACTAGCGGAGTCACCTTTTCTTTTTAGTAAACCCACGTGATGTATGAGATCGCGTAACACGTGATTCTGGTTTTGAAACTTTACATTGAGGTAATACTACCACAGGAAGCTGGGACATGCTTTATTATTAATACTCGTTGTATGGAAAATGAAGTCGGCGTCTAAATTAAAAAAGACCAGAAACTGGGCTATCTTAAGCCACACGTGGAATTCTGCCAATCAAGAGATAGATACTGTTAACATAACACAGACCCTTGCAATATTCATTATATGTATTAGGTATACTCTTTTGCAACAGCTGTGAAGATTTTTTTGCATTGTTCAGTTCTGGGCGTTTGTTCTGGAATGAGAGGTGTCCCAAGTCCTCTCCAAGTTATCAGTAAATAAGGTAGACTAACTAGTGATGTTTGTTTATTAAATACAATAGCGTACAGATGCCAAAATCGGTTGGCAAGAATTTAGACAGTTTTTTGGTTTTTTTTCATTTTTTGACATAGTTGCTCTGTTACAGCCGAGTAGTTTGTGTTTTTTGCTTTTCTATTGCTCGTAGTCTATCTCTTTCATCAAGAGCAATTTTTACCTCTCTTTTATACTCATCGCTCTCTATTACCGAATATATAAACGATGAGCCTAGAACGAGCGTACTATATGATTTTAATGACACTTCGTAAATTACAGAATTAATCCGTACATGCCAGACGCGCGCATCCATAGTATTGTTGGAGTTGACGCAGGTAAACCTCTAAAAAAAAGCGATGTGGACCAACCAAACGCAGTAAGCGCTAAACCAATGCCTAGACAAGTATTATTACTCTTAATACACTTTAACGGCGTACCCAAGAACAATGGCGGCCTTTGTATGGCGTATTTAAAAAATGAGTCGTTACGCATATTATCTGGAGCAACAGCTTCGGCAAATAACTTATCAGTAACAGCTTGTTGATCCCTCAATAGATCATTCTTATACTTATCAGACTCTTTCAGCTTGTCTTCCATTATTCCTTCTTAGTTGGGTGTCAAAATAGTGTTAGCTGAATTGGGTTTATTATTAGCTAATAGCTTTGTATGTTGCTTTACTCTGAAGGACAGAAAAACGTGAAAAAAATAGAACAAAAAGCAAAAAGACGTCATTCGCCGTTTTTTTTTTGTATTGACTTTTCTTACCCCGTACAACAATCACGCAATCCTCACAAGAGGTGTGGCAGTGCTCTTTGCTCTTTTGTTTTTTTAGTAGGCTGTTAGTGTTTTAGAACGCTCACCACTATTTTGGCTCTTAATGGAGGAAAACGCTACTATTAACAGAGTAAACCTGATAATATTGGGTCACCGGCAAGTTGGTGCGTTGTTCTCGCCTTATGCACTCAAAAATCCCATCATATAGCACTGTAGCGTATAAACGCGTGTTGCATAGCATGTTTGAGCAACAAGTTAAAAAAAACTTTTAGGAAAATCTCAGTTTGCTTCTTTCTTTGCAACAGAAGTGCCTGGTAGCGCGTACGAAACGTCCTCTTCTCCTAAAAACGATGGCATTCACGTTCAAACCGTTACAGGACCTAATGTACGCCATGACGCTTACAAATACCATTGACGCTCCAACAAGGTTGAATGGGAAGTGTGGGACTTTTCAGCAGATTTACTTTACTCTACGCACCAATTCGTACGTTTAAACGCTATCTTTGTAATAAAATACATACTACTTCGCCATAAACGGATAATTGTAGCAATCCGTAACCTTTTTGTTTAAATAGTCCGTATTTGACATTTTATTTTTTTCTTCTTTCTTTAATACTCTCTTTAGGTTCTAAGCAGCGTCAGCATTTATACTATCGTTTTTAGCTTACGTGACCCAAACCCGCATCATTTGGACTATTGGGTAAAATCAATACGCTCTAGACAAAAATATGCGCCTATATTCTTAGTAGGGACTCATTTCGATGAGGTACATAACGTCTGAAAACAGATTTCGAAAGTAACAAAAAATCAACGAATTTTTGCGTGAAAACCTTGCCAACGCGTTCTACAGCGACAAAAGTCCATTCGAGGGTTATTTGTTATTGATTTACAGTAGAATAATGCTTTTTTTTTCTTTTTTTTTGGAAAGGTTGGTTGTTGTGTTCTGACGTTCTTATGTGATTGTATAGGTCAATAGAAAGGATGCAATTGAATCATGTGATACTCTTAAATCTTATTTCAAAGTACAGTCAATAACTGACTGTGTTGTTTTGAATTGTGCCACTAAAAAAAGAGATGCAGTTCAAATTTTACATGAGTTTAAAGACAAACTAAACACAGTACGGTTTTTTTTCTTTGGTGTTTTTTGGCCTCTGTGTGTGTATGCGTGCTGATCACGTTTTTGTGTTTGGTAGGTTGTTTCCAAAAGACGTTTAAGAGGGAGCAAGCCAGTTCGCTTTAAAAGATTAATGGAAGAAGTCATAGAGATGAGGAAAACTACTCTTTATATGACTTATGAACAATTTGAGACTCTAACGAATCAACTTAATTTTGCTGAGGATGAAGTTGAACTAGTACGTTATTAGCTTGTACCATTTCACTAATCGCTTATGGTACCTTACTAGGCAGCGGATTTTCTTAATGATCATGGCATTATTCTTCATTTTAAATCAGATATTCGGTTGAAGAATATTGTTATTGTTGATCCAAGGTATTTATTTTGTTACTTCGCTCTCACCTATGGTTATCTTCAGTTGATTTTATATTTTTAGATTGGTTACTAATTTTATAAAACCGATTTCGAGGATTGTTAGTAATGGTCAAGCTTTGACAGATGACATTTTTGTAAGTCATTTCTTTGATCGAAAAAAATGAACGGAAATTAATAGTTTCTTGCTAGGAGGAAGTCCGTGTACGGGTTCCAGAGTCCTTACAACTACCTATGTTGCTGTTACTTGATAGATTCGAACTTATATACCCGCTACCACGTGTTAATGGTTCGATAGTATCGTATCTTGTACCAACATTTTTACCGCATAGAAATGACTTTACGGATGTATTCAAAGAACACGAAGTAAGTGACGTCCAAAAAAAAAAGGAATCGGTTAATTAATTACTTTTGCCTAAAATAGGAAGTAAGTATGAAAAAGTATTATAGATGGGGCCGAAGATATGAGTTTTCGGCATACCCTTTCGCTTTTTTTGAAAGGATTTTAGCAAAAGTACATAATATACCTGGTGTTAATGCACCCCAAGTTTTTGCAAATTATATGGAAGCTGAGATAAGTAACCAGTACGGAAAAAAAAAGTTTTTTTTTCGGTACCAGATTTCTTGTTTATTCTCTTTAAATAGGCAACATGCTATAATATCATACACGACGGGTAATATTAAAAAGAAACGTAATTTATGGATTGATGTTATAAGAAAACGTGATTCGTAAGTGGGTTGTTCTTTAGGCCTTAAAAGACAAAAAATATAGCTTAACCTCATTTTTTTATTAAGTGGTCTTGGTGAAACTGGCGATATAGACTTATTCACTGAGATTGCTCATGGTATTGAACAGCTAATAACGCTTCATTACGGACACTTGAGTAATCGTGTTTCAAGAGAAGTACTTGTAGCAAACCAGGTAATTGCAAACAATCCGTCACCTATTACTTTTTATAACATTTTTTTCTAGTTTGTTCCTTTCAGTGTCTGTCTTGGTGCAGTGATGCGTGGAGAATATACTTTCGCTGCTGCACAAGGTAAAAATTACTAGTCGTGTTCGATTCTAAGAGTGTACCATAGGCGCTGTGAGTCTTATAGAAGTAGCGCCAGACATGGACTTTGCTTATACTAAAGCAATTGATAATGTAGAAATTATGGAGGTGCTTGGACAAGGTTTGTTAAACAGTTGCTTAATTACACTTATTGATTTCCTCGATTAGGAGGATTTGGTAAAGTTTATAAGGGTAAAATCGGGGAAAATTCTGTTGCACTAAAGGAGTTACATCAACGTGATGAGAACGAGGAATTTTTGAACAAATTTTTAGCTTTCCAACATGAGTCGTACTTGACGAGGTGCTCCTTTTCTTTTTTATATATTATACTCATATGTTTATAGTTTTATGGAACATCCTAACCTTATCTCACTAATTGGTGTTACCAAGAATCCACTGAGGATGGTCATAGAGTACATGCCTGATAAATCACTCGATCATCATTTGAAAAAAGTAGGAAAAAAATAATAGCACAGGTTTAAGCTTACTTTTCTTCTCTTTAAAGGGTAATTTATCTTGGGAACTTCAAATTAAGATTGCACTTAATGTTGCACGTGGTTTGAACCATCTACATACACTACGACCTCCTATAGCACACAGAGACTTGAAACCAGCAAATATTTTTGTATGACTACTTTTCTGGACGTTTTTCTTCTTGTTTCTAATATTTGTGTAGGTGACTTCTCTTGATCCATCTGCTGAAAGAAATGCAATCATTGGAGACTTTGGATTAGGTATTACGAAGATTGTTTTAGCGTCCAGGACTTTTTTCTTAAAATTTTCTTAGCTGCTCAAACGAGACCTGCACTTTGCGAGTTGCTTCTGTCATTCACTTATTTGGCTCCTGAAGTGATTGATCCTACAGCAGCACATTACGATGAACGAAGCGATATGTATAGCTTTGGTATTTTATTGTGGGAGCTAATGACATGGTACACTATTCAACAAACCTTTCTTGTGTTCGTCTAACTTGAGTTTTTCAGCCAAGACCCTTTTTCGGAATTTGAGGAGTATGTGAATAGACAACAAGTATCGAAGTCTGATTACGATTCATATAAGTCAAGAGGTACAGTATATTGTGTATATTGTGCGGAATACTAACCGAGTATTTTAGGTAAGAGTGGAATTCTTTGGGATGAAGAAAAGGGTATGGCATATAAAGAAACCTGGGACAAGTTAAAGCTTGTTGATGCAATAATATACCAGGATCTAAGGCCATCAATACCTGAAAGACTTTGGCCTGATTTTTATGTCAAACTTATTAAAAAGTGCTGGCAACGTGATCCTTTTTGTCGACCTACAGCAAAGAAGATTGTATCTAAACTTAAAAAAAATATGAACAAAGAATGGCATGGTAAATCAGTTAGAGGATCTTCTAGGTCTGTAGGATGTAGAGTACCATTACCTTCTCGTAAGAGAAGTATAGATCATACAGGAAGAGTAGAAGAGTCATTTCTATCTGCAGAAGACGTAGAAAAGAGCACCGGTAAGCGCATAAACCAAAAAAAGCCCTACTTAATAACCTTGTTAAGGCATCAATCCATGGAAAGCTGCCATGACGGGTAATGTATCTATGACTATGTCTTGGATAAATCAAGGTAAGAGTGATAGCGTTCCTTATTATAAATGTTTATGGTCATGTGTAGGTGGTCCTATTGATGCTGGTGATCCAAATCATTTTGGAAGTTCCATTCTTTATAGTGCTGCAAGACATGGACAAATGTTAATTGTTAAACAATTACTTAAACTTGGAGCAAATATTAATCATGTACAAATTCACGGATCAACTGCTTTGCATGGTACGACAAGATATTTTTATAATACATGTAAACTTACATGAGTTTATTAAGGAGCTGCTTGGGGTGGACATTTAAAAGTTTGTAAATTCTTACTTGAGAACAATATCGCCATTTCTCGTAACAGACTCGGTGATACAGCTTCTGATGATGCTAGAAAGAAAGGTACTTTACAATATGATTATATCAATATACTAATATCACGTGACAGGCAATAAAGAAATAGCTAAACTTATAGATAATCAATTAGCTAAGCAAGTTGATAGAAATAGAAATATGCCAACACCTTGGCGTTTCCCTAAAAAGATACTCAAACGTAAAGGATGGGTTAAGACTGAGCATTATAATACGCTTGAAATTAAGCGTAGTAATAATAGTAGTAGTGTGGTTGAGCAATGTCAGCTTGTCGAAGATATCTTCTATGAGCACATTGCTGATATTGCTGTCGCTCGTAATTTTACGATTGAAAAAATCGAGGCAAGTTCAACTTTTTTTGCTCTCTTCCACCACCACGTGACTTTTTCAGAAAAAAGTTTTTTTTTTGTTTGATTGGCATGTACTAAACATTTAATATGTTAGGCTTTACGTAATGATAAGTTGAGAGAAAGTTTCGAAACAAAACTTGAACGTCTTTCGATTCGTGTTTCAGATAAAAAAACACCTCCTGCATCACCTTTAGGTAGCGCAAAGCTACGTGCAAAGTTACTTAAACGGTTTTCAAATTTTACATATGCACCACATAATAATGTCACTATAATACCAGTATGGTATGCTGTCAAGTACGTATATCTTTGAACAAAGAGTTAATGTTGAGTTCAACAACAAACCAAACTTCTTGTTGCTCTTTTATTTCGATGTCTTCAGTGCTGATTCTTTGTCTTTTGTAGGAAAGACCAAATTCCTCTTATTGCAGCGGCTGGTTTGTCTGTTTCTGAGTCAGGTAAATTATTAGAGCATTAATGGCAATGCGTACGTGATAAACAATACTGACGTTTCTTAGTTCATTATGGTAGTGGTATTTATGTTACACCTCAAGCAGATTATGCTGCTAGGTTAGATAACCAAGGTATTCTACTATTATGTTTCTTAGCTGTTAGTAACGTACGTAATCATCATGATCCAAGTTTTTAAAGATACACTCTCATCGTTTTTTAGCTGCTTCCGATGACTGAAGCAGATATAAGGAGATTAAAAGAAGATAAACTTAAAATCAATGACTTTGATGCACATTATCTGCCTTTGTATAAAAAGAGAAATGTTCATGTGCCTATAGATTCTATAAAGAAAGTACCAACATTTGATGGCATATTTATTACGCAGGTACATATCTCTACTCACAGTCCTTAACATAGAGGAAAAAAAAAACATCAAAAAAAGACTAGTAAATTTTTTTTGCTTTTTTCTTTCGTTGGAATTGTTATTACGTGATTTTATTATTTGATCACGTGGCAAAAAAGCCAAAAATAAATACGAAATGAATGACTATTGTGTCAGCCTTTCTAACCACGTGCTCTTTTTAGGAAGAACAGATATTACCAACGTACATTGTAACGTACTCAACAAAACAACCTCTAGAGGATGTTCGATTGAGTGTACGGTCTCTTTCTAAGTCTAAGCTTTCGCAGATGTTTAAGCACTAGAGAGACAATAACCTTTGTTCTTTGGATCTGGAACTTGGTAGAAAAGAAGTCTTTATCGCGATGTAGAAGATTACAATTCTCTTTTTTTTTTCTGTAATAAATTAAATTAAAATGTACAAAACAATTGTTTGGAGTAATACCTCTGTAAGAGATAAGCAAAAAAACAAGATATGACACAATCTCGGTTTTTTCTTAGTTATTGCACACCATAATCTCTTGAAGCAAAATGAACAGAAAAACAAAAATGACAAAACAAGTACTGGAATCCAGGTTGTAATATGTAAAACGTTTTATTTTATCTATGTTGCAGATTTTTTTGTTTGACAACTAACAAGTCTGTAAAAAATCAAGTCAAAGAGAAAACAAAAAAAAAGCTAGAATCAAGGAGGCGTAGGTGTAGATGTAGGCATAGTACAAAGCTCTTCACATCCTCTTATGATATCAACAGCCATAGGAGGACCACCATATCCTTCCTGTCTCTTAACTGGCGCTGTTGTTGGGTCCGTTGTTGGTGCGAAATATCTGCTGCAACAAAAATCTGTATCACCTCCTCCGTTAATCTCGTGGCGACGAGTAGGTGGCGGATAGTTATCAATACGAACAAAAATAGTATCATCTCCTAAACCACCAAGGAAACGTAAATTATCGTTGTAGATAATACCCCAGTCCAAAATATCTATAACATCATCACCTGACCCAGCAATGATGTTGTCACCCAATACAAAATCATATCCCTGAACACAATCATCTCCGCTTCCCGCTAAATAAAGTCTTAACTCATAATTACACAGTAGAATGAATATGGCTAGTAAACTTTGGAGAGAGTATTTTGAAAAAGTGATTTCAAATGTTACACTTCAAATTCTTCGCTTTTTTTTAACCCCCACCACAGAAACGCCTTGCTTTTTAGGTTGCTTATTCAAAAAAAGTGTTTTTTTTAAGGGTAAAAATGTATGATGTGAATGTATGGAACTGTAGAGAACACAAAAGGTTTTTTTTTTACATGATAAGAAAAAATTAAGAATATATGTCTGTGCATACCTCTTGTTTGTCCAAAGACGGCCATATCAGTATATAGTACGCAATCATTTCCAGCATTAAGAAAAACATCACCAATGCCAGTACCTCCCTCAGTGGAACGTTTATGAGCAGGTTTGGTATTATTATTTTTAATTCTTAGTTCCTCATTTCGTTTACTGTTTTGTTGTTGATAATTTAGTCCTTCTTTGATCATCATCCTGAAATAATTATCCATAGGGGAATCGTCTTGAGCAACTATGGAAAGGTGTCTTAGTACATGAAGAAAGAAAACAAACGTTAATTGAAGACAGTGATTTTGTTTCTTCATGAAAAACGCCAAAAAAAAAAAAAAAAGAAAGAAAACGTACTAGCACCCAAGTCACGTAATGTCATACTTCCATCTCTTTTCTTCTTACCAGATGGTTCAAGGAGACCAGGATCAATATTAAATAGCAAACAATCATCACCACTTCCCATACGGAATTCTTCATTCCTAAAGGTACAATATTAGCAACTTGGTTATGATGAACAATAAAAATACTTTACCCTAAAGCACGCCCAAAAGAAAAAATAGCATCATTTCCAGATCCTGTATTTATATCACCTGTTTGATAAACTATACCAATATGACAATCATCACCACCTCCTGTATCAAAAGGTTATATTCTGTGTTCAAAAACACAAAAAACACTAAAGCAGCAACGCAAGTAACGTACCCATTACCATGTCTCCGTCGTGGTAACTACCTGGTGCCATTAATACATAGTCATTCCCTCCTTTTAGATCTACTTGTGAATACAGCTCGGCACCCTCTTCAAGGATGAGACAGTCATCCCCATTCGTTCCAGTAATGGTGCCATAAAATTGAACACCCGGCTCGATAAAAATACAAGGATATGATAAATCCCTTTCCATATCGACTTGCATAAATGTATCAGAAACAACAAATAAAGCACTTAGTCTTATAAAATACCAAAACCGTAGCCACGTGATGTTGATTTAATATAATTCAAAAACAAACAAAAAACCGCACGTACTGTTTCTATCTACATGGTCGGTTCCTATTCTCCAACACTCACCACCCATTACCCTTTGATAGCAATCATCTCCTGCATTAAAGCAGGGTGTGATATTACAGTCCAAGCATCTATCACAAATCTCAGGTTCATACTGGGCAAATGCCATTACAAAAACTAGAAAGACAATTATGTTACTCCCACATTATAACAAGAAAAAAACAGCAGAAAATCAATATAGAAGCCTTCTGATTATACGTACGCGTGCATATTACAACTAAGATTGTACTTCTATTCATGTTTCACTTGTTGCTGTTGTTGGTTTGGTTCGTTTGTTTAATTTATTCGTGGTTTTGACCACGATTGACATTCTTGATGTGAATCATTGTGTGAGCTCCGGGCCTAATTGTATCATCCCAAACAACCTGCAAGAAACATATATTGTAAAGCTACCTTGCTTTACTACGCCGCACCTTTGTCGCACGAATCTGCACTACTTCATCACGCATAATCTCGGATCGTTTTTTTGCGTGATTTGACGAGGATTTTTGATCTCAAACACAAAAAAGGCGCTGAAAGAACACCCTACTTCTACATAAATTAGAAACGGTTTAATTATAGGTTTACATTTTAACGTTCGGCTCAAATACATTATTAGGTTCATCTATACGCTCCGCAGTACTACATCTCGCCAATAGTATTGAAGTCTCTTTTTTTTTGACTTTTAAGAGGTTAGTGGAGCGTTTACATCTCCGAATATTGTTTGTACAACGTAAAATCACGTGTCGACAAATATATAACGAATGTTCTAAATGAAAGGTTTGACGAGAAGTCTCGAGGATTTGATTCATTGAATACTGACAAGTGTGTCACGTGATGCTTAAAGTTTGTCCGATGAATACCCGATGCGCTATTCAATGAAAACACTCTCATATGTTTGTTGTTATTACGATTGGACTGCATTGTATTGTTAATACGTTAGGATTAATATGTAATAGTAGTAGGAAGATTCGCAACTGTTTGTTATTAGGCGTCAGATGAAACAAAGTTCACTGTCTCGAGAGTGTTAATGTGCAGAGAGGGACTCCATGTGTATACAATTGTAGTATAAAAAGTCTTATTTACATATTTTTGGGGGTGTTTGCTGTGACTTGCTGCTTTTGGTCTGGTGTCGGCGTTGGTGTTTGAAATAGAAGATTACAGATCATTTAAAGAAGGCGTTAGGCATTAACTTGCACATAGATATCTCTTCGTCTTAGAAGTGGTATAATTACTCACTGATCAACTTTCAAAAGCTTGTGACAGTGTGGAGTTGTTGATACTATTCGTTATAAATTTGATGCAAGTACATAAGACTTGTCATCAGTAGAGCTACGACTATAGCTTCAAAACGCTTGTTTGCTGTAACATAATACTTGATTGAATGGTAAATTCGTTTGTATTTTCTCAGTAAGCCGAAGTAAATCTTTTCAATCTGTTTGGTTTTAATATCATTGTGGATTAAAGCTGCAATATTTTTACAGTGATACCAAAATAGTGTTAATGGGCACAACACTAGCGTATTCAACAAATTGCCCAGTGTATACCAACACCAATCCACAGCTTAAATCAAGAACCAGAAGAAAGATCGAAAACTATTTACAGTGCCAGCTGTGATGGCGTGTATGTATGCTGGCGTAGGTATGGCCACCCTATGAAGGCCTAAATCACACTACATATGAGGTTGACAGTGGACAATAGACGCGGGGCATATTATTTTACAAAAGGCTAGGCATCAAAATATAGTAGAACAGTATTTTTATTTACAAGGGTTTTTTGACGAACGACTCGGTGAAAGTGCAGAAATATTATGCATCCTTAGTGATGCGCACCTCCTGGTATAAATCTACCAAAACTAAACTTTGCTTTTCCAGTTTGATGTCCAGTTCTACTCCATCTTTCCCATATCCCTTCCTTCTTACCATAAAGATAACTACCACTTTCATGCTTAGAACCATTTATATACCAAGATTCAAAAGTTCCACTAAGTGATCCATTTTTATAATGATATATTGACTTAACTTCACCTGTGTGAAAGTATGACTTATATACACCAATGTTTCTTCTTTTTTTCTTATCTTTTATACCATGCTTTGTAAAGATACAATGTGATTTTACTCTACCACCTGGAAAGTATGATATATGTTCTCCTATTGGCTTACCATCTATAAATTGTCCTTCAAACTTAAGTGGTGAGTTCTTACATCTGTACCATTGTTTGAAAGTACCATGCTTCACAAGTTCGCCTTCAAACAACCTTTAGAAAACAAAGTTAATAAATAAAGAATAAAAAAATGCAAGCGAAAGCTCATTACGGTTAACGAACATCAAAAAAACACGAAACATAGCTTATTTTTCTGTTTTGTAAAATTTTTTCAGCGTGGATTTGAGTTGACTAAAGCTACGAAGAAAATAAAAACTTATGTCAAAATGGCGTTTTACATTTTGTTGACACATTGTAAAAAGTGCAACAAGATGGATGAATAAATACGAGCAGTTTAGGCTGTTTTTAGTTTGTTGTTCGTTTTTGTAGGCCTTTCTTATCGTAATATGACGTTGCGTACCTATATCGCGTAGATATAGCGCTATGGACGCATAATTTATTCCATGTATCAGCCAATGGAGGATATAAGCTTATAATGATGTGATACACCTCAGGAGGTAGCAATTCGAATAAATAACAAGGTTTACTATCCCTACGACGCGTTAGATGGCAATTTGATCAAATCCAGAAATAACAAACAACCCATTCGGTAAAACAGCCGGGAAATACCTAGGGGTTGCGTTTCACACATAAACGTACGTTACTTCATTGCTTGTTGACGATTTTATTTTGTTTACTGCTACCAACGCCTTTGTAAGTAGCTTTCGCATATAGATACTACAGCCTTTAGTTGCAAGCAATATTAACACTTGAGTTAAGCGCATAGCGACCCGGTAATCACTGAACGCCCAAAAAAACTAGAGGGTCACGCGCCACGAGTGAAAACACAGCAATCTTTAGAAGATCAAGTGTAAACATGTCATAAATAGCTACAGAAATAAGACAATGTCAGTGACATCACATCTGTAGCGTCCATGTCCCTTGTGAAGTATTAAAGTGTAGAAAATACATTGCCGTGTCTGAACTACAATTTCGTAACATGTTCAAAGTATGATACTTCTTTGAAATGTTGGTTTTTTTCGATTCCAATGGATGTTGTAAAAAAACTGTTGATACAAATACAGACCAACTCGTATCTGGGTGTGGATCGTGATGATCACGTAGGTGAATGCAAATTTATACACAGAAACATGCATGGTAACTTAGGGGCGTTTGATATTGATACAAACGAAGAAATGGCTTCTTTGATGTTTGACCATTGTGTTTTGATCGATGAAACATATCACATGCAACGTTTCCGATACGAGAATAAAATCTTGTCAAAGTGGATGGAGAACGATAATGTTAAAATAACAGATGTATATAACTATCACGTGATATCTAAAAAAGTGTTTTTAACCCTTAACAACCAATGACAACTACGATGTATCAACAAAGAACTCCTTCCATATTGCTTTATTACAAAGTTGTTTTTTGTATCACTTGCTGTGTTTATTGCCTGAAAGACAGTCTTTTCCAAGTGTTGTACAAGCACCTTTTTTTATAGAATAGGAATCTCTGTTTGCTATACGTGATTCATTCTTGCATCCTTTAAAGCTGAAGTTGACGAATACTAGCTCGGAATTATGTTAGTCTCAATAAAGCTTTCTCTTTAACACTTAGTGAAAAGCTAACTTGGCTGTTTGTATGAGTTGCTCGTTCCTATATGACTAGCAGCCATTACTAAGACATTGAATTGCCGCTAATCACCCAAATTGCCAATAAACTACCACTAATACCACATTTTATGTGGTAGTGCAACATCCCACGGCATGTCTTCTTTCAGGTTCTTCATTCATTTTACCTCTAGGTTCTCTTTTGTTTTTGGAACAAGTCACTCAAACCAAGGACTACCCATCTAAGCATTGTTGGTGAGAAAGTAAAATATATTGAGAAGTAAACAAATATCAAAGAATACCTTTGATTAGCACGTTTATCTTTCTTAGCGAACAAACTAAAGTCCCAATTAAATTTAGGATAAATGACACCAAGAATATCTGGCCAATATTGTGTAAGTCCTTTTACACCCATACGCTCAAAATCAGTATTTGGAGATACATCATACCACTCCATAAGTGTTTTTAGGCGTAATTTCTTTGCAGCATCGTCTAAAAAGGCACTAACATTCCCAGTATCACGCCAAAAATTAGCTGGTACAGTTTCTGAAAAAAAAGAGTGTTAAAAAAAAAGACAATGCTTTGTGATACCAAGACTGATTTGACTGGTTTGGAGTTTGGATGGACCGACTGGTTTTGGTGCCAATATAGCAAGTGAATTGCATTGCCACGCAATGACGTCAAAACCAGAAAACCAGACGAGGTAAAAAACCGGTTTTTTTTCATTTCTAAATGGGATACTCACGTTTATTTGTCTTGAATCGACTAACGTCCCATTCATAGTCTGGATAAAAGTTTTGTAGCATGACAGGTAAAGTCCCAAATCTAATAACAGGGTTAGGTTTAACTGAAAACAAGCTAAATAAAGGGCTGCTCAACATACGATCTTAGACGAGATGCTCCGGCTAGTCTAAGGTCCTCATGTCGTACTTTGTACCAATCTTCAGGTTTTTGAACTTTAAGCCGTTTTTCAGTCTTGTATGAGTAAGAATAACACAGTTATAGTAAACAGCAAGCAAAAGTAGACAACCACCAAAAAACTTGCCTCTTTCAACAGAAGTTTCTTGTTCTCATGGACAGCCCAAGAAAGTCCGTGATCAGACATACCTATGGTATATTATTACTATTATTTGAGTTAAGAATAACGCAAACAGTACTTTTAAACTTCGATGCTACCCAATCAACATTAGGGTAAACATTTTTTAACACTTTGTACAAAGAACCATCAAAATTTCTACAGCCGTTTAGTCAATAAGAGGAGTTACTGTCCAAGAACTTACCTCAAGAAACCCAAATCATCACATTGATAAACCTCTGCATAAGTCACACCATACCATTCATCTGGCTCTTCAATACCTAATCTCTGCTCAAGCTATAATTATGTTAACACACTGAAAGGTTCACCATGTAATGTACCTGATTTATAAATCGTTTTTGAGCTGCTATGCGCGTTTTTGATTGTGAATCAGTTCTACGACTCTTTTTCCAATCAAATTCTGTATATAAGTTACCAACAAGAGCTGATATTGAGCCAAAGTGACTATTAGATTTAGTCAGAAAAAAAGTTTGACACAAGATTTGGTTTTTGTAAAATGGCTGCCTTATTAATCCAGATCCACCAAGATCCCGAATATCAACAGTGTTTACATTGTACCAGTCAGATACTTTGTTTATATTAAGCTTTTCTTCGACCTAGGTATCGTTATCTTTTGTGGTAATAAAACAAAGAACCTTTCTCATAAATTCCTGCTGATTCTCTTCTTGTTTCCAATAGTTTGCACTAACACGTTCTGAAAGGTTGAGTACTCAACTACCATGATTTAACACGTACTGAATCCTTTTATATCCCACTTTATTTCAGGATAAAACTGTGACACCAAACCAATCACTGAACCGTTAAATAAACTATTTGGTAAGACATAACATATAAATACTAGTTTCAAAAAAACGAACCTAAATATAAGTCCTGAACCACTCAAATCTACTATATCAGTCGTATTAATACCATACCAATCTTCAGGTACTTTTAACCCTTTCTTAGTCTCAACCTATAGCGGTCACATTGATGAATAGACACTATGGTACCATCAACTTACATGTCTCAAAAATGCTATTTGATTTTCTTCCTGCGTCCAAAAATTCCGCGTGACACTTACTAGTGAGTGTTAAGAGGTGAAATAGAAGAACCTTTAATGATCACTAACCAAATTTCCAAGGACACCAGTATTTATCAGGATAGAAATAATTGACGATGTATTGGAAACTTGCGAACTTCCTTTAAGAATCTAATTAAAAATGATAACACTAAAAGATCTTACATCATTAGACTATTTCCACCTATATCTAGAACATGTTGTTGTGTGAATTTATAGTAGTCATCTAATTCTTTTATACTATAAAACCGTTCAAACTAACCAACAGTCAGATGTCAGATTGAAGGTAACAATCAAAAAAGTAACTAACTTCAATAACAAAGGTCAAAGTATTTTCTTCATCATCCCAATATTTATCTGCAACCTTACCATCTCATCAAAATGTTAACACCAAAGAATGATTCGCAAGAAATACTTACTAAATTTCCAAGGATGCCATATATTTGTGGGGTAGAAATGACTCACCATACCGTGTACAGAGTGCATATAATCCCTACAACTAGAAATTAACTTCAAGGTTTTTTCGTCAAAATTGTTACAAATCACGTGCGTTAAGAAATCTCTACCACCTAATTTATTTACATCGGCAACACTGATATTTTCCCAATCCGCTGGGTGCTCTATACAGAGTTTTTGTTCCAACTAAACTCCATTAACTCAAAAACCGTAAAAAAATAAGAAACCATAAAATGAGCTTATTTACCCAACGGAAATAACCTGTACGGTTATCAGGACACTCCCAGAATCCATGTGGCTTTGTGTCTTTTTGAAAGAATACATTAAGATCTTGCTATACAACAATATTAGAGCGTACCGAAAAGCCATGGGTCCCATTCATGATGAGGTAAAGACAAAGACAACATTTTATGCAGATCATTGTCATAAGTTCTATAATCTCCAGTGAGCCGATACCGCCCACTGCAAGCTAATATTGATGTAGTGACGTACAATAGCAAGCTTTTACCGCCATTTGCGATGACATCTGTGAATTTAATTCTATACCAGTCTTTCGGCGTTTTTAGGTTCAGAGCGTTACCTAGCTGTAACGTGTTGGTGTTTTAATGAATGTGAAATTGTACCTTCGTTACAAAACCCTTTAAACTCGGTAAGTTATGTATTTGATCTTCTGACGCTCGTTTAAAAGTTTTAACGCCTCTTACACAGCATAGCGTGTCAAAATCTTTCCATGTAGTGCATTTCACACCCAGCCATAGTTTATGCATCGCAGAGACCAAAAGCAGCGAATCCAATCGACGTTAGACTAATAAGGTCAAAAAAGGTCTGATCTTTTTAATTCTTTGTATCTTGTGTTTAGACAACTCTTTCGCGGAAGAGTTCGTTTTAGGTACTACCACGCATTTTTAAAGCGACTTATTAACAATCTTCACATTAATTGCGTTTAGTGACATTTAAACCGCCCTTTTTCGTATGAGATACAATTTGAACAACGTCAGTAGTAAAAATGGGCAATAAAAACACCAACGACAAACTTACAGCGAAGGAAATAAAACTCTTACGTTCAACACAGAAGCTTACATCTATGTCAAAAGAGGATCTAGCGCATTCTTACAAAGAATTTAAGAGGGATTACCCTAATGGAGAAATAGACAAAGCTGGCTTTGCTAGGATGGTAGGAGACTTCTTACCAGAGAATCAACGCTCTCCTATGCTCATAGACAGACTTTTTAACGCTTTTGACACAGACAATAGTGGAGGTATTGATTTTCGAGAGTTTATGATAGGTACGATATTGTCCAGCCCAAAAGTACTTGTCCTTTAATCTTTTCACATTGTTGCTTACAAAAACTACAAATTAATTGAACCTGTTACCAAACACGTGCTTTTAAAAAACTGGATATCTAGACGTGCGTCTAACTCCCTCTGGTAGCTATCAGTTTAAGCTCAAGTGATAACCCTGAAGAAAAGTTATTGTTTTGTTTCCGTTCTTTAGATGTAAATAATGATGGACACCTTACGCGAAGCGAAGTGCTTCATGCTGTTGAACTGCTCTTTAAACATTATCCTGGGATGGAGGACGTTGTAGCCGAACAACTTAATAGTCCAGAGAAGGTTGTAGAGCAAATATTTTCAAAGGTAGATTCAAATGGTGACGGGATGTTGACACCTGAAGAGCTCATTACATTTATGAAGAAGCATCCAAAAACATTCAATTATCTTGGTCTAAATCACATCTTTTTATCTTAGTGAGTATGTACAATAAAGGTTGGTATCCTTCGCTTCAGCCAAAGCGCGTTTTAGGTTTGTTCAAGTACAACTGTTGCTGTAATTTTTTTCTCGCTTCGAAACTGCTGTTTATGCCTTCATTTCGCGTAGAACTTTCTATTTGAACATTAATAAACGCGCCAAATAACAAACGGTGACAACCTTTAACGCAAGTTCTACGTGCTCTGTGTAAACGTCGTCTGTGGTATCTCGAGCAACTTGAGCGTCTATTTCGGCTGTTAATTTTTTTACAAACACCAGATAGTTCAAATACGCCTGTAACCATTAATACACATTTGCCAGAGGGTACAATTGGCTAAACGTACAAAAAGCGGTGCCTTCTTTGATAATTTAAAACCAGGTGCGTGTACTCCAAAAAGCTTCTTAATTTGCTGTTTTGGGCACTCAGACATTAGTCTTTGAGTTCGTCGCGTTCTTAGGCGCACGACTTAACCTTTTTCATTCTTGCGTTTATCTCTTGCTAGTGAACTCATACAAAATGGCATCCGCTCTTATGAAACCAGGTCTAAAAACCGGTAGCTTGTGGAAGGATAAACCAAAAAAACCAGCTCCATTCACTGGCGTATTTTCTATATTCAACGCTTACAATAGCACAATACGTTCTTTGATGGCCACTGGTCAATATTTGATTTCAACTGGTTATAAGTTTTTCTGGTGCTTTTCTACTGGCTTCGTAGTACTCTCAGTACCTCTTGTAATGGCAGCAGCTATCGAAATACAAATTACGGCAGATATTCGAGCCCAAATGGAAGGCCAACGCGGTTAAACCACGCGGAGGAACAAACGAAGACCTGGTGGCAAACCAAAAACACTTGTTGGCTTATTGTAAAGATAACTCAACATTAACCCTTAAAAATCGCGTTAGCGCGTATGTACTAAAATTATTATAACAATCTACGCCTTAGTTGCATTTTGTAAAAGAGTAGTAATTTATCGCTAGAAATGACACGTAAGTTTGAGCCATCACAAAACGCATGTAGGAAACCAGGCGAAGAAAAAAATAACAAAGTGCCGACATGTGTTGGTCAATGTGCATCTGGCGTGAATTTGTACTATTCTGATACGTCACGCGAGACTACTGTCTACGCCGCGTTCTTTGATGTCGTAGCGAGATGAGCGACAATTATACCACGCATTTGTCAAAGCACACAAACCAAATATACGCAGGAGGCCTACAAACCAACTATAACGATGGTTATGCCTCAGACGATGACAGCACTTACGTTTTAGATCCAGATTTATCAAAATACAGTTTCTCAGCGTGTACGAAAGCATTTGGTATGTATTTAACCGATTGTAACGACATTTTGCTGTAGCAGACGCAAAACCAAATAAAGAAGACGAACAAGTCGAGTTACTGCTCAAGAGCCTGGATGAATCCCAATTACGTGCTTTTGTAACCAAAGTAGCAAAGGAAAAGAATAAACAACCAGAATCATTCGCCGATAAGCTAGCAGCGTTTATTCAATCGTGTCGGTACGTAATTTATACGTTTTGGTGAAAAAAATAACGAACCAAATATAAAAAATTCTTAACGCGATAAAAAGTGTTTTTTCGTGTACTAAAATCATTGCCCAAGCGAAGAGAGTGCTGCAGTATTAAAAGACTGGAATGAAGAATTTCAAAAATATCTTGCACTGCCTGATACGGAGGTGAAGTATAAGAAACTCTTTCATTTGGCGCATAACTTTGTTTACGCTGCACAAACGTATCCTTACATGAAAAATATAACATCATATGTTCATGGTTGTCATCATAATAACTGTTTCAAATGAACCGTTAGTTAATTGATTTTTTTTTTTTTGGTAGAAGTTTTTTCTTTTTCTTCTTTTGATGGATGTTGCTCCTTGACAATACTGAGTTATGCAAAAATTATTATATCAGAGCTTTCACTACCTGATGAACAAAAAACAATAAAACCTGCTGGATACCTTGGTGGAGTAGCAGGTGGAAAGTACGTCCAAAGTTTTATAGGCTAAAAATTACTAAAAAAGTAAAAAAATTATTTTTGAGATTGGGTGGCCTTTATCAAAAGTTTTTTGGTTATGTCACCACAACGTATTAATACTGTGACTAGAAAATATATATGTCAAAATATTCTGTTCAAACTTACTGAAGATAACAAGATCGAAAAAACAACAATTTGGATGTACGGTGGAAAGAAGAGAGATGATGAAAAAGCTCTTAAATCTGCTTCCCATGAACTTAAAGGTTTAATGGGTTACTATGAATGTAATATTAAGGGATTACATGTACCTCTGGTATGTCTTTTTTAAACTCACTGAAATTTAGCTTGAATTTCATAGAATTTTATTTTTGTGTATTTAATGGTGTACTAGATGGCTGTTATTGATTACAAGGGTTTCCGTGTTACAGCTGTATGTATGTTACCTATTAATAAGGATACGATTATATATGGTTCTGGTGATGGCGGTCAGAATGTGTTCAGTGAAAACCCGAGAATGAATAGAAGGATAAAGCAAGCTGCTGAAACTTTAAATTTGAAAGGACATCGTGTTGGTACATCAAGTGATTGGTCCGAGTTACACTCTGCAGGAGACCTTGAAGGTCATCTTGGTACTGATGGGCGATTTTATCTGCTTGATTTTGCACGTACTTTCCCTCCAGAAGCGCCAAGCGATGATCCAAGATATACCAATAAGCGTCAAGTATACTATAAACTTTTACGTCCAGAGTTCGTTATAAAATGGCAAAAACCTTTGTGCAGCGATGCGTATACAAGTTGGCAAAAAGTAGACTTGCATGCTCAGGTAAAATCTATACTTGATTGGGTTCCATTTCGCTTAACATATTTAGGAAAATAATGATGAAGTTGCGAAAGCAACAAAGTTTTTGTTGACAAAGACTGTGGCAGAGTTTGCAGCGCGACTGGATTCGTTATACCCTAATATATCGGCCAACCAGAAATTTTTAAAAAATAGAGAGAGCTTTGCACAACAATTTGCAGTCATACAGCGAAGAAGAAAGTACGGTTTATGTTTTTATTATTGGAAATTTCATCCAAAAATCATCAAGTTTTATTGGTAGTTGACTTGTATGTTTAGGGACATTTATTTTTCTGAGCGTAGCTTAGAGCGTGACTTGAATGTTTCTAATACGATATCAGGAGTGTACGACAGTCTGAGTCTAGTCGTGGTATGATTTATTTTTAAGACTAAACCAACCTGATACAATCCAATTTATTATGTATCCTCATTACTTACGTTTCTCTTTAGGAGCTACATCGGTATGGTATTAATATAAGACATATGGGTTATGTAAGACGCAAGTGTGCTTCCTCTCGTATGCGATCACTCCTACTTGTAGAGGTTAGCGTTATTTGTAGCTAAGGCTACCTGTTCGAACACTGTTAACATTTTTTATCTGTAGATGGTAGCTCGTGTAATTAAAGATATTGTTCGTGCTCAATTCAGAGCGGCTGCTCAGACTAGAAGTGAACTTAAAGTCTTATCTGAAGAGCCGTTCAAGGTATGCTAGATATTTTAACTGAGTACGTTTGTTTGACTTTGCGTTATAGCGTATTGTTGTTACATTGTTTAATTTAATCAAAGATAAAAGTGACGCAAGCATGGAGGTACTATTCCTTATTTCATACAATTACTTTATAAACTGTTTTACTATCGTTTCCTTTTTACAACCGTTTAACTTTATAACTAACAACTAGTGCTTTTCCCATTTTATTCTTGTTTTTTTTTAATTGAATCAAACACTTGGCATTGCTTGTGATTGTAATAATCTATTAGTTATGGAGACATATTAAAGCGAAGTTGGTTGAAAAATTCAGATTTGCTTTATCACCTAAAGAAGAGTACTTGCACATAAAAAGGTTACAAGGCAAGCTTAATATGCCTGTACTTTTTAATAGAACAAATGAACTTCTTGGGGTACGGTAATTTGTATTCTTTAACAAGTGCTAATTAATGATTTCTTAGGTTGCTATGACTGCTGCTTCTTTAGAAGACTTAAAAAAGAATCATGATACATTCGAATTTGTAGATTCAGATGTTCTTGAAGTCTATCCAACAGTAAAACATCTTAATATTGTGAATTACGCTGGTATGTTCTGTTTTCTTTTCTTTTTTTGTTTTTTATCAGAGAGTGTAAATAGCATGGTACTTACTTGTTTCTTATTAAAGAGGGTATGGCGTTGGC
Source organism: Trichosphaerium sp. ATCC 40318 (assembly GCA_038496445.1). Taxonomy (NCBI): domain Eukaryota; phylum Discosea; class Flabellinia; family Trichosidae; genus Trichosphaerium; species Trichosphaerium sp. ATCC 40318. The sequence continues at coordinate 137,228 of JALMLS010000030.1, read as the reverse complement.
AATCATGGCGAGAAGGAAGAAGAAGTTATCTAGGTTAAGGTTACTCAAACTAGCTGCTAGTAAATTTTCTCTTGCGCTTCAGTCACAGCCAAACAGTTACATGGCAATGTATCGCTGGGGTACGTCTTCCCAGGTTTTGTATGAAAAGAAAAGATGTTCTTGCTGATTGAGGAGGTGTTTTGATGTATTTTTTAGGTACTGTGCTTATGGAGCAAGCCAAGATGTTCCGTGGTAATGACATTCAAAAAGTTTTAGAGCGAGCCAGTCAGAAATTCAAAGAGGCCTCTGAAATTAACCCAAAGTTTCAAGCATCTTTTATTAGACTTGGTGAAACTCTTGTAGAACTTGCTAAAACACAGTTAAAAAAAGCAGTTGCTATGGAAGTAAAGAAGGATAAAGTCTATGAATTTTTCTATGAAGCAGGAAAGTCTTATGTAAAATCAACAGAAGCACCTGGTTTCATGTTTGAAAAAGTATTTGAAGCAATTCAAAACCTATTTAAAGATGCTTTAACTCTGGCTGACCAAAATAGAAAGAAGGGTAGCCTTCTAATGTTTGGTACGTTTGTTTTGATGAGACCTTTTTGAATTTTTTTTGGATTAAGTTCGCTTATGTTTTTTTGTTAAGGTGTTCATACACTAGCAGCGAGTTTGTATGCCAATTTAAAAAGATTTAAAGGTCGTATTATTAGTAACAAGGTATGATTCCTCATTCCATACCTCTGCTCTCTTACTTAGTTTCATTACTAGTTGATAACTGGAAGACTACGAAAAGGTAATCGGAGTAATCATAGCGGACCAAGTGGAAAAGTTGTCAGGAATAACAGTAGAAATACTCTAAAGCATTCTTTCTCCAATTTTGTTGAAGGAGAACTAGAAAATAGTGTTTGGGATGTTAATCCAACAGAAATAGTTGAGAACATAAAGCTTGAATCACCAACAACCTTTAGAGAAATTCCAAGGAATGTTATGTTGCAAGAAGTGTACGTTTACGCTGTTAAGAATAGTTTGACTTATGCCGTATTGTTATAGGAGACATCATACTGCAAACTTAAAGAAACCTAACTCTTTCATGGATAATATATCATTGTCACCTCATGTACCAAGTACGTATCCATAACCACGTGGAATGTTGTATGTTTTTTTTTGTTGATGTGTTGTTTAGATAAGTCTCAAGATATATCTGAAGGTCCTGGTGTTTGGCGTTGGGTTAACTATGGTCAATGGGAGGAATATGATGATGTTACTGCAGCGATGCTTGAAACGGCGTATCTTAATAGCAAAGAACAGCTTGTGCTAGATCACGACTTTTTCAGTACCAAAGTAACCAAGCCTTACTTATTTTACAGTATATGTCTCACAGCTTCTAGGTTCATGTTGTAGACTTGAAGAATATGACACAGACTAGTAAACGCTCTGGAAAAGTTAGAAAGATACAACGTGTTGAACCCAATGACTACAAGGCTCTTTCTGTTATAAGCGTTGCAGATAAAACAGCTGATTCTTGTACATATCTTTCACTTATTTTTCCCTTTGTTTTATGCCCTATATCAATTAATGAGCGTTTAGTTATCGATAAAGGATCACAAGAAAACCTGAAATCAATGACAAGTGTACCAGAAATCAAAAACGCGCGGTTGACAATGTTGAAAGATATAAGGAAATTCAACAAGAAAGTTGAAGATATAAGGACTATAAACTCTAACTTGTCTTTATCTGAACCTCTTGATCTTGACGATTCTTTTTCTGACGACGAAGCATCAGCTTTTTTTAATACACGTGATGCTACAGGTATGTTGTTGAAGTAATTATGAAGTTTTAAAACAAGGCTTTAGAGTCCACCCAGAAGAAAGGCAAAAAAATACTTGAAACAGCCACTGTTCTACCTCCGCCTGTAAATAGTAGCACACATAAAGCCCTAAAAGCGACCCTGGAAACTATGCCACCGTTACCACCACCCGTACCACCACCTGTTCCAACTGGAGGCTCAGAAACTTGGCCTACACCACCTCAAATGCGCAAATGTGACAGTACACACTTTTATACAAAATCATTTTGAACACGATTAACATCGTCATAGACAGCTATAAAGACTTGGACGGAGATAACAATGGTGTCAGCAACACTAGTTCTCCTTTGAATAGTAAGAATAGTTCTCCTACATTGGCAAATGTACCTGGTTATGAGAACGTTTTTCTTCATCCACATGATGATCCATCTCCAAGAAAAGTTACACTTGCGCCTGCTGAACTAGGCTATGTCAATGTCCCTCACCCACCACCAATGCCTGGAACTAAGCGTAAGCCCCTTTTCTTATACTTTATGGCTTCATCTTTCGCTCTTGCTTATTCAAATAGCACGCCTTCCAATAGCGCCTCTCCCAACAACCTTAAGGCCATCAGGTTATTTGGATCATTTATCAAATTCTGGAAATGAAGACATTTCTTGTTCTACTACCTCTTCTTTGATATCACCGGCACGTGTTTAAATCTTTATGTTTAGCATTGTACTCATTTTGTTGACTTGTTTTTTAGAAACAGTCTGATTATACAGTACCGTTACGTTCTAGTACAGATGGTTGTGATAAAACTACGATTGCTCACATGAGAGATGAGACAACGCTTAATGTCAGCTCATTACGGAATGAGCGTATTGATGAGGTTAAGAAGATGTTACGTGATTTGCTTATATTATGGGGTATGTGGTACATGTTAAGTACACTATTTTTCTTATCATGTGTTCATCTAGGTGATGCGTTGATTTATTATGCAAGTGTTATAGATGAAGAGAGTGATGCTTTTGAAAAGTACTTTCGTGAAGGCACGTGTTTAGTTTATTCTATTAAACACTCTGCTGATTCTTTATTTTTTAGCTGCGCAAAAGTATAAACTACTTATTAAAGAAGATAGCAGTGAGCTTGAGAAATTAAAGAGACGGGCTAATGAGCTCTTTAAGAAGGCTAAAAGTAATTGGATTTTTTTTTTGCGTTTTGGTTTTTTGTTGACCTTTTTATAGCAAATAGAAAGTACTTCTTTGCTGCTGCAGAGATGTTTCAAGTTCTTCATAAACATTATCCAAGGGATATATATATTACATTCAAGCTAGCAAAGAGTTATTATAACTACGCTGACTTGCATTACCACGAGGAACTTAAACACAAAGGTTAGTATATAATTTACTATTAAGTTTCAGCTGACCCTGTCCTTAAGGATTTGTTGGACAAGCTGCAAAATATTTTCAGAGGGTACTCAAATCTGATATAACTTATCTTGATAAGCAACTTAAAAGTGTTATTGCTCTGCAAGGGTACGTACAAACTGTTAAAGCCGAACTTAGATTTTTTTTTCTAATTTTTTTTTACAGAACTGCTCTCAAGTCGATTATTGAGATGTGTCTTCATTCCAAGTTAATGAGTTCTCGTTTATCTGAATTATTTAAAAATACAACAACTCTGGATTTATCTGAATGTCCTACAATGTCAGGTAAAATGTTAGAAACTTCGGTTTTGAATGAGTACCTTTGTTTTAACTTTTCTGTTAAGATTCAATGTTGTTTGAAGTATCAAAGATTTTACCACAAATGCTCAGCATAAATGTAGCATATTGTGAATCTATAACAGACAAGGGCGTTAAGTCATTATCTGAGACATGCACAAACCTTCACGAAGCCGATTTCACCGGATGTACAATAACAAACACTGTATGCTAACATGTCGCTTAAACTTGCTTACCAATTTCTTAAGGCCATCAAGCACCTTTCACGAAACTGTGAGAATCTCACAAAGCTTAACCTCACAGCTGTAACCACATTAACAGATAAAGCGATCAAGTACATCGCTTGTAATTGCAAAAGTAAGTCAAAGAAATTTGTTTAAAAACTTTCTAATCAAGGCGATAGACATCGTTCACTTGAATGTTGAGAAATGCAAGTTGACTTCAAAGGCTATCTACTATCTTCATCATTATAAATGTTACTCTTTAAAGTTCCTATCACTTCGATCTTGTTCGAAAATAGGCGTAGAGGTTGTTGAAGAATTTTTCTCGTCGAGTACGTCAAGACAAAACGTTTCTATTTTGTTCTTAAATTAGATACTAGTGCCACACAACAAGTACAACTTAAAATCTCTCAATTTCAGCGGATGCTCCATGCTTACGGATGAGGTATGCAATATATTCGATTGTTGTGGTATATGCTAAAGACTCATTAAGGCTATCATGGCTGTTGCAAGAGGTGCTACAAATTTAACGAGCTTGGCTCTAGAGTCTGACTACCGTGTCAAAGACACTGCAATCGAGACGCTATCCATGTACGCAATACCTCTTCAACGGCTTTAATTAATTATTACGTATGATAGGTACTTACCAAACCTTGTTGAGCTCAATATTCGAAACGTCAAGATCTACGCTAAAGGCTATGTACGCTACACATATACCTTGTCAATGAACTTTTTTTTAACTTTTTTTGTAGAGAGGTCTTGTTCGATTCTTTAATTTGAAACGCCTTGATATCTCAAGGTATTCTAACATCTAGTACCTGTTGATGGTGCGGTGCTTATTTTCATTTTTTTAGATGCCCTTTAAAAGACTTAGACGACTTTTTAATAATGGCAAACGCTTTGTTCCCTAATCTTGAAAGCCTGAACATGTCCGATATGCTACTAAGGAATCTATCTAAATTAGACATCGAACGTTTACCTCAAGTTTGTATGGATATAGCCACTGCTCTTGGTGAACCTCTAAAGCACCTTAATATATCAGGCACAAAGACTTTAATACGAGTTCTTGCCTAACTCTTCTTTAGGTCTTCACCGCTTTGGTTTAGATCCATTACGTTCCTTAGTCAAACGAGCAATAAATCTACAAACGTTAACACTAAATACATGTCAAGGAATCAACCACGAGTGTATTTCAGAGATAGCTGAATATTCTCAAAATGTACACGTGGACAGCTTTTTTTTTCACGCAGAATTGCTTCTCATTTTTTTCTTATTCTTTTCTCTTTTTTTTTTTTTCCATTTTTAATCTTTTTGATGTAGTTAACACAACTTGATGTTTCTGGTTGTCCTGGTAATGATGCATCAATATGTAAAGTTATTCTTAGATTAAAAAAGTTGACACATCTGGATATAAGCCGTATGCAAATAACTGATAATGTTTGTATGCTTTTGGCAAAACATTCATTCACACTTAAACATTTGAATATCGCAAATTGCTCAAAATTCTCAGTACGTAAATCACTTACCATACATCTGTCATTGGTATACACAACTATATTCATAAAAGGGTGTATATAAGAGCGCTGGAGGCCTCCAAACGAAATGAGAAAACCTCACATCAGTTTTTTTTTTCTTTATTTTTTTAGCTACTTTTTTGTGTCTAAAGGAGTTTTTTTAGGATGTTGGTATTGAGACGATTTGCAAGTCTCTTGCTAACTTGACTTTCCTTGATATGTGTGGTTGTGTTGTTACTGATCGAGCTCTTTGTAATATTGCTCAACATATGAGGAAATTACGCACCATAAAACTTGCCAAGTATGTTCACTCCCTCAACATCTCTTCTTCAAACTTTTATTTACAAGAATACTACTAGGTGTTACAGTGTTTCAGATTCTGGCGTTCATGCTCTAGCTGCTGCTGTACCATCAATACGATCTTTAGACCTTTCAGGTCTAAGTAAACTTACAGATAAGTCTGTTATTGCTCTGGTACGCTAACAATGTAACCCAGTACTTGCTGTTGTTGACAAGCTCTTTCTTTTTAGGCAAAATACCTTCCTGCAATTCGATCGATAACACTAAAGAGTTGTGATAACTTGACAGAAAAAGCATTGACGAACCTTGAGAGATATCATTTGATTAAGAGTACTGAGTTGAGTGTACATTCTAGTGAACTTGTTAATGAGTTGAAGTCTATTCAAGTGGTATGTAAAGATCTTGTTTTGAAGCCTACGAAATTAAGGGCACCCTTAAGTACCACTGCAACACCCACTGACTTTCTTTCAAGGCTCCTCAATTCCGACCTGCCATTACTAAATCTATTGAAAATTTTGAGTTACGTCCAGTAAAGTTAGAGGATAAGCCAGCTATGGCTCATATAAAGGAAAAGCATCCAGAACTTCATGATAAGATGCTTAAACGTAAAGAAGCCATAGATAAGCTTGCGGAGCAGCTGGATGCTGAAGAGGCTGAACAACCTGAAATCGAGTACGAAGACCAATTCCTTTTTTTTTTTATGTTACTTGCTTAAAATGTTGTGTTGATCATCACTTAGTTATCTACCTTTCGAAACTGCAGTTACCTATGAGGAACTATGTAAAACTCCTAGAAGGCGGGAACTTGATCCTACACATTTAGAGGTAAGAACGAATGATAGTGTCTCCTTTATGAGTTCAGCAAACCCAAAGCTTTTTTTTTTAGTTTTATTTAGTGAGTTTGCTAATCATTTTTGTTCCTTAGAAATACCTCAATGACGCTGAGTTTGCTCAGTATTTTGGTACTGACAAAGAATCTTTTTCAAAGCTTGAGCCTTGGCGACAAAAAGAAGCAAAACGTAAGCTGAGACTGTTCTAAACAAAAAAAAAAAAAGGCAAAAAAAAACCAATCCCACCACAATGTGTAATGTACTTTTACAATGTATAATAAAACCAAATCAAAGCAAAAAACCAAAAAGATACTCATTTAAGAGTGGTCCACCCTTGAAGTACAAACACTGATGGCAGAGTGTGTTTTTCTTGGTATTCTACATCTTGGTTTATGGAATTCGATTTCTGGTATTCGTGATTCTTTAGTGAAGTTGATTTAATCCCATATTTGCCCAAATGGAAATTTATTGTAATTTTAGGGAACCGGAACCTCAGACTGATACCAATCTAAGTGCCTTATGCTCGAACTGCACTGATGACAGCGTTTGCAAAGAATACCCAAAAGAGTTTTGTTAAATTTAGGGGTTTAGATACCTCAACGACTGTAAATACCCTCTTCGTACTTCTATGTTCTTTCTTATTTTGAATTACTACCTTTTTCTTTGTTGCTGGACATCAAAACGCAGTTTTGTACTAAATCTTTATATAATGAGTCCCAACTCATATGATTTGGATGCCTTTGTAGCTACAAAGGTTAGATCTATGGATCTAGACAAGCACTCTTTGTGATCACATGATTGCGTGATATTTATAAAAATAACTTAAGTATAAAAGTTTCGCTTATGTAGCTTGGAAATGAACCACCCTTGCCTATCCAATAATTACAATGGAATGGGAGAGCGGGGGTTTTTTTTCAGCACCTAAGGTCGTACAATAGTGCAGAATGTAAACAGTGACAATGGAAACAAATTCGTTGCTAGGTTCACAAAATAATCTAGGTGCTAGTTTCTTTCATGTTGAAGAGGTAGGGATGTTATGGCAAAACAATATTTTTTTCGAAAAAAATCACACGTCATTTACGTTTCAAATTTTGTAATTTGTGTTTCCAATAAGTAAAATCCTGAGCCCTTTTTCAGACTCTGAGATCCTTTTTCACAGCAAAAAAAAAGTGGTGGTTGGTACTTTTTCGTTAGGTACTCATAAAATTTTGCAGTATTTGAAAGTATCCCATAACGTCTGGTTAAACATATTCCTTGCATAATACTGGTCAATATTGCTGAACTCATACTCTTCACATTTTTAAGTTACAGTATTGCAAGACAACGTAAAATTAGTCTAATAATTGAAAGTGCATTCGTGATATTTCAGGAGAATTCGCGTAATATAGCGACATTTTGCAACAAGCATGTATTTGTCATAAAACAACACCTCCATTAGTCTATAACACGAGCAACTTTGTAAAAAAGAGCATTTATTGGACTAGTCGCGACTAAAATCTAAAATGGATTTCCGACTCTGATAGATGATTCCGGGTGGTAGTAGTTAAGTAATGGATATCCTTTTTAGGAATATGGTCTGCCTATGTTCACAAACTCAGGCTTAGCCCTACCACAAATAGAGTTATTAAGGTCAAACCCAATTAAATTGTTACCAAGAATTTCGGTTCCACAATCCGTAAGAATATCGTATTAATATGATAATGGAAAATACCGAGAAACGAACGGAACTCAAAAGGACCAAGATAGCTTTTTTCCTTAACTAGCCAGTTTGGTTTTAATTTTTTGGATAAGAATTTTCTAAAAATAGACTATTTTCTGGAAAACAACAAGGTATTCGATAACCTACTTTAAAAACCGCACATCTTTGTAGACAGAATTCACGAACTTGGTATTGATTTTAACGTCTATCTGTTGTTTACACGCGAATTGTAACGAAAACAAATAATACACTATTGGCAATGTCGCTATTGGTATTGTAAGCTCTTATAAACGCGATAGAAGTATTTTAATGTAATGTTTTGACTGTAGGGTTCAAATTCTACTATTTCTTTCACAAATGGTGCCAATACGCTCAGAACACTTCATAATAGGTATTTAATGCTATATAAGCTTTGTTTGACCCATTTTTAGGCGTGTTGGCTAATAGAGGCATTGATGACGCGGTAAACCAATGGGAACCAACTGCAAAGCACCTACAAGACACTTCTAGTCAATTTTTCTCTGCGACGCACACTTTTTCTATTTTAGCCTTACACACCGAAGAACTCGAACAAGTCGTAGCTAATGGTACTGTTGACTTTGTTTTTACAAACCCTGCACATTACATGGTGATGGAGGTACGGAGAAACTCTTTTTTGCAACAAAACGGAAAAAATGACGTTTTTTTATTCTTTTTTTGTACAGTGAACTGTTTTATGGGAATACGTCTATTGATGTTTGTTATAGGTAAAGTATTCTATTTCACGTATTGCTAGTCTTGTAAATCTACGCCAAGGGAATGTATTGACGCAGTTTGGAGGAGTTATATTGACGTTAAAGAGGAATAATATTACGACTATTGATGATATTGTAAACTCTCGTATTCAAGCCGTTAGTACAACTGGACTTGGCGGTTACCTCATGCAGATAGGATACTTGAAGGAGAGAGGCGTTGATACGTCAAAACTGAACGTGACTTTCATTCCAAATCAAAATGAAATCACTCAAAACGTTTTTGATGGTGTGACAGATGTTGGATTTATACGTACTGATCAAATTGAGAAATTCATCCAAGACTTCCCTCAATACGCCGAAGAATACGAGATTTTTGAAGAAATAACCTCTGACTTTGTATTCCCTCGTACTACACAACTTTTCCCTGAATGGCCTTTTGCGATAACAGATCAAGCCAGTGAAGTTATTGAAATAAGGTACAGAGTTTCAACTTTTTTTTTATCTTGTTTTGAAACAAATTTCCAACTTCCTTTGTTTGTCGTAGTATCTCTAACACTTTGCCTAGACAATTGATTCTCTCTCTATTTTATATACAGAATAATTCAAGTGCAGCTGTACTCGGAGGATACTCTCACTGGACGTTTCCTTTAAACTACAGATGTGTATTTGCGTTGCTAGATACAATTGGAATATTCGATTCAGATAAAGAGGCTTGTCTTAAGAGTTGCAATCAACAGAGTGGTTCATGCGTCAATAATAATATCACGTTTACTTGTGTATGCGAAATAGGCTGGGAAGGACCAAACTGTGATGATGTGTCACCCAAAATAGTGGTAAGAACGCCCAGTCTTCAGTTTTTTAGTAATTGGTTTTTTCTTAGAAATGGGTTGATTTCTCCAAGCCTGGGACAATAGTGATTGTCTGTATAGCGGCCATAGAAATTATAGTGTTGATGGGTATTGCTGTATATCATTTATCACTACGAGATACAGAAAATGGAAAGAAAGGGTTTTGGTTCAGCATACTATCTCTATCTGGGTTCGCGATCTTCGTTTCTTCAATTTTTTTTTGGCTTGAAGAACCCAGTGCTACATCATGTTCACTACGGATATGGACAATGAGTGTTGGGTATTCACTGGTACGTATTTGATAACTAGTTTTTATTAGTGTTGACTTAACTATAGGCGTACACTGGGAGTTTGGTTAAGATTGCGAGAATTTGTGTTTTGTTCAAGTCAAACGTAGCAAAGAAAATTGTTACTATCAAAGATACTCTACTAGCAAAGATTGTTTTAGGATCTGTCATCATTGAAATAATATTTGTGACTATTTGGCAACTGGTAGCACCATCTAGGGTTGAATTGAATCAAGTTAAAGAAAGGTACAAAAAGCGAATTTACATCCTTTACAATTCTGGGTTTTTTCTCATTTTTGCTTATCACTCCACTAGGTTTGATACAGTTGACCTGTTTTGTTCAGTAAATATATACTTTGCCTCGGTTTCTGTGGGGCTTAAGCTACTATCACTTCTTGTATTTGGATGGCTTGCGTTCACAGTAAGAACACTGAAATCAAAGTACAAATCAATAGACGAAAAGTATGTTAGTTTGGCAGTGTACAACTCTGTTGTATTTGGTACGTTCTTTCACTCAACCTGAACAATTAGAACACGTGTGATTTACTTTAAATATAGGATTACTCTTTTGTTCTCTGTTAATTGGTATCAAAGATAAGCGATACTTTCAAGTTTTCTATATTGTTTCAAGCGGAATTCTTATTCTAGCATTAGCAGCTGCTACACCTATAATAGTTCCTTCCTTGGTTCTTTCTGAGCGTTTTAACAAAAGGACTACTATAGGTAGTAGTGTAAATAAGCAAAGAACAAATTCATATGGAAATGGCAACATAGCAGAAGCTATACCATGATTGTAAAAAAGAAAACTATTTAAATAAAAAAAATCCATCGACAAATTCGAACTTCAATCAAATTCTCTTTGGTGTGCTCGATCAGATCATGTGATTGTTTTCAATAATAACACCAATAGGATAAGCGCAGTATTTCAGAGTTGCACAGACAAGAAAAGCTGCTTTGCAATCTTTTAACCTTGATCTCGGTTATCGCTTTATAACAAACATAGATGACTGTTAATCTATATGCTATTATCGTATTTATTATTGTCTGTTTATAATTTAGCTTTTTCAGGTAGGCACTTTTGCATAAATCGTAATAGGTCATCAAGTTCTTGTTCACACGCTGAATGTTGCATGCCTTAAAAGAATTCAGTTAAAAAATTTGTGTTTTATGTCTTTGCTCTGTGGCGTTGTTCACCGTACCTTGGTAAGTATTAAACTCTCCTTTGACTCCGTTATTTTGAAGAGTCTTAAAACTTTGTTTTCCCCAGTCAATACGAACCATTGGGTCACTAAGTAAAATGAGTTGGAAAATGAATTGAATAAGTCGTGTTTTTTATAGTTTTTTTTTGAAGTACCAGTCTCCATGACCCCTATAATAGGTATTAATAAACAAATAAAATAATACATGCATTTATTAGCATACCAGAATAATGGGGTATTAGCATTAGCAGAATTTATTAACTAAGAAAAACGATCAGCATTGAATATTGTTTTTTTTTTTTGAAATCACTACTACTTTTTTACCTTATGGAAAGAGTTGATCTTTGGCAAATATGCTGATAAAGATGCTATTCCTGCTAGTGGTTTATCATACTGATAACTATATAATTGTAAGAAATAAAAAAAATAATGAGAAAATTCTTCTTGACGACAAAAAGCTTCGAAAGAACTATTCATACCCAGCGTATAGCGCTGATGCTCCACCTTGAGAGAAACCACCAACGATAATTTTATCAGACGGGATACCAGCATCAAGTTCCGCTTGTATCAAATCATAAACTAAGGCCAAAGTCCGTTAAAATCATAAAAAAATCAAAGGTTGACTCTCAAAGCTTACTTGTTTCTTTTGTCTCATCAAGACCATCAAAGTCCTCTCCTTCTCTATTTGCTGAACATTACATCAGACATAAAATTCAACAATGAATTTATAAACAAACCGTACAAAGATCTTTTATATCATACCATGCAGGCATACTCTAAAAACGAACTTGTAAATTAACCGTTAAAAAAAACAGTTTTTTTTGTCACGTGATTAGCTCACAAAGTTATAGAGCAGTCTTTGTGTCAAATGCAAAAAGGTGTCCTTGTGTTGTATGCTAGATATAACGCACCATACCGCCATTGATAGTTACAGGCCTGTGAGGTCTATTTCTCAGTTGTTAGTTTATAAAATGCGTTTGTTTGGAGCATTAATGCTTCCTTTGGAATGTTTCTAAGCCTACGTACGCGTTGGGGATGATGTAATGGATAGAAGGTGTACGGTGAGCTAATATTTGCATAGCTGATAACCAACCTTCTCTATAGCTCTGTTAGTATTAAATTATTTCAGGTACGAAACGTACGCGCTGTCTCCTAAGCCATGAAGAAATATTGCGCTAAATATTGTTTAATACGCGTCAAAAAAGCTGTGGTAACCTTGCTTCGTGTTTTGCTGTAGGTTTGATATGACTTGGCGGAACGCTTTTTAGTCGTTGCGACGACATTGCGCGTGTTGATGTAGACGCACTACAGACCTTGCGAGTATGACGAGCAGACCTGTAGCCTGATTTAGTCCAAAAAGCTCTTTAAACACTCCTTATCACTACTATATCTTACCTAGCTGCAAATGAAAGCATATGAAAGAGTACACAAACAACTTGACTTAATTAGCAAGAGACGAGACTTTAAGCGCGTCTCAAGGCATTCGCAGCAGTTTTTATTGTAAAAGGGTTTGTTACAACTTTGCTCTTTGTCTCCTTTCAGCTTCACGTTTTGCCTTTTGCTTCAATTGAAGCTTTCTAGAATTATCGCGGAATTGTTCGTAAACTTCTTGTGGAATACTGGCTCCAACAACATTCTGTTGACCTCCATCAACTGTAATGATTTCTCCAGATATGTATGCTACAAGTAAAGGAAAAAATTGTAAGACAATAGTGAGAAGGTATTGAAAAGGGAAAAAATAAGCGGAATGACACATGACATGTCACGTGTCACAATGTACAAAGTTTTTTTTTTTTTTGTTTGAAAAAAACCATTTCACTTACGACTGCAAGCAAGGAATACACAAGCATGTCCAATCTCTGTTGGTGTACCCATACGCTTTGATAGTAAATCTTGAGCGCGGAAACCAGGAAGTGCCAAACGTTTCATACCCTCTGTACCACCAATAGGACCAGGAGCAACACCTTGTGTATTTGTAAACAACGGGAAAAATTCGGGATATTTGGACTTACCATTCACCCGAATGCCGTGCTTTGCCCACTCAAGTGCTAACACTCTTGTTGTTGCGTCAACACCGGCTTTAGCAGCACAAACATGTATTTGGTAGTTAGTAGCAGGTTTATGAAGTGTTGCGGTGATATTAACGATTAGACTTCCTCTACGTTCTTTTAAGTACGGTAAAGCTGCGCGACCTAAAGAAAGTAAGAGAGAAAGGACAAAAAGAGGACAAAATGAATGAAACGTCAAATAACGGACAAATGAAGATAGTTCTTCCGATTGTGGGTATGTGAGCATTGTAGACGCTGTATTAAGCTATTTTAGCTACGTACTCATGGCAAAAGTGCCAACAGAGTCTATTTCTTGTACGCGACGGAAGCCGTTCACGGAGAGATCTTCTGCAGCGCATATAAAGTTGCCTGCAGCGCCATTGATCTAAATTGTCGTTAATACTAATAACAAGTTGGTAATTTTAAACGTACCAGTATGTCAATACGACCAAAGTGATCAGCGGCTTTTTTCATTGCTGCCACGCATTCTTTTTGTTTTGTAACATCACCTTGGCATCCAATCGCTTCAATTCCATGTTTTCCTAGCTCTGCGCATGCTTCTTTGAGCTTAAACCTAGTTTACAAACAGTTACAAAGCTAATTTACTAATAAGATGCCGTACTCGCGTCTACCCATCAGTGCGAGTTTACAGCCGTGCTGTCCGAATACTTTTGCGATACCAAAGCAAATACCTGTTCCACCACCAGTAATAAACGCCACTTTACCTTTAAGCACATCATTCTTGAAAGGAGAGTTATTTAACGGTGGATTCATTACACTCATGTTGTTGGTAAGAAAATATAGGCCGAATTGATTATTGTGCAGAAATTTCGATATTTTTAGCCTAATCAAGTTTCAGCAATGTATGGATTGCTTATGACCAGAAAGCTCATTCACGATGTTGGCGGTTACAAAAGCGTATTGATTACAAGGTTCTCACAAGCAAAGGCATTTTACAACACGCCAGTGCTCTTGAGAAAACAAAAATCATATTATTGATCTTCAATTTTTCAGATAGCTTCGTCAAGCAATTTGCTGGTATTTTATCAAACTACTATTGAGATTTGTACCACTGACTTCCCCTGTTTGGAAAAGTTCATCTCTTGTCGGGTACAGAATTGTTCTTATTTTTGTGGGTAGCTAGTAGCGCAACGTTAGACACATTGACCCATTTTGATTTTATTGACTTGTCTCCTTTACGCAATGGCACGCTAGTAAACAAACCCGACGCTCATAAAAGCACTAAAAATTTCAACTTGCTATTTTAAAAGGGTTTTATTTGCCCTTTTTTTCAAGACATGACTTGGAGTCTAGTTAAATTTTATATTGTTGAATAAACCGGAAGTGCACTTCTAGAATTTTCGAACAAGCAAACAATAGCTTCATAATAAATCCCCTACATGCGCGTTCAATAATTTAGTACACAGACCGTAAACCGTTTTGGTCGAGCCGCGTCAACTTTAGTAAACAAATCACGCGACCACACTAGCAAACATAGTCTATTGGTTTGACGTCTTATACAGGTACGCTTGAAATTTTAACAGCTAATCTTCGTCTTGGGTTTTACCTGGTTTAGTTTTTTATAACTCTGTCGCCTTCGCTTCTTGGCTGCAAACTCTATCCTAACGCTTTGTAAGGTTTTTGGCTTATATCGTCACATAACCAAGTTAGATACTTTTAACGTACGTTTAAGCGTTAACTACATTGTTTTTACTTGGTACAAGTTTTTTGGCTGCCGTTCTTTGGAAAACTTTCACGTGCACAAAATTTTTAGCGAATTTTTTTATTTTTTTAGCTAATTTTTTCGAAAGGGAATTACAAAGCGCAGTCAGTGAGTTTTACATTGTTTGCAGTTAATCATAAACAATGGCCGAAAGTAAACACGCAAGCCAAAATACCTTTTGGAGCAGTCTTCATGGTGAAAAATTCTTAAAACAAGGCGATTGGAAAGAGAACAATAAAATGTATCCAGGTTTGAGATGGACTTCTCTCACAAGCAACGAAACAATCAGAGTATGTGTAACACTTTTTCCGACTTGGGTATTTCGTCTTTGCTTACTGATCTAACAAGGAGCGTTGTGACGAGTACTTGAGAGCTCGCAATATGTTCTATAAGTTTGTAGGTACTGAGAGTGACTCGTTCTTTACAGTGGAAAAGATTGTTTTCTTTGACAATCAAGCGCTTGAAGCTGCATTTCAAAAAAAATATGAACAACTCGTTTCTAAAGTACCTCAATCTAAATCTTCAGGTAAGTGATAGAACGTTTGCTAGTAGTTTGTATTAATCCATCATTCAGATATTAGCGATAGCAGTTTGAGTGCAGTTGATAAAAATAGAATTGAAGCACAAGAACGTACAATGAACCATTTTGAAAACTATCCTCTTCGTTTTTCTGGTAATGAGCAAATCAATCTGATTGGTGCGCTTCATGGCACAACAGAGGTACTGTCCTCGTATTAAGTATGCTAATTATACTTATACGCAGTACATAGAATAACAGTTTCTCAATTGCGACCCACAACTTCAGAGAGCCAACTAACAACAAAGAAGAAGGATTCTTTGGTACAAATACCTTTGCTTTAAAAGCACTTGTCTAACTTACTGTATTACAAAGGGAATGGTATCTACTTCACACAATACCCAGATTATGGTACTGCCTATAATCTTATGTATTCCGAGCTAATAGAGCTGTTGTAGCAAAGGTTTATGCTGAGTGGAACAAGACAGATACTCCTTGTATGATGATATCGTGGGTGATGATGGGAAAACCCTATCCAGCTACTGAGGATCCTGACCCTCGCGATCCAAACAGCCTCTATGGAAAAGGATGCAAGGTAATCCATTGAAATTACGCATTAGTTGTGGTGTAACAATGGAAAAAATAGGATGGATATGATTCGCACTATGCTATTGTTAAAAAAACAGCAAGTCGCATTTGTTATCCTTGTAAAAAACATGAAAAACCAGACTTTGATGACATTGTTGTATTCTCCAACAAACAAGTACTAAACCTCACATTCTTCGAAATAACCCTTTTGGCAGTTGCTTCTAACTATCCGTTTAACAGATTCTTCCGAGATACCTTGTTTATTATCAAAGCACAAAGTTCAACATCAAGTACAGAGATGCAAAGTGTATCATCTTATGGGTTGATGATAAGTTTTCCAAAGAGAACCGACATATTATAAGGCTATTAAAAGCTCGGCCAAAGAAAACAGAGGCATGCAACCAAATAGAATATGTTGAAGGGGTGCTAACACTCTCCAAAGGTTTTGGTAATGACGTCATCCTCAGAGGCTTTGGCATGGCTTCAACATTTTGCAGGATATACTAGCAATAGCGTACGTATTATAACAACCAGCTACCGTAAAGGTGATGGAGATGATAAAGCAGCAGAGCACTTAGTGAAAAGAATAATCAAGAAAAATACGAAATGGAGTAAAATACCTATTCTTGTGTATTGTGGTACATTACAACTATCAATCGATTTTTGTAACACACTCATCCTGTTTATTGTAGGAAATATACCAAGTGTCAGCTACCTCCAAAAGAAATACAAGAATGTTTCAGTTACAGACAATCCTGTAGATGTATTGGCCTTGTAAACAAGTGTCCCTTTTCATTGGTACCTACCATCTATCGAACCAGACAAAAAGCAACCATATAATCCTTTTTTAAATAAATGGCTGTACACGTGTTTTACTCCGTTACAGACGTTTGGGTAAACATGATTTGACTTCGTATAAATCAACAACAACAACAACCGGCAAAGCTTAAACAACATGGCGAGCAGCAATCACCCACATCCCACCCAAAAATTTCCTTTTCAATTTGTTTTAAAAACTGTAACACCTTTCTTTTATTTTCCAAGTGTTCTTGTATAATATAACAATGCTTGGCGCTGCGCTAGAGCCACAAGACATTTTGTCTTCCTCCCGACAGTTCAAGAAGTACAAAAACAGATAATAATTGTTTACCATTAATTCCCTTGGTGTAGGCTACCCGTAGAACATAATACAAGGTTTAGAAATTAGTCAAAACTTACAATGAAGACTTGTTAGAGTTCTAACACTCTCAGTTGACTTTCTTCTATCAACTAACCAAGGAACACTAACTAAGACGATGCGATGATCTGTGATGTACCCGAATTGCAACAAATGTACATGTGAGAAGTCACAAAAACTATAAAATTTGAGCTCAAATAATATTACAAACCACGAATAAGGAATTGTTGCTTGTCTTAAATGCTAAACTCATTGTCAAATGTGCTCACATTAACGCAACCAAGCAAAGAAAGCCTATTCTACATACTATACACAGAGAAGAATTTAGTTTCTAGCCGCCTTTAAAACGCAATTCCTGAAACGCATACAAGTAGTCGAATTTGGGCTCTTCTAAGCACATAAAGCCGTTTAAGTGGAAGTTGACATGAGAACTCTGGGTAAACAACTTGACTGTTTTTTTATTGAGAATCTTTTACACCGTTTTTACCAAATACTGACTTGTTTGTATTCTTACATAAGGTTTAGACTAAGTAATCTGGAAGCAAGTGTTATTAGATCAGTATAAATATAAAATGGATACTGCCTGTTTGAGTTTATTAGATATACCACGTGAAATACAACAATACATTTGCACTGTTGATGTTGAAGCATTCACAAAATTTCATATTATCTAAACAAGCTGCAATTGGTACACATTATGATCAATCATTAAAAATGACAGGTAAGTGGATAAAATGGTACAAAAGTGGAAAAGTACTTGTCATGGAAAATGTAAAGCATGGACAAGTCATGATAGTAAGTATGGTTGTACCTGATAACTAGATGGTGAAACAAAAGAATGGTATGAAAATGGACAGCTTAAAGCACAGTCTAGTGGTTACATGGAAAACAACATGTGAGCATAAAATGTATAAAGGGAAAGGTTAAAGCAATGTCTATGTGGGTTAACAACATTCAAACTTTATGATATCACCCTGATTATGTTTCGCTCTGTTCTGTATTCTGTTTACAGATACTTTACAACAGTCTTTAATATCTCAATGTAACACTGGTTTGGAAACAAATAAATACCAAGACACCACTCTGTACACAAAACAATGACAAAAAAATAAGTCAAGAACATTAGATTCAAACAATAAATAAACAACAACTACATCTAATAATAAAAGTACATTTGTGTTTTTTCTACATTACACGTGTTTTAACACTTATAGAAGTGTTTCTAATAGATAAAAAGGATAACCAAAAAACAAATAAAAAATTGTTGTTGTTAACGCTCTACAAGCGCTAATTTTCCAATTTTGATTGTTTTGTACGGTGTAAGTGGACAATATAACTAGCGTGTCTACTGACAACATTTGTTGTCATAGATCTAAGGAAAAGAGAGCTAGATATTCTTTTTGTTTTTTTACTCTCTAATTTGCAGTTAGATTGAAAACAAAAACGCTGACGTGATTCTTAGTCTGTACGTACTTTGGCAAAGATGGTGGTTGTCTCATCGGCATATCTATATCTGGTGGTCCAGATCCCAACGCAATAGTATGTGATCTTCCACGACCATGTGGATCAACAACACGAGTAGATTTTCGAGTTTTAAACTCTGTAATTACAGCAAACAATTTTGGTTTATCAGTTGTGTCTGATACTCTTATTGATCCAGCTGGAATATTTGTTTCCGGAGAAAGATTACGCTTGGAATATCTTTCACCACCATGCGAATGCTTGCGTGAATGCTTTCGTGGTGATGAGTTTCCTTTTTTGACTTTTGATCCTGAGAGTAGGTTTTTTTTAGTATGCTTTCATTCTCATTAATTTTTTGGATACTTACGATAATCTACAAGTGTATCAACACATTCCATGGTTACCCTGACTTTCGCATTACCCATAACATACCAGTTTTCAATACTAATGGAACAAAGGTGAGACAAACAGTGAACCAACAGTTCCTGAAAAAAAACAAAAAAAAAACAATTTCAATGGGTGCTTACAGGCCTGGGTTTGTAAAACGTCCTTTCAAAGGAATGTCTATAGATCCTATTTCTGTTCTATCACGTAAAGCGACTAAAACAATAACTTCTTTATCAACATTCGAACAATTCCTATAAAAAGTAGAAAAATCAATCAAAAATACAAAGTTATTTTTAGCATACAACTTAAACCGTTCATTCCAGTTTGCGTCCTTGAGTCTATCTGTACCAAACTTCTTTTTAGATTTTCCTTTAGAAGTTTCTTTTCTACGTATATGTACTTCAGCTTTTCCTTTACCAAAGTCTCTTCCTTCTAAACACAACATCAAAAACCACAAAAACAAAGGCTGAACATGATCATACCTATTATTCTCAGTCTAACGAATTGTGTTGATTTTCCTCTATCCTGCTTCTCTTCACCTTCAGGTCTGAGTTTTACATTTTTGGACCCACTTTCTCCCTTTTAATGGGTTAGCATTGTTAAAATGACTGTCAGTGTGCTACACGCCTTATGTCTCCATGAATACAAACCACGTGATGAAATAGGCGTATCGTCTTCTTCCGCTTCATCTTGAGCACGAATAGATTCTAAAAGGCTCATTTGTCGTTCTCTTGGTTCAAAGGTACTATCAGAACTTCTACACAAACAGGTAAGAAAAAGAGCACAAGGACTAGAAACAAAACATATGTACATACCCAGAAAGCCGTTGGTTCGCTATAACTTTCTTTGGTCTGGTTTCTAAATCAGCGGATACAGCAAGCTTTTCAGGTGTCCCCTCACGTCTGGAAATAAATATTAAGTAATGTTGAAAGTAGTTTAAACAGTACTTACGCTCTAGCTAATGCTTGTATACTTTTAGGAGGTACAGCCATTTTTTTTCTTGGTTGATTTACCACCTTTTCTTTAACTTCGTTGGATGCTGGCTGTTCATGATTTGGCTTAGGGCGAACAGCCTTTGGTCTTACTTCTGTAAAACCTGCTTTTAGTTTACTTGAAGGTGCAACAGGTGGAGCTCTTGAAGGTATAGTCGGTGTTCTTGTTAAACTAGGTGAACTGAAGCAGTTGTATCCAACACTATCTACTTTTCTGAGCGTCGAGTGATCTGCGTTTTTAATAGCAGATGCGAACCGTTCAGAGGCTCTCATGCGCTCAGCTAGCGGTGACTTCTTTGGCTTCCTCTCAGCCGACATAGGACGCTTTGGAAGAGCACGGTGGGTGTAGTTAGTGGATCTCTTTGCAACACTGTGAGGTCTCTTTTTAGGTGTTGGCCGTTTAGGAATTGGTGGTAGTGTTGATGGAGGAGCAGGAAGTTTTCTTGATGGCTTAACAGAGTAAAGTAAGACACACTGCATTTTTTTGTGTAAAGTGATGTTTGCGTACTGTTTGTGGTGTATCTAAAAGAGATGTTCCGAGAGGCTCGTCAGCGTCTACTGATGATCCTCCTCCAGAAAAATCAGAGGAGTCCATAGATATGGAATCATTCCCTCCAAATCCCATTTCTAAATTAGATAATATAGATGGAGCATCAGGACGCTTTGAAGCATGATAAGCCTGAAAAAAAAGAAAAGTAAAGTCAGTACATCAAATTACACTTCATGGTGTATTATGTGTACCCAACATATACTCATTAACTGCTTCCAATGTACAGGACAGTCATCGCAAATAGCTGGGGTAAACCCATTATCCCTATCATTTCAAAAGTAAGCTCGAATTCCAGTTTGTGATTTTTTGACTTAAAACGAAGATGTTGTTGATTGTTTGTACCTTATGTTTTCAGCTAGCTTAACTATGTTTAAAGTACAATCAAAATGTGGGTTAGCACGATGTACGAGTTCATATATAACCATGCCAAATGACCATATCTAACAGTGTTAATCAAAAAAAAATACAAACAAAAGCGTCACTTGATGTCACACAAAAAAAAAAAAAATGGTTCAGTTCTTCACAGCCAAATATGAACAAGAAACTCCATAACAAATAAAGTCTGAAAAAAATACTGCCAAAAAAATATAATATAAAGACATAACAACAAGGTTGTTGAATGAGCGAAGGGTGGAAACACAATTGAGATTTTATCAAAAATCCAGAAATTGCAAAAAACAAAAAAAACAACCAAAACTTACATCACTAGCAGTCGAAAATGTTAAATCTATGTTCTCAGGAGCCATCTATACGCTCAGTCAGTAAGAAGTAAGCAAGTTTTAATACTAATTGAAGGTTAGGTTTCAAGAAAGTTGTTGTACCCAAGGAACAGGTCCGAAATTCGTGTTTGTTGTCATTGTTATTGCGCCGTTACTACAAGTTTCCTTTAACATTTTTTTTTGATTGTTTTTGACATTTAACACGTACCGAGACATACCAAAATCGCTTATTCTTGGAGCACCATCATTGGTAAGCTATTTTTTTGTATTAGAAAACCGATTGGTATTCGTTTTTGATTTTTGGTGTTAAGAAAACTGCAAAATTGCTACAATAGGCGTACAAGTATATTTCGGCATGATATATCGCTATTGCGAGTATTAGAAAGCAAAATACAATAAGTGTAATAAAGAAATAACTCGTTTTTTTTTTTGGAAAAAACTCCTCAATAACTCACCGGTGTACTATTTCGTTTTCATGTAACCATGTTAGACCTTTTATAATACCAAGCGTTAGCTCCCATATTTTTTCTTCAGTAATCTCGTTATTCATGTAAAATGACTCTAAATCGCCTCCAGACATATACTCTAGTATAAGCATTGGCTCGCAGGTCTTGCTGAAGCTAAGACCGGAAATGTTTACTACGTGTGGGTTTGGTGGTAAGTTGCTATACGCGTATTAATACAACCGAATATAACCGTCACATACAGCATAATCCCAACCTAATAAAGATACGATCATTAATTTTTACCGTAAACATGATCAATAATGCTACTATTGCGCTTACCTCATGCATAAAATCCTCAAGGAGGCCTTCATTGTTTGTTCTAGTTTTAACGGCGACGTGCTCGTCTTTGTAAGTTGCCAAGTGTACTGTACCATATTTCCCAGACCCTACAATACCATTAATATACTACAGGCGCCTTTTCGTTACCTAATTTCTTTATCATCGTCAGTTCTGCGCAAGGAACCATCCGCACTGATCCTGTGCGTCTCTTGGCCATTATTGGCAGTGCCGCTGCCCTTACAGTGCACTATTTTGGCCTAAGCGGTGAGCTTCTATTTTCAGCTGACTTATCTTCCGAAAGATCGAATACGGTTTTATTTGGTGACCAGAAAAAAAAAAGACTTCACAACTAACGTTCCCTATAATGTGAAAGAAACGAATGCGGCTGTTTACCACAACACTAAGCAAGGGTATACAAAGGGATTTAATCATATTTAAATACAAGAGGTGTAACAGACGCAAATCTCGAGCGCTGTTGTGTCAAGAAAGTCAGTCTACAGTGCTGACGCCCATACTACTGATTCTACGCATACTTTAAAGCCAGAACGAAGAGATATCATTTCCTGTTCTCCACTACAAAGCCACGTCCAAAAAACTTTTGGATCATTTCTTAACATCTTCAAAATATCGTTTTGTACTCGACTCCACGTTTTAATTTCTCCTTTCTTTACGCGAAACCGCCAATTTCTACCCTTTCTTCTGTTATCCAACATATGTACCCATCTGAAAAAAGATGGGTGAGTCAACAAATGCTAAGAAAAAATCGGACACAACTTTTGGTGTGAATGTATTTTTTACTCTTCTAGCGTACCGAGACATTGCTTTATACGTGCTGTTTTCGTTGTCAGACCTCTTAGGCTTCTGTAAAGTGAATATATTCATCGCCAGCATAAATACGGTGTGACTACTGTATCGCTAGTAAGAAAAGAGAACACAAAGTTGTGGTATATGGTTAAATACTTACGTTACGCGGTATACTGCGTCTGGGCCACACGTGGTTTTTTTAACACCAATATTTAATGCTGTCGTCATACATAGAGCTGTCAAGATAGGTGATGTGTTCCTACCGAAGTATCTGACCATTTTGTATGGATATGTTAAGCAGAAAAGGTCCCATGGATCCTGCAGTAAAAGATTAAAGAATATTCCATTGTGAACTAAAAATGACTTGGGAAAAAGGGAGTGTAGATTTACGCTACTATTATTTAACACTGTTGTACATGTCCTTATTATTTTTTTTTGGAAACAAAAGGCGGTTGGGCGTTAAAAACGTACTCGAGTAAAAAAATACTCGCACTACTTTTATGGGTTCACAAAATGGTTACTGTCGGAACGAGATACGTTTTTGTAATAAAAAAAAATGAAGCACGTGTCATGCAGAGGTAATGCATAAACGTGGCAATTTTAAGGGCTTTTTTCACCGACGAGAGAAAATAGTAAAGGAAAACGCTCTAGTATAGCTTTTACGCTTTAGAAAACAGAAAGGTAAAACATGTAGCGAAAAGCATAACGTCAGCGCTAGGTATTCTCCAAAAATCGTCTCTTTTTGCTTGTTTACGTACTCTAGGCTCTTGTGATCTCTTAGAGTCGTTGTTAGGCCTTTTAAAAGCAAGGCAGCCTTCGGAAAACAGTACGAAAGCCTGTTGGTTGTATACAAAAGCATTGTGTCGTATCTGTGACGGTATTGCTAGAATTTGTCCGACCTCCGCTAGCTTTGTGCTTTCCATGTTGTCAGATTTTGTAAACTGTAAATTGTGTACTGTAATGCAAAACTATTTGTGCAGTAGTGCAGTCTTACCACAAACAGCAACTAGCGCTACTACTACTAAAAAGTAGCGTTGTATTTCCCAGCATCCAAGAAGAACAATACAGAATTCTAAAGCGAAAATCCACCTGTTCTCAGTAACTTTCTGTAAGAATTTACACACGTGACACAAAACGTTGTAGATAATGCTGGTCGCTGTATACATATACGTAAAGCGCTACACACACGTGTATTCTTCCTATTGGGTGGTATTTGCGGTAGATTCACAGACGTCGTGAATTTTTGCTGAAGTGGTATACTTAACTCTTTAGCTGTGGTGCAAGGTTATGTGCGTGTAGGTTATGAAATTAATAGGCAAACTAACAAAGGTGTGTATTCTACAACGTTTTTTTATTATTCCTCGCTGTTTTGTACCCTAATGCACATAGCAACTGTCAGATGTTGCTCAGACGCTATCTAAATCAGTCAGCGGATCGAATACAGCTATTAGTGCATTTCAGAAGAAATTATCGCTGTTAATTGGTAAATTAACGATTGTTATTCATTCTGGTTGGTTCCCAGGTGCGCTACTTGCGTTTATCAATTATTTTCGTTGTTAAATACGTTTCAACTTGACTTCTTACGCACTGATAGGTATCGCAGAACACTCTACAGTAATATCGCTTGATGCACTGTACCTTGGCGAAACTCCTTATGTGTACCATCAAAGCCCTCATTGGCAACACTGTACGTTACAAAATCAAACCACAAACACAATTGATGTTTTCACCGTTAACAAGCGCAAAACGAAAAAGTGACACCACCTTTAAAATCCTTTTCTTTTTGCTTTATTCGCCTAGACAACATGCGTTACTGCTTCCAAAACAGTTTCACCGTTCCGCCTTTGTTTTTCCCGCTTTTGCATGCACTGATGTCTTTAAAACTTAGCTATAACGATCCCTGTATGTGGCCAGTACGAGTATTTGGATCTACGTACAACTTCCAAGGAATACGGGATTATTGGTAGCGTACAGATTCCCATAAGTGAGATATCTGTTGGTATGTGCACGTTTTAGGTTTAAATTAAAACGAATTCATTCTCTAATAGGTAAGGTGACTGGATGGCGTGATTATACGCCAATGAATGGTGGTGCAGCTGGTAAATTGAACATAACAGTATTTTATGAACCTGCTAACACGTGGGAGGTAAGCGCCGGTTCGTAATGTAGAAAGTGTTTTTTTTAATTATTTTTTTCTTTGTTCACATTGCGGGTCAAGTCATAATTATTTTCTTGCCTTGTGGATTTAAAGAGCGCTAACAGTAGTTACTAGGTACCCGATCAACCATTTGTTATGCGTACAGGCTGTTTTATGCAGCTGTATCAAGGTGCACATATAGATGAGCAAGATTCTCCACCGCCTATCTATCAGACTCTAGAAGGACCACCTTATGTTGCTCAAGGCGCATTTAGGGATATGTACTAGTAAGTTAAATGCTCTTAAATACTAACAAATATGGAATACAAAATTGTTTCCTCTTTTCAGTGTATTTCACTGACCTATATCTTTTTTATAGCGCAATGTATAATGCTAAAAAGTTCTTGTACATCACGGGATGGTCTGTAAATACCGATACAGTACTATTAAGACGCAGAATGCCACCGCCACCAGGTCTTATTTTCTTTTTTGCTTCGACCTCTTCAAGACAACTAACAATTCGTTAGGTCTTCAAGAGGTACCCATACTATCTGTAGGTGAACTATTGAAATACAAGCAAGGCCAAGGTATTTCGCAATCTTCTTTTCTTACGCTTTATGGTGAAGCCTAGCTAAAAAATTCTCAATAAGGTGTTTGTGTTTTGGTTATGGTTTGGGACGATATGTCATCAACAAATATTGGTGGTATGTCTGTGGGTGGCGTAATGTCGACTCATGATGAAGAAACACGTGCTTTTTGCAATAAGAATGGTATACCTGTAGCACTAGTTCACAGGTACTGTTTTTTTTACATTTTTTGTAAAGTGGGTTGGTTTGGGTATTTTTCCCGTGATGAGGCTATCAAATCACTCAGTTACGCTTGTAACTGATGTTTTTGAATCTACAGGGAAGGCAGTCAGCCTAATGTAGAGTTATTTTTCTCACATCATCAAAAGACGATTATTTGCGATGAAGCTGTTGCTGGTGATTCTTGGCAGCGGAGGTACTACTTCTTTTGCTTAATTTGTCCTTTTATTCAATGATTTAATGGAGTATATTTTAGGCGTATTGTTGCGTTTCTAGGTGGTCTTGATATCACGGATGGTACCGCCTTGAACAGGTCTTTTTTTGTTTGCTGACCTCTGTTTTAGGTCGGTGGGACACACCTAAAAAGAGTTTATTCTCTACGCTTTCTTCTGATCATAGTAATGATTTTTACAATGCTTGGGGTGGTATTAATCCTCAATTGGGTCCAAGACAACCTTGGCAAGACGCACATTGTAAAGTTTGTGGTCCAATTGCTAGAGATGTTATGACAAATTTTGAGCAGCGGTGGAAGAAGCAGGCGAAAAATAAAGGGACTTTGTATAGCCTCAAAGAAGAAAGAAGTATTCTGGCATACGTTGAAGATCGTTTTGGTACGCTAAGACGGGTTTTTTAATGAGCTGTTTTGTTGTGCTTTTTTTTGGGTTTTTTGTAAAACCCATGCTTTGAGTTTACAGTTTTTTGCAGAGTATGCGGAGTCTTGGAACGTGCAGTTGTTTAGATCTATTGATAGTTATTCTGCGACTATATCTGCTGTTGAAGCTAATATTCATTGGGCGTATGTAAATGCTATAAGGAAGTCTGAACGCTTTTTGTATATTGAGAATCAATACTTTTTGGGTACGTTCCTTTTTAAATGTGTTCTGTTTTAGAACTTTCATATCAATTGGTATTTGAAATTTTCACATGATAAAGTTACCTTTATTTAACTTTCATAACTGAGTATATTTAAATAGGAAGTGCGCCTTGGTGGTTAGGTACACGAGGAGAATAAAAAAACATCAAAAAAGTTGCCTGTGACTAACTTTTTTTTTTTCGAATTTAGACACAACAGATCATAATATAAGTTGTAATAACCTTATTCCCGTGGAAATTGTAAGTAAAATAATACACATGATAAATACACAGCGAGAATATACAGTATATATAGGTACACAAAGAAAAAAAACCTTCAAAAAATAAGACCGTTTTTTTTGCATTTTTTTTTGGTATTGTGCGACTTACCTTAACACTCCCTACTTAGTTATTCCATTACACCCAGAAGGTCACCCTAATGAGGCAGCTATACAAGGTATCTCTTTTTTTTGATGCTTTTATTTACGGAGTACAGTAAACACGCGTTTTTCTGACATCCTTTTTAGCCATATTGAGATGGCAATGGAATACTATTGAAATGATGTACAGGATGCTTAGTGATGCACTTGAGCGTGTTGGTAGCAATAGGCATCCAAGAGGTAAGAAATATTAAAAAGGTATAGAGTGCTTTGTTAACAGCGAGAAATAGAGTATCTCACTTTTCTAACTTTGGGAAACCGAGAAGCTCCTCCTCCTCACCCTCCTAAAGCAACTGGCACAACTCTACGCCAGATGGCGTTACTGAAATCCCGTCGGTTCATGGTCTATGTTCATACAAAAATGCTTATAGCTGATGATGAGTACGCTCTTTGCAAAGTTCAAAACCAATTTCTTACGTGCTTGAAAAAGCTTGTCAGTTTCTTCGTTCTTGTTCTTCTAACTCAGCTTGACTTATTATTTTTAGGTTTATACTTCTAGGCTCTGCCAATATAAATGAACGTAGTCTACATGGATCTAGGGATACAGAGATAGCAGTAGGAGCATATCAACCTTTCCATTCAGGTTCGTTCAAAAATTTTTTGTTTTTTGCTTACAACAATTAGGAAGAAGTAGAGAAGTAAGTGGTGAAATTCATAAATTCAGAATGTCTCTTTGGGCCGAGCATTTGGGTATTTCGGAGCAATGTATGTCCTTATTAAGCCAAGTAACGATTTTCTCGCTTAACTTCTTAAAAAGGTTTTCTTTATCCTGAGGATAGAGTGACAGTAACAAGAGTACGTTGTTTTCCTTTTGGTTGCACTAAATGACGTATGTATTAGGTCAATCAAATTGCTGATTTTAATTGGGATAAGTTTGCTTCTCCTGAAGTTAAAGTCATGGATACTGGGCATATGATGACGTACCCTATCAAAGTAGAAATAAATGGAGCCATATCTGCTGCGTTACAATTTTTCCCAGATACTAAAGCACCTATAAGGGGTACATAACCTAAACAAGTCTTTTTTTTGAAGATTGTTGAATGTTTTTTTAGGTTGTAAATCAACTATGCTTCCGGATGCATTGACGACTTAGTATTTGTGATTGTGTTAAAGAAAAGACTGTCTTTTGAAACTGAAGTCCCTTCGTGTGCTATGAAAGAGATTTCTCAAAAAACCCAGAATATTTTTTCTTGTAATTTTCTCGGGCTTTTGTTAGTAGAGTTAAAATGAAATGGGTGTTTATTTATGTTGAATACATTAGGTTTATGGTACTATGAGGCTTTGGAGAAAAAAGCTTAATTTTCCTTCTTTGGGATGAACCCTTCTTTGAAACTATCTCCAATTTCGGCTATTGTTTCCTTGCTGTACCCAAACTTCGATAAGAGTAACTTTGGATATTGTTCAATAGTAACAGTCTCTTCTACAGTATCCCCAGTAGCTAAATCCGTTGATTTAAACCTACAGAAAGAGATGAGAATCCTGATAACAAAAACCGACTGCCAAAAAAAGGCTAAACTCACGTGTTGTTGGAAAGTGTGAAGCGTTTGTTACTATCCACCAATTTAGTAATAAAGCATTGGTTAATAAACATTGGGTTCTTTTCATAGGTAAACTTTACAGCATCAGAGAATCTTGATAGCTCAGTTTCTTCAAGAACGAATTTAAACAAAGGAGAAAAATCCCCACCATGTTTAAGCGAGAGTAACCAAGTTTCTCCGGTTTTTGTAAACTTAAACTCCTGACTGTCATATTGCTTCATAACAACATTTTCCTTCAACTCAAGAGGTCCGCCTAGGTACCTTTAGACGCATTATGCAATTCTTCAAGTGACGTACAAGGCGACGCAGGACCGAAACCGACATCGACGACGTATTGAACGTCGTCGATGGTTACAATTACCACCAAGTGTGTAGGTAGTGGTAAGTAAGCTTTAGTAACTAGTTGAACAAAATAAGTCCTGCGGAAAGAGAGAAAATCGGCAAACAAGTTTAAAAGCCTCAACGTACAGAAATCAAAGACAGTTCCACTAACGCGAGTACACTTAAACCCAAGAGCTTCAACTGCCCATGCCAGAATCGCGTTTACTTCCAAACAAAATCCTCCTCTAAAGAAAGAACATTAGCTTCTTTTGTGTCTCGACTTGAGGTTTTTTTCAAAGTTTTACGTTTTTTGAAACTTGCCTTTTTTTCGTTACGACTTTATCGTATATCTTATTCAAGTCTAACACTACAGGCACTTTTCGGTGTATATCTAGGTTCTCAAAAGGCACATGCAAAATAGTTTGGAGCTGTAGTTTTGATAGCAAAGCAAGGCGATTCATGCTACGCGCTTCTGTAATTGTTTCGTTAAAGTCTATACGCTTTAGGTATTGTGATAGTTCCATGTGTTGCTTTCGTTGTTTGCTGTAGAAAAGATGTGTAACTTAACAAAATCGGAGCTTAAGTCGCGTGGAAAGTGCTAGCAAAATCGAAGAATAGTTGAAGGAAACGCAACCCCAAATACCTCACAAAACCACACAAACGGTTTACCTCCTCCAAAACTGGGTCAGGTTACCTCTTTTTAACTCGGGTGAGCTTGGTTGGTGTAGGCTACCTGTAGAACATTATGCAAGGTTTAGAAATTAGTCAAAAGTTACAATGAAGACTTGTTTATTTAAAAAAGGATTACGTGGTTGCTTTTTGTCATGGTTCGATAGATAGTAGGTACCAATGAAAAGGGACACTTGTTTACAAGGCCAATACATCTACAGGATTGTCTGTAACTGAAACATTCTTGTATTTCTTTTGGAGGTAGCTGACACTTGGTATATTTCCTACAATAAACAGGATGAGTGTGTTACAAAAATTGATTGATAGTTGTAAAACATGTACCACAATACACAAGATTAGGTATTTTACTCCATTTCGTATTTTTCTTAATTAGCCTTTTCACTGAGTGCTCTGCTGCATCATCTCCATCACCTTTACGGTAGCTGTTTGTTATAATACGTACCCTATTGATAATATGTTCTTTATACTTTTGAAGCCATGCCAAAGCCTCTGAGGATGACGTCAATATCAAAACCTTTGGAGTGTTAGCACTCTTCAACATATTCTATATGGTTGCATGCCTCTGTTTTCTTTGGCCGAGCTTTTAATAGCTTTATAGTATGTTGGTTCTCCTTGGAAAACCTATCATCAACCCATAAGATGATACACTTTACATCTCTGAACTTAAGAGTGAACCGTGATACATTGCTATTTGTGCTTTGGAACGTTTCTTGAACCCATCAAACCAACCTCGCATATCAGATTGGGGTCATTTTTTAAACAAAACACATGTGGTACTCCGTAGTTCTTCAAGTGATAAAGGCATATGCATATGCATCGCGTCAAACGCCATACAGTACCCCACGAGTTTTTTTTCTTGTGTTTTTGTAAATATTAAATTTCCGTGCTAAATTTTTATTACATCATTGGCAGCAAGAGTGATCTGCGAACTCTTTTCATTAGGTGCAGGCTTCATTTATTGTTCAACAATTTTGGGACACTTTGACTACATGGTACATTTTTTGTTGGTTTTTAGTAAGAAACCTTACATCTTCTAGGGATACAGCGTACCTAAGTCATGGGGTATACTATTACCGGTACAGTTTATCCAAAACAACCCTGACTCATGGGTAGAACCGAGAGATACGCTGTAGAACTAGTCAAATCAATGCGAATACTGTTAACTTTCAATAGTTTAAACCTGAGCGCTTCGTAACCGGTCCGTGATTTTAGAACAAGAGCAGTATTCATTCAGTGAATAATAACAATATAAGTGCTTCTTATTGAACCACCACTCACTTTATTTTGAATAAAAGTAGCCTGAAACGCCTTAAAATTAAGAGTTCTACACATAGAGTGGTTGAAAGCCCTCAATCAGCCCATTTTAACAATTACGGCGCTAGCGCGGTAAACAAGGTCAGTGTGACGTTGAGATATTAAAGACTGTTGTAAAGTATCTGTAAACAGAATACAGGGTGTATCATTAAGTTGAATGTTGTTAAGCTTAATATTGCATCAATCGTGTTTGTAATATTATTTGAGCTCAAAGTTTATAGTTTTTGTGTGACTTCTCACGTGTACATTTTATTCAATTTGGGTACATCACAGATCATCGAAGTTCAAGGAGTACAAAAACAGATAACATGAACAATTGCCTTTATTTGTTTACGTACAATAATAATAGGTTACCATCTCTAATATTGTTTTTATTATTTACAAGTGAGTTTGGTTAGTTGAAATAGGTAAATTAGTACTGGTTGATATCTCATTTAACTCTCCTCCTGAAGATGAAGGCACGTTTTGTTGTGGTCTTTTTCTTATTGCTGAAATCTGAAGTAAACTTGTTACAACAAGAGCAATCCAATATATTGTCCACGTGATGAAGAATCCATTTGGTGTTCTGTAAGATGGAAAAGCAGTGAATATTGTTGTGATGGCATAGATAAATATACACAAGGAGCTAATCATAATTTGTACTGTAATCTAAAAATAGAAGGTCAGATTTATCACTTCAAACTTTTTTTGGACTACGCACGTGTTTTATTCGAGTAAGGATTTTTGATTTCGCTTGGACTGTATTTAAACGATGGACCACTATTGATCCCATGACAAGTAAGTATCCTGCTGAAACAAGAGAAGCCAAGAAAAGTACTAATTGGTATGCCAGGTAAATAGATCCAAAGTCTAAAAAAGCGAGAATAATACCACCTGTGATTTCAACTACAACAAATGTCGAGACTATAAAAATACTTGGAATGAGAAGTCTTTGAGTTCCATATTTATGCCTCTCACGTAATGCAGTGGAGCTGTTCAGAATATCATGCCTTTGATGGCTTTGTAAGATAAAAAGAAAAGAAGACACCAAAAGAGTTCAAGTTTACTTACCAGTAAAAAGCAATGAGTACTGTTGTTGTAAGAGACAAAGAAGTCAAACCAACATACAATACATCGTGTATTAGTTTAGGGAATATTCTCCGTGAATACAGCGGGTCTATAACGACATAAATCGCTCGTACTAAAATAGAGTTAAACTGTATTTTCAGAACTAGTCTAACTGTTACCAGTGTTTGCAATAGCTTCAACGTATAAACAGAATATAGGAACTGAAAAGAAGGTGCCTGTGCGTGTTGTTATATTATTTATCTTATAAATCGCCATAGATGCTGCAAGGATTGCCAAGAATCCAATAAATATTGAGAAGAAAGTCTAAAACATTCTTAGTAAATCTTCAAATGTTTTATGGTAACTGTTCGTACAAATCCAACTACATTTATCCCCCACCATGGATTATCGTCTGTGAATAAAGTTAGTACAATATATAAAAATTGTGAAGTCTTTTTAGTATTGGTCACGTGTTTCACATGTGCTCACAACAAGAAGTTACCTCCATTGACTAAAGTCACATTTTTTGACGGATAAGATCCATTAAATATTTCGTCTAGGTCATCTAATATATCTCCTAAATCGTCTCCAGTCGTAACAGTTGGAATACCAGATGAATAACTCGCTGTGTTAATAAGTCTTATATAATTTAATGAACCAGGAACAGCTTCAAAACAATGAGATGTACTTTTTGTATGAGAAATAAAAATGAGTACCAAACGTTTCATCTCGTACCACCAGACCAATAGCGCCTCTCTCTAATGCCTGTGTCGCTCCATAAACCCATCTACGACCCATGCTTGTTAGATAAACTATTCTACCCGTGACATTAGGGTGTTTTAAGCTAACAATCAAGCCTAGGGCATCCCTTAGTATTCTACGGTGATGTAGTTTTTATGTTTATTATAGCGTTATTTTCTAGAGTTGGTAACACAGAACACGCCAGTTTTTGAAGCTCTGGCGGTTAGAGCACGTGTACAAACGATTACACGTACCTGTAATTTTATTTTCTTTCCAACTGTCTTTAGATAACCATGCGATGTTTGGAGTGTCATAAAAGCCTGTAATAGAAAGGTTGGCGTGAGGGAAATAAGAAATAAAACAAAATAAAAATTAGTTCTTTTTTAGGCTTGTACTGTCTCCTTTACTATCGTGAAGAACTAAGCATGTAGCTTGGATTGCCACCAATAAAAGCAGAAGTGATTTTATCATGAGATTTGTTTTGGTGTAGTTTGTTCGCTCTGTTTTGTGAGCCCCGAAATGTTATCCTCCTTAAAAAATAAAGAAGGGTAGTGTGCTGTGCGCTATAAGTCCATCTTTCAAAATACGGAGATTTCCAGAATAACACACAAAAGAACAGCCGCCCCAATCACAAAACTGTTTTGTGGCACGTGGTAAACTGTGGTATCAATAAAAAGCTACTAGGAGTTCCTGTTGTGCCTCTAGGATCGTTAATCTTCGGAGTGTTGGCATGAATGCCGACTATTATGCTACATATTTTCAGTATTAGCGGACATTTACCTGCAGTTTTTTTTTTCCGAAACGTTTTTCCATAGTTGAGCCCGTTGATCATATTTGCGAGATGAATGTATGCTCGCTATCACCTTGAATACAACGTACATAAAGCAACATCAACTAACAAAGAAATAGGTTGGTTGTTATCCAAGTACGTCAATCTTCTACACGTTTTCTAGATAAGTCAAGCGGCCTATTTTTAGACTACGAATAAACACAAAACAGCACTTAAAGCAACTGTAACGTCAACAAAATGATTAAAGGATGTGATGAGACTGTAAACAATACGTTTAGTAGCAATATGTACGTTTATCGTGTCTGCTTTCGCCTTCGTACCAAAAGTGCTTGCTAACTTGTTTACAAGCGTAGTGTAACCCTAACGGACATTCCTCTTGAATTACACGCTAAGATAACTTCATTACACCCAACAATACATAAAATATGGCCAACGCTATGCAGAGGTACAGCAATAACAACAAGATACAATGAAAAAATACAACGTCATGGATTATGGACACTTTATCATTCAAACGGACAAAAGTACCTTCATATCAAATATGAAGACGATAAGCCAATAGGAGACTATAAAGAATGGTACAAGAATGGTCTACCAGCTGAGTCTTCAACGTATGTTGATGGTAGACTTGATGGAGTGGTAGAGAAGTGGTATAAAAACGGTAAGACCAAAGAACTGACTTACTATAAAAATGGGTTGATGAATGGTACTCGTAAAGAGTTCTTCACCAATGGTGCTTTGAGACGTGTGACTTACTATAAGAATGATCTCATTGATGGCAGCTACTTAATGTACACTTATGAAGGTACAATGATAGAGAAGAGTTTTTTTATAAATGGCAGAAGACATGGAAATTGTCTAATAAGGAATGCCGGATTTCGTGATAAACACTATGTTTTTGATCATGGAGAGGAGGTCTCTTATAATCGTGAATTTGAAAAAAATTGTTGTGTAATGTAATGAATGTGTTATACAAGGTGATACAAATCTAAACTACGCCTATTGATAACTTGCAAACCGTCTCATGCCAAAATGTACCTTCAACCTGACTTTTTTTGCCAAGCACATTTGTCTTCTTTTGTATGAACAATTACCTCTATTATTTAAGGTAAACGAGTGTTAGATACTTCATACAATAGATAAAGTAGCAAGTTCTTTGACAATTAAAACTTGCTTCAGGCCTACAAAAGCCTTTTTGTAGTTACGTCTATGACTATCGGAGTGAAAGAGTCTGAGACTTTATTTTTAATGGAATTTAAAACGTGCATTCATGACTAAAGTAAACTTGATCTTTTATGATTTGGATTTCCTGGATACCCTGATGTATCAAATCCGGTACGAGCATATAGGTATACAACAATTTAGTGGCACGTGATGTAATAAGGGCAACGGAAAAAGTAGTTGTGAGAATACTTACTCACGGTACACAAAAATCGTCTCTCCAAGAAACCAAGTTTGTTTATTTTTGGGTTTTTCGTGGTGTTACACTTACATTACCTTGCCACGTACCAAAGGGAAAGGTCAATTCAATAGGATTTGTAAACGTAACCTTTTCATAACGACAACAAAACTTGAGCAAGAATATTTTAAGTTCCAAGTTTGCAAGCTTATAACCTAGCACATTTTTAGTTCTCACTAATCACTACGACTAGTTCTTGTAGAGAAATACTTACCTAAGCACATACGGCGACCTCCCCCAAATGGACAATAAACATTATTCTTAATTGACTTCTCTATGAAGCGCTCAGGTTTAAACTATTGAAAGTTAAACAGTATTCGCATTGATTTGACTAGTTCTACAGCGTACATCTCTCGGTTCTACCCATGAGTCAGGGTTGTTTTGGATAAACTGTACCGGTAATAGTATACCCCATGACTTAGGTACGCTGTATCCCTAGAAGATGTAAGGTTTCTGTAAAAACCAACAAAATGTACCATTGGTGTTGTAGTAGCATCCTTCGCTTGTCTGATAACAGCAGGTACTGGTGGCTTCATCCTCATCACCTAGCAGTTACATTAGATATGTTAGCAGTTACATGAACTTGTACCTCTTTTATTGTTGCATCTAGGTAAGGAAATGCAGAAATTGTGCTATAGTCTTCGTCTTTTAGAGTTTGAACGCCAACTTCTTTGACTTCATGATACACCTTTTCAATGACATTTTGGTTGTGTCCCAAGTAGTACATCATAGACGAAATTGTGGATGCTGTTGTATCATAACCTTGTTGATATCTGTAAGAATAGCACAGAGGAAAAACGCAGTCAGAAAAAAAAGAAGAAACACGTGCCTGCGAAAATTTGAAGAAGCATCTGATCAAGAAGTTCTTCTTTTGTTAATGAGTTCCCTTCCTCATCCCTTAAAGTTTATTAGTTAAGAGAATCATAACAGTCAAAACCCTTTCCGTACTTTGAGTCAATGAGATGGTCAATGGAACCAATCTTTTGTCTATTCTATATGGGTAGCAGTTTGTAAATATTTCAAAAAAAAAGCTATTGTGTTGTACTGGGTTAGCTAGTTTCTTATCGAGTATAGCTTCAAATTTTGATAAAAGCTGGCGTCTTGCTATCATAGCATAATAGAAGTTTGTGAATGGAATCTCATATGGAAGAGCTAGCCAACCTTTTCCCTATTTTCGAAAAAAACAATTAGTTATCTATTATTTGATTGAGTAACACTTCTTATTCTCAAGCGGTGTTGTGTATTACCCATTGTTTAAAAATATTTAACATCTCTTCTATCTCTTCTTGTGGCATTTGTTCACCAATTAAAACACGTGCAGCCTAAAAAAATACTTAATGATGTTGATAAAAAAAAAAGTAACTTGTCACGTTTTGTCGGTTCACAACTACTGTACCACATCAAATGTGTAAATTTTTGCTGTTGGAATAATATCAACATCATTGGATCCCCATTCATCAAGATGGCGGTTAGTAGTCGCTTCAATAAGTGGTACATAACTCTCTAGAGCTCTAAAAAGATATATTAGGATAAAAGTCCTACGCTTGTAGTAAAACAGTGTTATTTACGTTGTAGTGAATGCTGCACCAAGTGCCATCCTCTCTAGTCTATGCTTTCTTCCTATTGGACAAGCCATATGTGACTTCTTACCCAAGAGTTTACGCCAACCTTCAGGCCATCCTGAATCAAGATGCTAGTAGACGTCAAAACCCGTATCTCGCTTTGAGTGGCTGAGAACCAACAAAAAAAGCGTCAAATTCGGTTTTTTTCACTTTGTACGCTCACCTTGTGGGAGAAAACGTATTTTGAGTCTTGCACAACTGTCATGTTATCCAGGAGTACAGAACTTTTAAACTCTTTTCCATACTTGTCGAAACGGGCTTTGTTATGCCCGTACGGGTTATATAAGGACTTCAACGTGTTTCCGATGAGTGGATACCCTTTTTTGCAAGAGTAAATTGTCAAAAGCGTAGAAATGTATCGCAAACGCGTACCATAGTCGCCTGGAGGTAGATTTGAGTGTAATCGATTCCTGTAGTACAGCAAGTACACACAAACGATTAACACTACAAAAACAACCAAATATAGCATCGCTGTTGTGTTGTGAATGATGTTTAGACAGAAATGAACTTGACTCAAAACAAACAAGTCAAAAACTATCAACCAGGTTTTTAAAAATTATGACACTAGCATCTCAGATGATAATTGAGGCGTTTAAACATTTACTGACAAAAAAAGAAATTTGACACCTGGCGTTACTACTTCTTCTGCTTTTTTTACATGTGAGAGGTAACTAGATATCTTTCAGTGGTTGGGGAGGGATATCGTCGCACTAATAGCTGTGTTCAGAGAAGTATTTTAAGAATATTTATTCAGTACAGGTGAAGACAATCAACTTTATGACGACGAAGTTGCAGAAATACCATTTTCGAATGAAATTCGTTCGAAGAGTTTTTTGTGCTGTCTAAAACTGTTGACTGAATAGTTTATCAGTTACAAGTGTTGTTAGCGGTATGCAATGGATAGAGACAATCTCACTAGAGCGACAGGCTGATGATCCGGCTGTATGTAGGGGTATTTCGATTAAACACAGGTTATTTGGTTTTGGTAAGTTGTTTTAATGATATAAAACGAGATAAAGGCGTAAAACAATAAAACAAACAACAAACACGTTGACTTTTAAGTTGTAAGCGCAAAACCTGTTAATTATACCTTCCAAGCGTTGAAATACACAAACAGAATTAATGTAGTCAATATAATCATGTTGCTAACGTTTTTAGTAATATGTCTTGCTAGTGGCATTGGATTCTGTTTTTTAGTACGTATAGACGCTATTTCTACAACTTACACTACTAGGCGATGATATCTTTCTTAAATCCTCGCCAATTCGGTAAATTCTATACTTTAGGAAGTCTTATGCTCATTGGAAGGTAATAACAACGTATAAAATGACCAATACCTAATGTCAACGTGTTTTTTTTAGCATTTTCTTCATTGTACCGAACCTAAAACGCTTGTCAGCGACACTCTGTTCAAAGAATAGGCTTATAAGGTACTTTTATTAATTACTATTCTTATGACTTATTAAGCCCTTTTAGTGCTTTGATATATGTGGCATCTATGATCGCTACGCTATACTGTGCTGTATCGGTACGTTAAGACAAGCTAAGCCTATCTAGGACTCGTTTAACACTTTGACAGCTTCGGTCACGTATATTGACTTTTGCTTCTGTTTTTACACAAATACTAAGCGCTTGCTGGTATGGAGCATCATATATACCATTTGGACAAACTATACTGAAGGTACAGAATGAGACTTTGTTATGATTTTTTTTCTTTAAATATTCTTACTTTCTGTTTACAGTCTGCTGCGTCATCAATATTACCTGTTTAGTAAAGAAATTACAGTAATTTCACACTTGTGTACATAGACCGCCTTCCTAATAAAATTATAATCATTACATACCAATTATTGAAGCAACCCAGCTATTATCTCTTTTGTTTTGTAGGGAAAGCTTAACGAGAACGTGCATGTGCTACACCTTAAATTGTACATGAATCATCCAGAGTTACAGGTTGGTTCATGTACAGTTGCTCCACAGTCACTTGCTCGGGATTCCGATTGAAAGAGCTGATTTACACTACAAATACGCTCCTCAATTGTCCCACAATAATTCAAAAAGTCACACTTTTTTATTTTTAGTTCAAAACCATTGTGCAACTCTTTTACAATAATGACATTATACTGCTACGACAAAAAGTGTTGATACAAGTTGTTAAGTCTAATTTATTATATCTCAGTAAATGTGCAGGTTATCATTACATAAATGAATCTTGTAGGTGGTAATAGTACTTCTTGTGTCTTTCCAATTTGAAAAATGTTGCATTTTTTAATTGTTTTGGAGAGGTTTCCGTAGTTCGTTATTTAGCCACTCCAATCCCTCGTATAGCCCATCACCAGTTATTGCACAAGTGGCTTGAATAAACCACTTCCTGTTGCGGAAAAGCTTAAGTCCGAGTTTGTCCACTATTTCTGAGGTACTCATTGCATTTTGTAGATCTTGCTTGTTAGCGAGAACAAGTAATACAGCGTCTTGTAGTTCATCTTCGGTAAATAAAGTGGCTATTGCTTCTCTTGACTCTTCAATACGATCTGAATCAGCAGAATTGATAACGTATATTATAGCGCTTGTGTTAGCGTAGTAGTGACGCCATAATGAACGTGATTTGTCTCGTCCTCCAATATCCCACATGGTAAAGTTTATTTTATTGTATTCTACCGTTTCTACGTTAAAACCGATGCTGGGTATTGTTGTAACGACTTTTCCGAGTTTTAACCTGTAAAGGATGGTAGTTTTACCTAAAAGTTCTATATGAGCCTTTTAAAACGTCTTAAGATCAACATCACCTGCATTGTCTAGTCCTAACATTAGAATACGACATTCCAATGGAGCCATCCCTAAAAGCCACTTAACCTTTGCTACTACGCCACCCATGATGTAAAGTATGAATAGTTTTAATTTTAATGGATGTAAACTGACGCCGTTTCACAGAAACTCAGCTGAGAATTTAGCAAAAAACAACGTAATTCGTGTACCTCTCAGCCCCAGCGCATGGTACAGCCAACATGCCACACTAGAAACGCACTAAAACTACTGCTACTTATCTTGAAAGCGACGGTAACGTCACGTGCTCAGCGTTTCAAAAATTTGTGCTACATAGCCATTATCCAACTCAAGCAACAACCTCCAAGAACAACCCCTAAATGAACACTGCTATTTATGTGCCTTGCGATACTTGCATGTGGCGTCTCTCAAATACCAACAATCAACCTTTCTACTGAAACTGTGATGCTGTTGATAGAATCGCCATTGTTGTTGAATTATCTGAAAAACCAGTAGCCACTATTAACCACAGTGGATAGTAAAAAGGCAAACAAACATTGTTTGAACCATAGTTTGATATGCACATATATCAAATCACAACACTTCCTGTGGTATGTCTCGTATTAGTGACGTGGCGATTTTTTAGTTCAGCTGAACTTAATATCTTATTTGTTCGTCACTACAATGTTGCCACTCAGCTTACAACTAATAACTCCTTCGGG
Organism: Trichosphaerium sp. ATCC 40318; assembly: GCA_038496445.1. Taxonomy (NCBI): domain Eukaryota; phylum Discosea; class Flabellinia; family Trichosidae; genus Trichosphaerium; species Trichosphaerium sp. ATCC 40318. The sequence continues at coordinate 97,111 of JALMLS010000030.1, read as the reverse complement.
TATAACTAGTGTTATGATAGCCATCACAATACTCTGTGTCGGGTACTGGAAAATATCCAAAAAGAATAAGCAACCTACAATACCAAAACCAATCTCTGGACGCCAAAGGTACTAAATCCAACAAGCAATTTTGGCGGTTTAAAAAAACGAACTTCTGATTTCACAGGGTTGTGAAGTAGCGTGACTTTCACCGTGCTATGAAAAAGTTAGTACTACGTCATAGTATGGAGTTGGAGTGAAACCATTACGAAAACTTTACTGACATTCTATAATAGGAGGAAAAAAAGGCAAATTCTACGCCGCAAAGCAGAAAGAGCAAAAAGAAAACAAGTACAGAAAGAGCTTGAAATACAAACCATTAAATATATGGTTATTACCCAGCTTCAAAGACAACACAAAGAAGAAGAGGAAATACATACCATTAAACTTAAGGTTATTAAAGAACTTCAACACCAACAAAAAGAGGAAGCAAGAAAAAAACAAGAACAAGAACTAGATAAAAAAAAAAGGGGTACTGATATTAATGATGTCCCTTGTGAGGTATTAAAGTGCATCCACGATTTATCAATTGGTACAGATGTAGAAAAAACGTGGCCTTGTTTGAACTACAATTTTGCAACATGCTCAAAGTATGATACTTCTTTGAAGTGGCACGGTTTTTTTCGTTTCCCAATGGACGCTTTAAAAAAACTGTTGAATCAAATAAGGACCAACACATACTTACATGTCGAAAGTGAGTATAGCGTAGGTGAATGTAAATTCATTCATGGAAACCCACATGGGAACTTGCGGGTGTTTGATGTTGATACAAAAGAAGAAATGACTGCTTTGATGTTTGAACATGGTATTTTACTTGATGGAATATACCACACAAAGTGTTACTCCTATAATGTCTCGAATACCATTAAAAATGGAGTTCTTTCAAGTGCCACAATTAAATATGATTCACCAAGGATATCAGGACCAATTGTTTGTAATATTGAACAATACAATCCTGGATCGAGACGGCAACAATTTGTTGCTTATTGCAACAACACAAAATGTGGACAAGGTTATTTTGGCTATAGCATCAGGTTCACAAAGATAAGTATTGGTATTGTTTATGGTTCTAAAGACAAAGATTGGGTAATATTTGAAATAGGACAAAGTGATTTAGCAGCTTTACACTTTGAAGGAGAAGAGTTGAAGCAAATACCTTACTGTTCAGGCCCAATAACAATAGAAAGAGAAAATTTCAAGGTTGAATACAATCATAATTATACAGACTCAACAATGTACACCAAGTATACAAATACAAGAAAGAGTGATGGTAAAATAATGCGCTCAGTTCGTTCAATTATTAATAGACACACTATTATAAAGCATGGTGAATCTATATGGTATTATCCAAATGGAAAAAAGAGAATGAAGATAAACTATAAACAAGGAGTGAGACATGGACCTTGTATACAGTGGAGAGAGAATGGTAAAGTTAAAATAAGAGGTGTATTCAACAAAGGTGTACTACAATAAAACTATTGTCAAACTGAAACGCAACTCACTTGGTACTTACTCCAAGTAAGTTCCTTATTTCAAGGGAGATTGTCAGCAAACAAATCCATTGAGCACATTGTAATTCTGACACTTTGAGTGAGAACACAGTTGACTACTGTTTAAGTTTGTTTCAGAGAACAATTCTGCAGCAATTTTCTTGTTTAAACCACATGTCCTGGTTCGAAGATATACCTTATTCAGAACTACATAAAGCTGTGCTTGCAGATGACATTGAAGCTGTTGAAAATCTACTAAAACATGGTGCGAATCCAAACGAAACTATTGAGGATACTAGCAACGCTAGGAGGTACACCAAAACAACATCTAAATATCTAAAACAAAAAATATCATCTAAAACACACAACTTATAAGAAAATATAGCTACACCCTTATACACATACCGTTGCGTACAAATTTAGCCAAAACAAAGATACCCAACATAAAACTAGCTTCATTGCTCCTGGAATATGGTTCAAATGTCAATGGTTGTTACCGTAACGGCAATAGAGAAGCAGCGTTCATATTAAAAACAGCGCTCCATGAAATTGTGCTTCTAACACTCCAAACTCCTACAAAAGAGTACTACAACCTCTTAAAACTCGCTTTATCAAAGGGTGGTAACACAAATACCTCTGCAGAAGAAGTAGGATATGCAAGGCAGAGTAGGTCCTCAACCACAGTGACTTTGCTTACAAGCGCTCTATCAAATCCGAGAGTAGTTCAAATACTATTAAACGCATCTGCTGATCCTAATGTTTATAACAAGTGCACTTTCTCAGGTGCATATGGCACACAAGATCAAACATACCATTATACGGCATTACATCACATGATTGAAGAAATGGAGTTTAATGAAGTGACGCTAATGTTGTTGCTCTATTATGGAGCAGATGTTAACAAGAAGAAGAAGTATATTATGTCTCCTGGAGGTGTAATTACTGATTCTGCTACGCCCATGCATTTAGCTATTGAATTAGAAGATATCAGGACAGTTGTGATTCTTCGTATGTTCAATGCAGAGTTAACAATACCTTGTTCTTATGGTATTGAAGGAGGTAGTTGTAAGGACCTAATTGATGATCACCTTGCAACAGATGAGGGTGACCTAAAGAAACTCATGAAATTGGCTTTAAACGAACGATGGCATCCCAGCTTACATCAATATTTTCCAAAGTGTTTTAGAGATCAAGTTTTTTGCCTTATGCTTTGTATTAAACGTTGTATCAATCCTTATATTCCACCTGAAGTATTGCAGTATATTATATATACTGCAGCTGATGGTGGATGCTTCGAACCAAGACTTGTTTTTGACCTTGATACTATTTTTGATGTTGAAGAAGTAGACATAAATAAACACTTCACTTTTCTTTTGTACACATGCCCATGTGTTTGAGTCTTTATACATTACATCCAATACATTCATACCAGTAGCGTTTAGGAATATTTCCAGTCAGGTTGAAATTGTGACACTTGTTTTGGATGTTTTTTATTAACGACACAAGCGCATGCCTTAAACCTTATTGCTTAACTAGAGTACAGTTTTTTTTTAAACCTCGTAGGTGTTATGGCAAGTATTTCTTCAGCTGCATTCATAGCTTTTTGCTACTTTCTGGTTATTACAAGATGCTTCCAAATACCACAAGCGAAAGGTACCTTTTTTAAAAAAAACGTGCCACACGTGTCTCTTCGGACTTTTCTACGTAATAACGTCATTGTTGTAGCCGTTTTTCCTTTGTCGCCTAGCTATGAAACCGAAGTTAAGGAATTAACTCAAAAGGTTGATATTAATAACCTTGAGTACCATTTGAAGTTTTTGACAGGCATACAAACACGGTACGAATTAACGGACTGAAATGTTTGCGGAAAGTTAAGAAACAAAACAAAAACTGACATGTGGCTCTTCCCAAAAGGTATTATCTCAGTCAATATGGTGAATACGCTTCTAGTTGGGGTATAGAAACGCTAAGAGAAATGGCAGGCGAAAGATTAAACCAAGATATGTCGGTAAGCGAAAATAAACGCGTGATTGTTTATCTTTTATATTTTTTTAGGTCAGAGTTGTAGTGCACTCTTGGCCGCAACCATCTGCTATTGCAAGGCACGTATTGGGTTTTTTGTTTTCACGTTCTACTTCACTTATACGTTCTTCAGAATAGAGGGCGTAGGGGAGTTAGCTAGAGAAGTTGTCATTCTCGGAGCACATATTGATAGCTCGGTACACTCTTTATTGCCAAACTGTAATGTTTAATTACATACTTTAGTGCGGATTTTGTTCTGTAAATGACAGAGCTCCTGGAGCTGATAGTGATGCATCTGGTATGGCTGCTCTATTAGAGGTATTCCTACAAACGTTTAAAAGTTCTCACACGCTAAGGCATACCGCTTAATAATCGATGCAACAAACGGTAATACTGATGAAAGAAGATCAATAGAATTTCATATGTATGCAGCAGAAGATGTTCGTCTTCAAGGAAGCAGAGGTATACACTCCCTAGGTTGATTTTCTATCAAATAGTTAACATTATTTCTTATAGAAATAGCAGCTGATTATAAGAGTCGTGGTGTGGATGTATATGCAATGATTATGTTTGATATGATTGGATACACTGAGAGAACTGAACGTAACACGTGTTTTATTTTTATGTTAAAGTTGTCAATTCTAAACTCGGTTTTTCTTCTAGCTGTCATGGGTGTGATGTCCGATTATACTAACCCTGAGCTTACACAATTCACCAAGTTAATGATAGACACTTACTGTGATATTCCTCGAGTAGATTCAGCGTGTAATACGCAATGCTCTTCTCATGTGAACTGGTTCTTGGTACCTCCTTCTTTCCTCATACATCTACAAAAATAAATAACACGTGATTTGTAGGAAGGTTATGCGACTGCTTATCCTTTTGAGGGTCCATACGAAGAAAGAAATCCATTTACATTAACAAACAAAGACACAGAAGACCTTATTTGTACGTGCAAACCAATGCCATACAATGTTGAAAATAACACAATTTTTAGCATACGATCATGTTGAACAGTTTGTCAAACTAGCTATTGGATTCGCTTACGAACTCATTCTGTATAAATGACACAAGTAAATCCATTTAATGTTTATCGTTGTTAGACAACCTGTCGTACTCAGCGGAAGTAGTAAGAACCTAGCGTGAGTCGCCACTCTTTTGTACAATAGGCATCTTTTATATCAGTATTTCTTTCCACGTGAATCGCTCCGGAAGGCTTTTGACCAAGCAAAACCTGGACCAGCACGTGTTGCATTAATTGGAATAGATTATTGCTGTTACAACTGTTGTTGGACTGTAGCATGCGAACCAAGTACTGCTCGTGCGTTAGAAGCACGAAATGGCACCAAGGTCGCAAAAATGCTCCAAAACATGCAAAACGTAAATACGGTACAAAGGAAAGCGAGTTGCAGCAGGTACGCATGAAAACAAAGCGTTTTTTAACAAAAGACAAGATAGAACACCGTTTACGCATAAAAACGCCTTTTGACTGGTATAAACGCACTAACGAGGACCTGGAACGATTTTCTACATTGAGCATCGTAAAGTGAGCCCATTTCATACGCAATACGCTAGTTACTCTTGTCATAGAGAAAATAACGGTAGTTTATTCAAAATGGTTAGAAATTGCTACCCGCTTGAAACGTGGTCGGCAAGCAGGTTCAGTAAGTCCACCTATCAATACACTGTAGTGTGCTAAATACGCATAGGTTGTAATCCTGCTATATTCCAATCACGAAACGCTCAGGAGAGGCTTGTTCTGATGGTATTTTGAAAAAAAGGTTCGGTTTTGTTTTTTGACATTGCTTTCAAGGCTGAAGTGCTACTAAACTTGAAGAATATGGAAGATTGGTATGACGTCACAGAGAAAGAAATATGTCAAGTTGGAAGTCGTAGTTTATTCACGTGCGAAAGTATTTCAGGTTTGGTTTTTTTTTAATCTGTATTTGGTTTGTAGTGCTACTGGTTCAATACTTGCTCTTTTGATAGAGGTATATCCTGATCACCATTGGCAAGGAAATCTCACATCAGGTAATAATGTAAATAAGTACGTTAGGTGGTAATAACAAGTGTTGTAGGTCGATCACCAAGACAGCATTGGCATGATGTTAAAAATCGCTTAGAATTTGTTAACAAAGTAATTGCTTTTGTTGCAGTCCGAAATATTTATCTCTCTTTAGATACACGGGGAATTGGACTCATGGGAATCTTGGTATGATTTAACACATGCTTACATTCGAAAAAAGGGTGGTGGAGGATTACTAAAGTGCGCACACTTCAATTGAAAAAGTTTAGGCAAACTTACATTTTCATAAAAATAGTTACTATGGATTTCAGTTACATAGACTATTAACACAACTGTTACCTCAATACAACTGGGAACAATCTAAATTTAGAGACTCACTTTGTATGTGTAATACTTTGTGCGTAGTATAGAACTAACATTATCATAGCAACACGTCCTGCCAAGTTTTTTCATAACGAGTCAAACAGACAACAAATATTTAGAGATGTAATGCTTGCAATATCTTTTTTCGTGTTGACCTCTATTCTAGCTTGAAAATCAGTTGGCCATCACTTCAATAGAAGATTGGTATCAAGTCACTACAGAGAAAGTATACAGTTTGGGAGGTGCTGGACTTGTATAGTACGTCAACTTTGTCCAAAAAAAGAACACTCCTTTTGTCAGTTGTATATTCCTTCTTTTTTCTCACTTATTCTCTCTAGTCATTTTGGCTCTCTTCGCAAAACGATTTTGGGAATGTATAGTGATTACACTTGGGATTATAAAAAATTCCGTAATTTCGCATGGATGGACAAATCAGTTGAACCAAGGAAAAAAACAGGGCACTGGCAAAAACAAAATAATGTCAGAGCTTTCCTTGACAAAGCAGCTGTTAAACTGAATATAAAAAACCCGTATGACTGGTACAGAGTATCTTTAGCACAAATAAGGCTACTGGGTGGTACAGGCCTATCACGTTATTGGCCACAAGCGTTGAACCAGATACATCCGAAACATATCTTCAACACAACAACTTTTACACATCAAAAAAGATGCGCCATCCAAAGGTATTTCTCTTCCTTCCTTATCGCCTTCAACCTATATAATTACTCTAATATTGTTGCCAGGGCTTTACTCTATACTGTACATGAATTATTACCTACATACGATATAATGGAAGAGTACACGAGTGGGATGAAAACAAGATCTAAAGGAATAATTACTTTTGATATTTACGTACCAGCTCTAAATATGGCTATTGAATACCAAGGCGTACATCATTACCAAGATGCTCCTCAACGTTATGGATCCGCGTCTGTACAAGAAGGAAGAGATTTAGAGAAGACAGAACACTGTAATGCACAAGGTGAGGTCTATTTTAAACAATGAGCGCCGTGGTTAAATTGTATTCTTAGGCATCTCATTAGTACCTATACCTTATTGGTGGACTCCGGGAGATATCAAAACAGTTGCTGCTACAATTAAACACTACAGGTGCGTCAAGGAACTTGATATTCTTTTGTTTGACAAAAACTTATTTTAGGCCTGATTTGCAGTTGGATATCAGTAGTGGAGGTCGTCCCTTGCTGGAACAACCTTTACAAGGACCTGTGGGTATGCTTACTTATTTTTGCAGTCTACAAACGTGGTTTAATCATCATACAGGCGTTGTCAGCAACCTGATGAACGCTGACACGAACAGAGAATTTCATGTACATGTCAGCTAACAAGAAAGGGATGCAAACTGTATGTAGTTTGGACGAAGAATTAGACGGTAGCTCCATGATGGCAAATGTTATTTTTTCGGAAAATAGCTTGAAAACACCCGCAAACACCATACATGTGGCTTAGTGGTATTTATTGGCGTGGCGGTGGCGTGTGTTCCGGTATTCAACTAGAAATACTGCACAGTGACAAACTACATTGGCAAAAAACTACAATACGTACGAGGTAGCGATTTAGACACGTTGGCGTTTTTAAACTAAAAACGATGAAAATCTTTTTTGAACGTTTCGGGCTAATAATTAAAAAGACAACCATTAAGCAGAAAACGCGTAGTAATGCCATTTACAACTTTTTTAATCAAACGCGTAGATTGTTTCTATTTTTGTTTGTCTGAAAACAAGGTTTTGTACAGATTATGTACCAGCTTATAAAGAAAACAGCTACTGCGCATACTAACCTCGGACTATTTGTGAGTCTTTACTTGGTCGTTTTTTAAAACGTCAAATGTTGATACAAAACTTCATACGCGGACGCATGTCTTACAGAAATCTGTAAGTGTGGCGCTGCTCTACAGAAAATATTTTACGTTCTTATACAATTTGTAGAGTTGTTCTTGTTTCTCTATTCTTCACATCAGTTTGTGCTGAGCACTTCGTTATTGGTATTCTTACAACAGCAGAAGCGGTACTAACTTTTTGACAGGAGTGCTAGCCAATAGAGGCGTTGATAACGCCATCGCGCAATGGACAGCAACAGCACAGTACCTACAAGACAACTCTGAAACTAGCCTTGGTGCTTCGCATACTTTTTCAATTTCAGCCCTGCCCTTTACAGAACTCGGCGAAGCAGTGGCAGATGGGGTTCTAGATTTCGTTTTAACCAACCCTGGCCAATACAGCATCCTCGAGGTAAATAAAATGCAACTCATCAAAAACTAACGGATTTTCTGTAGGCGTCTTATTCTATTTCTCGTATAGCTACTCTGGTAAATCTACGCCAAGGTTATGCGTTGGACCAGTTTGGAGGAGTTATATTGACGTTAAAGAGAAATAATATTACGACTATTGATGATATTGTAAACTCTCGTATTCAAGCCGTTAGTACGACTGGACTTGGCGGTTACCTCATGCAGATAGGATACTTGAAGGAGAGAGGAGTTGATACGTCAAAACTGAACGTGACTTTCATTCCAAATCAAAATGAAATCACTCAAAACGTTTTTGATGGTGTGACAGATGTTGGATTTATACGTACTGATCAAATTGAGAAATTCATCCAAGACTTCCCTCAATACGCCGAAGAATACGAGATTTTTGAAGAAATAACCTCTGACTTTGTATTCCCTCATACTACAAGACTTTACCCTGAATGGCCTTTCGCTGTTACGAGTAGAGGCTTTGAAAGACTTGACATAAGGTAACCCAACTTAACACTTATTATTTCACTGAAATCTGTTAAGGTTGTTGATCACGCAGCTTTTCAAGATACCTTCAAACTCTACAGCTGCTGTAAATGGAAAATATGATAGATGGACATTTCCTTTGAATTATAGAGCTGTATTTTCCCTGCTTGACAACGTTGGTGTATTCGATGACGATGAGGAAATATGCTTAAAAAGTTGCGATCAAAAATCGGGTACTTGTGTTGCTGTCAATGTTACTTTTGTATGTCAATGCGATATTGGCTGGGAAGGACAGAATTGCGATATTGTTGCCCCTAAAATACAAGTACGAAGGCATTTACATTGGAATCTAAATTGTTTTACTAATTTCTTTGTGTTAGAAATGGGTCGTATTTGATAGTCCTGGGACTTATGTGATTGTTGTATTCGCCTCTTTTATGACACTTCTACTGATCGTTCTACTCACTTATGTTGTTATCATACGTGGTGCTCATATTATTCGTAAGAAAGCGGGGTTTTGGTTCACTGTTTTGTCGCTTGCTGGATTTTCTATTTTTATATCTTCAACTTTCTTCTGGCTTGGAAGACCTACATCATTTACATGTGGTATGAGGATATGGACTATGAGTATAGGATTTTCTTTAGTACGTGCACATATTTTTTTCAAAAATTGAGGGTGTTCTTCGTGACTAATAGAGTAAAAGGCTTTTGTTGGTCCTTTGGTAAAGATTTGGAGACTTTCAGTTTTGTTCAACAATAAGACTGTTAAAGTGTTTGCTATCAGAGATGTCTTTCTTGCAAGGATAGTACTTGTTCTTCTTACTGTAGACGTTGTTTTCTTGACGTTCTGGCAAATATTCGCTCCATCAAAGCCAGTACATAAGCAAGTAAAAACAATGTAAGACTTTTTTTTCTTTTTTTGTTGTTTTAAGAAATGCTAAGTTCTTCTTTCCTTTGTAGGTTTGATACTGTTGATTGTATATGTACTGTGAATATATATTTTGCTTTTGTATCTGCAACATTCAAGACGTTACTGCTGTTGATATTTGGGTGGCTAGCATTTACAGTAAGAAAGCTAAGTTCAAAGTTCAAAACTATAGATCAAAAATATGTCAACTTGGCAGTATATAACTCACTAGTCTTTGGTACGTATTAATCAACACACCGAAGTTACTTTTACCAACCAAAAAATCAAACTTGCTGAGAACCATACCATTTAAAGGAATTATGTGACTTTTTCCCTTTTTTTTTTTGTCTTTTTACCAAGCCTTTCTTCCACTTCTTATCGTTTTGGATTTGCATGTTCTTTTTCATTTTGTGTACGTTCTTCTTCACTCTGGTCGCTGATTTTTGTGACAGCACTCCTATTCTTTGTTCTTCTTATTGGTTTACCTGATAAACGTTACTATCAACTGTATTATATCGTAACAAGTGGTGTTCTTGTTGTTACAACAATGGCTGTTGTACCATTAATGATACCTGCTTTAATACTATCAAGGACAATAAGTGTATCAAGCTCAACAAAAGCAACTGAAAGTTTATCATAATAACATGATGTATACTTTAAAACAAACTGTACAATAAAATAATTACATCATACTTTTTTTTACTACGCATGTAAGAGATACAACAAATTTTAGCCATTGAATTCTTAAAGAAGATACTGTACATTAAGAATAATGACTTCAATGGAAATCACATTAAAGAATGCATTTTATTGGTAGTGAGTAATCATCGTACCATTGACGGAAGTTGACAACATAGATTCAGACGCTTTACTCAGACACTAATTTCTAGGTGTTGGAAAGAGTCCTATTTGGAACAGTTCTAGAGATAAGCAAAGTAATCGGTTGCTACTGTATTCGTCTTGAAAAGTACAATTCCGAAACAGCGTTACAAGCTTTGAGAGTATGGGGACAGCGCCAGTGAGTGAGTAGAATGTGTCAAGCTTAGCTGGTAAGGAGAGATCAAGTGATCAATACCGCAAGTAGTTTAATTCAGTTAGTTAGAAGCCATGTCACTGGACATCCAAGATTGCATGCAAAATAAACTAGTTGACTGAAACAAAAATGGTGGCCACAGTTCATTGTCACCCTCAATTCAAAACTCAAATTCATATTTCAACCTACGTATAAAAGGGTGCAACAACCTCTTTGTTGTTGTACAGGATTTTCTAGCAAAATTTTTTTTGTTTTTTTTTTTTGTTTTTTTTTTTTTTTTTTTTTTTTTTTTTTTTTTTTTTACATTCTTGGGCTTCCGCCTTCGAATGCCATTTTTGCTAGATCAATGTCATAGCTGGATATCATTATGATATTTGATACGCCTGTAGGTGGGTAGTAGAGGTCTTCTACCTGTGGGTCCCAAGTCAGAGCGTAGGTGTAGTTTGGTCTGGTGTTAACCAGGATGCTTTTAGGGACTGTGACCGTGACTTTAATCACTAATGGTCTGCCCAGGAGAGAATTGTATTTTTTACGAGCGTACTTTCGCACTGCTCGGAGTAGTCTTGACATGTCAAGCAGAAGTATAGATATTATAGTTGTAGTATTCGTATGCTTCCACTAGATAAAAAAATCATTTTTCTTTTAACTAAGTAATTTCTTATTGCAAAAAAATTGTGGTTTTCCACGGTTTTTGAGAAAACCAGTCCACTGTGTTGTACACGGTAATTGAAGGATATTAATGCGAATGGGTAGTAGATATACGTATTTTGATGTTGGGTTTTAAGATGTGGAGTTATGAAGTAAATCGGGATTGTCTTGTTGAGAAACAAATGTGAAAAAAAGTAAAATTCGAAAAAGACTTAAAAGCAATCACACTGGTTTCTACGTTCCCGTATGGTATCTTCTAGGCGTATTTAGACACTCATCTATATTTAAAAGGGATATACGAAATAAAAAGAATCTGAAGAACCGAGAATTTGCGTAATCAACGTTTATTACTAGTGGTATGTTATTAATGTAAAGTACAGGTGTTTCCGTGTTGTTCTGATCCAAAAAAAGGTCGATCTTTCTGTTGTAGCTTCTCTCAAGCTCTTGTCGCTCAAAACGTGCCTCGATTTTATAATATAAATGATTCATAGCGTAGGTGACGGTTTGAAGCTGTAACTTGCCTTTTCGGTTTCAAAAAAACGTGATCGTACCGTTACCGATTTTCTGTTGGCTTTTGCTCTCAAACGACCTTGTATATATTATGAGAGACATTCGTATAACTGCGACGCCACTGTAACCTATTTGGCGCGCTATCAGTTCAAAATAGTATTGCCTTTCTTTTGTAGACTCTAATACGTCCACGACGTGTACCTGTTAGATTCATGATACTGAAAAGCTCTTTTGAGCTGGTTACGCACCAACAACAAAGATCACAGTTGAAAACTCGTAAGCACGGCTCATCAGCTTGCTGTGAGCCATGGAATATACAAACTTTCCCTTATCTACACGCTGACTGGTTTGCGCCTTTTGGAAACCGTTCGTATCTCATCCCACAGAATGAGCTTCGTTTTATCCCGCTTATAAAAAAGGTATTTCACGCGTAGAAAAAAAGTGCCCGATTTGAAATTTGCCCAAAATTCACCCTTTAACAAAGTAAATAGCGATGAGTACGCATAAAAAACCTTCGCTAGTTGCTAAAGAAGATGTGCCAATACTGTCAACACTCTGTGATGACTTGTTATTCACTCAAGTAGATATACTTCTTTGTACAGACGTACGGAGTCTTATACAGCTTAAATCAACTAATTACGAACTCAATGCGTGTATAAACGAATATATTGACGACGAAGATTATACTGTGCCCCAAACCTCGATCGCTATTATGTCCAAAACGGTTACCAGAATTAGTACCAATCATTAAGAACAAGAACTACGTTTTCTAAGTGAGATGAATACGGAATTCTGGACTTCTTATCAGTTTTCGTTGCTAATGCAACAGATGGCACTTATGCGAACTCAACAGAGAACAATTATATTCCATCTCTTATATTTCCTAAGCACGCATGCTATGTAGCTATTGTCATAGAGATTTAGTAGCAATATTGTTTAATAATAGAACAAGACTTTGTAGAACATGTACGGATGAAGTTGTTGAAATAAAATGTGTTAATTGTAACGGTGAACACCTGCAACCCGCTAGTATATCCAATAATGCAACAACTTGGTTTTAAACTGACAAGAAGAGTTTAAGGAAAAAAACTGAGTTTAGAGTAAGTCATGGAACTACAACGTCCATCAGATTTTATTAAAAAGAGTGACAGGTATAATTAGCCTTGCTCAAATGGACAGCACATCCTAAACTGTATTTACAACGCCGTGATCTATAATCCGACAATTAATTCCGGGAACACCGTATGAGCAAGGGAGAGAGGGTTTAATATTTTGTTTGTGAGGAATTATTCGTCAGTAGACTCAGTTTTATCATCAGCAGAATCATCATTTGAATCATCATTTGAATCGTCATTTGAATCGTCATTTGAATCCTCAGTAGACTCTTCAGCAGAATCTTCAGTTGCTGCTTCTTCGCTTGCTGGAGCGTCATCAGTAGATGCTGCTTCAGGTACAACTAGATGACAGCGTCAGTAAATAAACAAACTAATGATATTATGGCTCTTATTTACCTTCTTGGTCAACTTCCTTTACTTCATCCGTTGCTTCATCTTCAGCAATATCAGGTGTGACGATTGGATCTATTTCTTCCTCTTCGTCAACTTCATCAGCATGCTCAGGTGATGCGCGATCAGCGTCATCTCCTTCACCGTTAAAATTAGTAGGAACAAATCCAGTTGAATCCTCATTGAAAACAAGCTCATTCTCATCATCATCTTCGTCTTCATCTTGAACAAAAAAAATATCAGCAATCGCTCGCATTACAAATGTTTTTCAAAGATTTGAAATAAAAGGCATCAGTAGCACTCTGTCAACATGGAGAATTATGCTAGAGGGTTAAATTTTCATCATAAAGGCAATAAAGGAGTTTTCCGTCATCTACTGATATCGTACCGTATTGTTCTTCATCTTCGTCATCATCATCGTCATCATCGTCTTGGGACCTCATACCGACGTGGGAGAGTGATACTACAAAATTGATGAGTCAAGCGAACCAAGAGAGTTCAAGAAAAAAAAATCAATTTTCGTAAGAAATAAGCATCAGTAGCACTCTGTCAACACGGAGAATTATGCTAGAGGGTTAAATTTTCATCATAACTTATTATTTATAAACGCACAACAAAGTACCAAACAGACAAGGAAAAAGAAGCAAAAAACAAACAAAAAAATCCAACTCGTTTTAACAAAAAAAAAACTTGAAACGTACCACCAGCGAGACCATGTAAGAAAGAAGTTGGCTTATGACCACCAAGAGGCTTAGCTTCCATTTGTTGAAGAGGTGTGAGTGTTCCTTCAACAAACTCAACCCAAGTAGTGCATTGGGATGCAAATTCTGCCAATGATTCATCGAGTTGTACTGTATCGACAATTGTAGCAGCTATTCGCGTTAAATTACCCATATAACCCCTTCTGATGCCCTTTGGTTTTTCACAATCGTCATCGTTGCCTTTACTAGCCTCCGCGATTCTTTCGAGTAATTTACAGTCCTTGAGTAGTGCCATCTTCAGAGCAGTGTTGCTACCATTAAAGACCACCTAAAGAAACCAACACAGTAAGTATACATCCCGAGGAATAAATAATAACAAAAAAAAATAGCGTGAACAGTTCACAAAGCTTGATACTCGTCCAGGGCAAGCCCAAAAAAAAAAAAAATCTAATCAAACATACCTGCAAGATATCATCAACAATATGATGCAAGAAATTATTCCACTTGTATTGGAAAAACAAGTCCTAATAAAAATAATAAGCAAACAAGTTGCCGCTAAAAAAAAAAAAAGAAAACAAAACGCACCAAGCAAGTAGAGAAAAAGTTCAACTCTAAAAGTACATCATGGACACATTTGTAGTCCGTCTTGACAAGTGCCAAGAAAAACTCTAGTATCTTCAAGCGGTGGGTTCCAAACTGTTTAATCTCGCCAAAGGTGGATACAAAAGTGAACTGATCCTAAACGTAATCGTCAACTACGCGCTCACAACAAAATGCGTTTAAACACAAAATTTCGGGAAATAAAAAGCATCAGTAGCACTCTGTCAACACGGAGAATTATGCTAGAGGGTTAAATTTTCATCATAACTATTTTGATCCAAATCGCAAAAAATAAAAGCACACTCTACGGAAAATACCACGCACCTTTCCCTCTACAAGCATGGCATGGAATTTACTAATATGATCTAATGTAACTTTAATTACAGCTGGAGCTTCTTCAAGCGGAACATCAAAAGTATCCTCATCTTGATAGCGAGCCATCAAGCGAATTAATACTGCGAGACCCTAAGGACATAGTGAGTACAGTTCAATAGAAAGGCTGTAAAAAAAGACTTCAATTTGAAAAAAATGCGAGATTACATACCTGAAGTAGCGCAGTGCTGGACGATTCTGTAAGCATGTACGTAAAAAATTTTGAAATATTTTCTTGCGAATCTAACTGGTCCAAAAGCGTAACTCTTCCGTTCGAGCACACTTCAATTATTTCTACTAAACACGAGGCTGCATTTTCGTGCACCTAGCCAATCATTAAAAGGCGTTGTTTACAAAAAAAAAAATGAAAAAAAGAAATTAAAAAAAGAAGCGTACCTGCTCGTCCAATGCTGGGTCAAACTTGTCAACCAAACAGCTCATTAATTTTGCTTCGACTAACCACTACGTACACAGGTAAGAGAAATTGTTTTTTCAATAAAAACTCAAAAAATAGCACGTACGCCGATCAAATCGATACCCTCATCCTCTGGTGGTTCGACAGATATTAACTTAAGTATGAAGTCAATGAGAGGAGGACTTGCGAGGTGTTTCAAGAGCTTAGGAATGAATCCTTCGCGTGTCTTTAAAACAGCGATAACTTCACCAGTTCTTCTTTCGAGTAGAGACATTGCAACGCGGCAAACGTATGGTGTCAATACTGTTGGCAATGGTGGCTCACGTTCCAAAAAACTAAACAATTGAACAAGATAATCTTGTTTCTCAACAATGGCATCTAAAAGGAAGGAAACTTCGGAGCAAAGCACTTCGCAACTGACGTATGGAAACCTATACATAAAAATCAAAACGATTCTAAACGTGTCGTAAAAACGCAATGTGAGCGTGTTTATCAAGTGGCATAATTTTTACAGCGCTTAGAATTGCATAGAGCAAGTACTCGCGATTTTCTCAAGATCGCAAACTAGCTGTTAAAAGGGCTGCGTGGGTGCAGTATAAATCGGAATGCGACGTACTTGAACTTGTATTTGTCCTCTGCGTCTTCAGTAGCTTCAACGGTAAGGTAATTGAAGATGGTCTGTAGTTGCTCTTCCTGCGTGATGCTTGAGTCGTTAAGGAGTTGGTGGGTTTAAAATAGAAATAACAGGCTACATTAGAAGGAGTTTTAACCTCCCTGCAACGATCGCCTTAGTAATTAAAGGTAAGTTCAAAAAAGATACTAGTCGAGCAAGCGCTTGTTCTGCGCTTTAGTTTCTTGCAGTATGTCCTCCTCATCGAGTAGTTCGTCAAGCGTGAAGTCTGGGCGATCAAGAATTGTCTCAATCGCTGATACATTATGAAATCCAAACGTCCAAAAGCTCATTTTTGCGTTTTAATGTCTTTTCTGAGTTCTCCGTTTGATGTTTTTAGTGAGGGCAGAATTCGTCTTATTTTTGCGACACTGACGTAGTATACACCAGACCTGCTGCTTTTAGTCAGATTGTCGCACTTGTAACTAAAATAAAGAATTATCCGACTTATTATTACTTTGGCTGTTTTGCAAATTTACTCTACAAGACCAACCCAGATTTCTTCACAAACAACGTCATACCTGTACTACGCGCTGCGCGTAGTTAAGAGTTTTTGCTCAAGTTTTATTACCTATTTTTATCCAGACAATGCGAAATACGCACTCTACCTTGCGGTAATGGGCGTCGATGTTTTTGCTTTGTGTCTGCAATATTCCAGAATTGTAGATTCATACCTTGGCAGCAAACTCATACTACTACTGGACGTTGCTCCGCAAGGCAGAATAATCACTGTGCTTAACAAATCAACCATCACAGAAAGCATGATTTGTAGAGTCCAAAGACGATCCCGCTGCTGCCGAAAGCGAGAACATTGTAGGAAGTGCAATGAAGCAGGGGCACCACTGTACAATCACTAGTTCAGCGGAGTGCACTATTTATGAGTTTTGGACATCGTAGAATCGACAAAATGATTAATAAATAGAAGCTATATACGTTATCGTTGAGATGGGTAGCGCTCAAAACCGCAAAACAACGCTGTAACTCCAAAAAAACTACAACAGCCATAAAAATGTAATATCGCAAGCGTCGAAGGCACTGAAGAACTTTGTAAGCTACTTCTTGTTTCTAAAGTAGAATCTCACAAATCACATTAATGTCCTCGTCATTCTCTTGCATAAACAGCTAATGCACAGGCAACAACGGGCTTGAATTCGTGACATATGGCGTCACAACCCAATTATAATGATAGCCATTCGTTTGCTGAGGTAATTAAAATACTTTAAAAAAATGGTTTATACGTTTTTTGATAAAACCACCCCACAAAGAGCACCCACCAAGCGTAAAAAAAATACAGAATTACGAATGAAATCGTTGCTTTTATAAATTAAAATACTTGGCGATTACCTCCCCAGAGGTGGCTTCAATTCTCTTTATCATTGCGTCCACGTGCCAAATTAAAAAAAAAAGAAGTTTGAACAAAATTATGCCCAAATCCTTTTTGTATTTGGTGCCAATCCTTTTTTTTATCAAGGTTCTCCTCTCCGATATGCGTATTATTCGTACGCTAGTGCAAATTTTACCTTATGGAGAGGCTGAGAAAATATCGAAGCCTATTATAACTGTTTGGCAATATAACAACAGGACAATGGCATTACTTGAAGCTATTATCACAGATGAAGTTGCTAATCAAAGTACGGCATAGAACAAAGTTCTGTAAATGATGGAACTCCGTCCTTTTTTCCCTCCAAATCACGTGATATTATTTATCATCCAAATAGTATTTGTTTTGCAGACAAGCGATTTTTTTTTGTAAAAATCGAAAATTTCTTGTTTACACTAAACGTAAATTTGATGATTAGTTATTCATATCCTTTATAGAGACAAGCGGGACGCTGTTTCGGAGTAACTGCGTCGCTACCTTCTTGATGACTGCGTATTCAAAGTTAATTGGTAAACCGTACTTGGAACGCATCGTTGGCACTGTGGTCAAAGAGTTAGCAAAGGATATTGACGCTCGTGGGTTTGAGGTAGTTCTTCGTTAACGATTTTTACCTCTAAAATTGGTTAGATTGATAAATTGAGGCTTCAACCTGGAGAGGACTTGGGAAAAAATACTGCGAATCTACGTAAACTTCTTCATAACTTTATGGATGTCATCCTCAACTCATCTCATTTCTGTCCAAAGTAATTACTTGACTTCTTACTTTTATGATTTATTGACAAATATACATCTTGTAGACCTTTCAGAGAAATTTGCAGAACGCTATCAGAAACAGTACAAGCCAAGTTCCCAGAGGTAATTTTTCTATTTATTTGTATTTTTTTTGGTAACATTTAACATTATTTAGAGCAAATGGATAGCTATCGGGGGATTTATATTTTTACGCTATATATGCCCGGCAGTGGTAACACCAGATGGACATAAGATAGTTGATAGTACGTTAATTTCGTAGGACAAAAATTAAAAACGAAAAAAAAAACCACCTAGATTATTGTTTGTCTACTTCGTAATCTTTTCATTTATTATCACGTGATCAAATATTATTATTTTTTTTAATCGTTACTAGTTGAAATATCGACAAAATTACGTCGTGTTCTTGTTCTATGTAGTAAAGTAATCCAATCAATCGTCAACGAACGTCCACTCAAAGAAGATTACATGGCCCCTCTTTCTAATATGTTAACGGAATACCTATCACCCTTACAGTACTTTTTAAATAACTTGGCGGTAAGTGTCTCACGTTAAACGTGATCCAATACATAATATAAGAAACGGATCCGTAGTTTCTCTTGAATTCGTTAAAACAGCTACTGATTGAGTTCGTAGAAACCGGTTGGTGCTAATTTCCCTTCTAATGTTCCTCCATTGCATATAACACACAAAGACTATCAAGAGGCTCTACAATTTCTTAAAAAGGAGCTTGGGGCATGGTTAGGAAAGATACAAAAAGTTCTATTACCTGATGACGATGGGGTAACGTTCAAGGGTTTTTTTTTCTTTTCTAACAAATTTTAGCAAAAGGATGCTGTTGATACACAACGTGTGACCACTGTCATCGGTAAAAAATCCCAAGATATGCTTAAATTGTTATCGAAAATCAAGCTTGCCCTCACGTTACCTCTTGATTGGATACAAATAACAGAAATGAAGCGAGCAGCTATGAAGGCAAGTTGTATTTTTTCAAAAAAAAAGTAAAGCTTGAAAGCTAAAACAATGCTATTAGATAAATTGTATGGCTGCTGTTCATGGTGTTATTTGGTGTGGTTTAAAGGACGGTAATCTTTTACTTTGGGACCCAGTGCGTGCATAAGGATCAAGCAAGGAACCCTGCAATTATTAAAAACATTTTTTTTATTAGGGCAAGTCCGAGAGGAAAATCAAAGCCCATATGAAGGGTATTATGGCTTTATTGTACTGTGGAGAATATATATGGACTGCTTCAGAGGATACAACCATCTCAATTTACAAACCACATGCACGTGATATCGAGCGTTAATGCCGCTTTTTGAGTGAAAGTGTTTATTAACACTTTTTTTAGACTCTTACCGTATTGCGTCGCCTTGCAGTTCATAGATCTATTGTAAATGCTCTTGGTCTGGTAAAGACAAAACGTGGTGAGAAGTTTGTTATATCAGGATGTACTGGTGGTATAGTAAAGTTCTGGAACTGTAATTACTTCATCATGGAGGCAAGCCATTATTTTTGTTAACGCCGAGAACAGAATTCTGTTTTTTTAATTTTTTTTTTTTGCTTCAACTGACTTGACGGTTATAGGGTTTCGAAGCAGAAACAACAATGGATTTAAAGGAACCAGTATCTTCTATTGCGTTTACCGAACCTGCTCCTGGTAAACAGTATTTATGGATTGGCACTTATGGCGTTATTGTGTTGATTGACTTTGCGAAACGTGAAGTGTTGCGTCATATTAAGATTAGCGCTGGTATTGTTAGCAGGTAACAATTGTTTCTCTTCACGTTTTTCTTAAAATTTATTAGCATGGTCGCTGTGAGTAGTAAAAAGATATGGGTGTGCTCGCACAAGATTAAAATAGTCAGTTATGATGGCTCAGTACGTCAGAAACAAAACGCTTCTGTAGGTGGAAGTTAATTTCTTTGTTCTTTAGAAGTACGTCGATGTTGCAGAGCTCGAGAGCAAACATGAAGGGCGTATTAACTGTTTGGCAATGTCAATAAGGCCTAATGGGAGTAAGCACATATGGAGCGGAAGTTTTGATAAGAAGATAACTATATGGGATGCTACAGTGAGTTCTCAATTATCACGTGCTTTTTTTTGTAATTTTTTTTTTCAAGACATGTGCATTCGTTCGTGAGGTTATTGGTCATGTTGATGATGTCACTTCACTTGTCGCATCAGATACTACTATGTTCAGTTCCTCCCGAGATGAGACAATTGCGAAATGGGAGTATATAGGTAAACCAAAACATCTTAATTTCTCTTTTTTTTTTTTTTTTTGGTTGGCGAGGTTTGTGAGGCCGGGTTATTACAGCACAGAGTTGGCTGATTTGATGTGACAGGCGCTTTTTAATTTTTTAATATAATAATAATAATAAAAACACAGAATCATCTTTACAGGGCCAACAAAAAAAGGAGCACTAAGCCGGCCTCAAAAAAAAAAACTTGCAACCAATTTCTTCGCAAAAAAAAAAAAAAGCAAAACAGGTCAATCTTTGTTTATTCTTAAGCCGTCGTCACTCAGCCACCTCTGATATCGTTTGTAGTTCCTATACAACGTCGAGCACCTACCAGAGGGAATGGATTTCTTAGCCAGCACCACATGGCAAAGAGACCTCTTGCAAGAACTACAAACTAAACAAGTTCTTTGTAAGATTTTTTTTCATCTCTATAATCCCCCAACCCAACCAAATGGCCAAGCATGCCTTCTCTGTCTCCATGTGGTTCATTAGAATAACATGAATGTGGTTTTGGCAGCCTGTCCTCACTCAAAAAAAGAAAAAAAAAACAAAACAAAATAAAACTTCAGATAGACATCTACAACTACACTCTCTCGCCTCTAACTTATTTCTTACATGATTCCGATATATCTTTTATCGAGAATAATAATCTAATATTATATTGGTAACTAACTTGGGGTTAGGTGAGAGCGAGGAACCTATACAAAAGGAAAAAATCGAGAACGAAGTTGTCGAGAAAAAACCAAAACCAAAAAAAGTAAAAAGAGCAGTTACAGAAAAGTTGAGGCTTTCTCCTCTTCAGGAAAGAACAAAAAAAGAAATAGACTTGAAAACAGATGTAAGAGCTTCTCAAGGACCAAAACCAAAGGACGGGACGCGTGATTCTACATCACCTTTGTTTTTCAGTGGAGCAATTTCAGGATTTCTAAAAAGTTCTGATGGTAAGTAAAACACTCGCTTGTCTTTTCCTTTTTTCTCACTTTATATTACCTTTTATATTCTAATAAATATCCTAGAACGTAGTAGGGAGAGGTTAATGAGTTTTGCTGCTTTAAAACAGCTTACTGATGTGAAGTCAGCTGCGTATGATTCCGATTCTTCAGAGTCAAAAAATACAACAGAAAATAAACGTTCAACATTATCCGATTCTACAGGGCTCATAGTACCTGAAGAAACGTACGGTCTCGCGACCTTCGATATGATGATACTTGTCAATACTAACTACAATACCTTAGGTTCGAGACATTGGTTCATGATACGATAGACTTAATAAAACAAATGCAAGGTGAAATGTCTGAAGATAATTTTACAGAAGACAATCATACCAGTAGTAGCGATGATTTTAAACCAGATGAAGGCTTACTAGGGTACGGATATATTATCAAATAGGAACTGTGTTAACAGTTTTATTTACAGGCCACCAAGCGGGTTTGAAGATGAAGAAATGAGCGCTACTTTCAAAGCTGGGGAGTGGGCACCTCCACCGCCAAGTGATTCGAGTTCAGATGAGTTAGAAGTAAACTCAGTATCTAGGAAACAGTTTTCATTGAGTGAAGGGTACGTCATTGTTGTTTTGACAAGTCCTTTGAAATGCTTACAAAAGACAACAGCTGTGACTTTTCGGACTTGAGGTCCATGGCAGCAGATGTGGAACCTGAACAACTCTCTGCTTTGCTTTCAGATCAGTCAAGACCTCTATCTTCTGATGACACAAGTACGCAAAGAAAAATATGACTCAATCATAATTGTCACTAACAAAGAAAATCAAATATAGTCGTTCAAACACGTGAAAAAAAAAGGAGTAAGAAAAGAACTAAGAAACGTCATAAAAAAGGGCACAGTAAGGGTGCAAGTTCTTCAACTTCAGGAAACGACCCTGAAGGAGAAGAAGAAAAATCAACAGAAACAGAGAGTAGAGGCAGACAGAAAGAACATACAAGACGTCGTTCGAATGCACTACCGGAGATTGACATTGAAACGATTCAAGCCTTAGAGCCTTTGATGGAACTAGATCGACCACCCTCTCCATCTTTTGGCCGTTGCTCTCCACCACCTTCGCCATCAATGGGTAGGTTTCGACCACCTTCGCCTTCAGGGAGAGAGGTCTCTCATTTTCGGCCACCATCGCCTTCAGGGAGAGAGGAACGTTCGGTATCTCATTTTCGAACACCAGGGTCACCTCCGATGAGGTCCCCTCCAACTTCACCTCCACCAAGATCACCACCTTTGTCTCCGCCATCTCTTTCTCCACCAATGTCACCTCCTCCAAGACGGTTCCAACCTCCTATACCACCACAGAGTTCATCTCAAAGGTTTTCTCCGCCACCTCTTTCTCCACCACTATCTCCACCTACTGCTGGAAGAAATGTTCTTCTTGGATCATCACCAATGTCAGATGAATCTCCGCCTCCTGAAGAGACGAAATCTTTAAGAGAATCACAAAGTAACAAAGCATTTGGAGCACCTACGCCTATAATGAATGAATTGAATATGCGTCTTGCTCTACGTGCTTCAGCTAACAAACTGGGAGGACAACCACAAAATGAAAGTAAAAGAGAAATGAGTTTAGTAAAAAGTGCAGAGTTCGAACAACGTGTTCGACCAGAAAGACGATCACCACCTTGGAGGACAAAAAGTGAAGGATCATTAAAAACAGGGCATATAAGAAAATCAAATGATGATTCTTCATCGTCTTCATCACCTACACCAAAGAAGAAAACAACAAGAAAGCAATCTTACAAGAGACTATTCAGAGTTACAAAAAAAAAAGATAGTTGGATGAAAAAGAAGGAACCAAAGGCTGATTCATATCAAAAACATATCAACAGTACTAGAGATACATCTCCTTCTACAAGAAGTCAAAAGAGTACAACATCAACAAAATCAGCTCCAGTGGTGTTTCCGATTGAAAAGAAAGCGAGTACTAACGATAGAAAGAACTCACCAAACCAACGTGCCGTCTGGATTTTTTCTTCTTATTTTTTTCTTTATTAACATTTATCTATTTAGAAACGCCACCGCGTAAAAGAAGAGCGTCAGGATCGGGTGAAATGGAAAAACCAGAGCCAATAACAAGACGTACGGCATAAATAGTCTCACTTTCTTAAAAAACCAAGAAATTAAATATTCGTTTTTAGAACGTCGCTCAAGGTCAGAAAACTCGTTAATACAAGTTGCTAAGAAGAGGTTGGGACATACCCGTACAATAAGCATGGATTTTACTAATTTAAGTGAAATTGTACAGAAGCATAATGAAAAGTAATTTATCTCCAAAAAAAAACTGACTCCAATTCGTTCGCTATTCAAAGCTTCAGTGCCCGAGCCTACTTCCACAATCCATGTAGTCTTTAAACGCAATGGTAGCTTAACTGAACACTAATTATGCTGTGTACCCTACGGTGGTTGTAAATGTAACAACGTACTTGTTAAGGTGATCTAACATTCCAAGTGGCGCAATAGCGGGGAAAAATGAGGAGACATACGGCGGTGCACATAATCACGTATTTTCCCGCTTGTGACATCATTAAAGTCTTCTACCAATTATTATCTTGTAAAGCGCATGCGCTATCAAGCAAAAGCGAAAACAGAACCAATTCACCAGGTTCATGTGAAAATCACGTGTGTTTTGATATTTCACGTGATCCAAACTTAACATCTGACCTGTTCTTAATTCATAATCTTCCTATCACAAACAAGTAGATACCTATCTCTTGCTATAATCAATCAACGCAATCCAAGAAAAAACACCTACAATCAACATGGGAAAAAGTCAAAACATGCTCGAAAAAAAGTTGTACAAACAACAATGTAAGAACAAACCGGACTCTAAAATAGACCCTGAAGACTGTAAAATATCACACAAGTTTAAGATAATTATTGATGGTAAAGAAACAACCAAAAAGGAAAAACCAAAATCGCATGGAAAACAAGGATACCTTTGCCTTAGTATTTACGAACATAACAGGACTACATTTGTTATAACATCCAAAAAAGTATTGGGAAGGATTACGACTTATGCACATCATGGTCTCTTGGATCTTGCCAAGAAGGAGAAATGGGTATCAAAGCGTATAGAAAGTTGGCAAGTTGGTGGATGGTCCATTGATAAAAGTAGTAAAGGAGATGTATGGAGGTATTCATCGAAGTCAATCAATTTTAAGCAGACGAAAAACACCAAACTAATGAAAATGTCTCAGTGGGAGATTGATTTAGTAACTGAATGCTTTGGTAAATAAGACAACATAGTAGTAAAATAGGAATAAAACAACAAACCAAAAAATAGTTAACATGACTTTTCTGTATCATAAATAAATGATTCTTTGCTCTTTAACGTTGTACAAGTTTCTTTGGACAGCTTTTTTATCAAGGTATAGCTCAAGCTACTTCTGTGTAAGCTTGGTTTTTTTCTTGAACGATAGTAAACACAGCCATGATAATAATAGCAGCAACAACTTACAACGTGTTAGAATAACTCATAAAATCAGCTCAAAAAAAATAGTTTTTAAATTGCATATAATGTATGCTGAAACGTGATGCGTTGTTTATGTAGTCCATTATGTAAAACTCATTCGTTTTCTGTTGGAGAAGCAGCGAACAGAATAGCGTTAAGTACTAATAGAGTAGTATTGTTACAAGTTTTGTTTTATGATTTTTCTTTGAGTTCTTGTTTAAGACGTGCGACGCTATCTTTGAGTCTCTGTATCTCATTTTTTTGTTTTTCTATTACACTTATATCTGTAGCATCTGATACACAACTCAAATCCAATTCTCTAGGAGAAGAAAAAAAGTTAATAATGCACCACTTACTAGAGATGTATCAATATAAGCGTACATTTCAGAGTTTTTAATTGCATTATCGTTATCAGAGAGTACCACATACAGTTTCGGACCAAATATGACAGCAAGTATGACTAAGAGGGTTAGAGAGCGTCGGACAAAAACACAGTTTTTAAAGTGCTCCTTTTTTTTTTGTTCACGTGCCTGAAGCGCTGAATAATATCGCAGTTGAGAAGATAACACTCGTTGTTTTTAGAAGGGACGGGGAGTTCGTTGTGTAACCTAAAACTACAAGAATAATCGCCCATGTAAGTGTACTATAAATAGCAGCACCCAACCATCTCGATTCATTATAAACATTAGGTACTTTTCTTACAGCAAACGCCAGATATGCACCAAACACGAGAATAGCTCCCTAGGAATCTTGTAGTTAGAATAAAGCTTGCAAAAGACAAAAGTGAACTAGTGGTATTGTACGTCATAAACAATGGTGAGTATCAAGAATACACGTGCAAACTCGCTTGTACATTGAGCAAGTTTGAAACCATCGTCTTTAGGCTCAGGAGTGAATGTTATACGATTTGGTGACATTGCTGACCATATTATTAGAGCTACCTTGATGGTGAGTTAAGGGATTTAATGTCGTGGTAAAAAAGAAGAAAAGTATTAAGGGATACTATTTGACCAGCTATCAGTAGTGCAGCTATATTGAGGACTACTCTTAGAGATACTGATACAATGCTTAAAGGGCTTTTCTCAAGTTTACCAAAAATAAGATAAATGCGGTATGTCTTTGCTATCAATGGCCTGCGGAGTGACTAAGAAAAAAACCAGAAAAGTGTTATCGATTAATACGCACGCTACAACCATTATAAAGCCCATCAAAGGAAGCCATATCCTTAGCTCACAAAACGGAGTCGATACTGGTACAATCCTAGTAAATTCAAAATGAGTCAACGAAGTACTTAGTCTGAACTGCGTACCACGTGACTGCTCCTGAGTACAAAAATATGATGCCAAGTATAACAACTACAAGTAATTCTCGAGTTGATGCTTTAAGTATTGGAGACGACCGCCTTTGTTATTGTCATGTTAAAGATAAGAAGAAAGTAATACATACCAGAACCAAACAAGCGTGAAGAAGCAAATCAATGTGACAATGATGCCAATAGAAGCTAGCACTACCACGGTAATGGTTGAGATATCATCCCATGCACTCCACTCTTTAACAACTCTTTGTTTCTCCAGAATCTTTAGAGACATTGATGTATTAGTGATGACAAGTTGTGTTGGAATAGCTGCGCCAGTACTGTCGGTAAGCACAAAAGTTCCATTGTTTCTTAAATAAGACCCTGCTTCAAACGACATCAAGACATATTCAGAGCCTACTTGTGGAGCACGTGTGAAAGTTTCTGCAATAAAGTTCACGTTTACTGTACCAGCTATAATACAGTTAGTAACACCATCTCATTTCTTGAAGCTACACATATACGTACAAATATCTATAATTGTGCCTGTAGTACAAGAGATTTCTGTCATCCCAATTGTAGTGTTAACAGTGCTTGTGGAATCGATTGTAACGTGAATAGATTTCAGCACAATTTTACCCTTTATATTCAGTTAGCTGGAGAGACTTGTTCGATAAATAATACGCACGTTCATGACCAGCGTTGAGTTGTTTTTCATGTGCAGCGAACTTGATTGACCATGTATGAACATGAAATTGCTTACATAAAATATGCTAGAACCTGTGCTGACTATACGGGTATTTGGCATGTATAGAGTATTCGATACTGATGGTGCAACATTGACAACACCTTTGTTTTCGATTGTCATATTTTCAAAGCTTACACCAGCCACCTTGGAAGAGCAGGTTGGTGCAAAGGAAAGGCTATATATATCTTTACTATCAACCAAAGAGCCCTATCCAAAATAAGGTAATTACAATATCCTGGCAACGTACGTTTAGCATTCCTTGCTCTCCAGTGAATGTTGACAAGACTGTGAAAGATCCTTGGTCCTCAAATTCTACTGCACCGTTCACTTCAAAGGTATTGACGGTATCTGAGTATTTCTTAGTCCATATTCCATCTAGAGGACTTGACAGCTTGTCAAAAGTGTTGTCTACAACAAAATAAGTTCAAGTACTGCTGAAGAATAGTGACGTACTATGGGTAGTAGGAAACAAATTGTGAAAGTCTGCAGGATGAGAGTTCTCAAAAGTATTGTTAAAAAGAGTTATGTTATTATGCTCTTCTTTCATTGAAATACCTAAAAAGGAACTTTAGAAATCACGTCATCCAAAGAAAAAGGGTAAATTTGTACCGTATCCTGTGTTGTTCACAAAGACGTTTCCACTCACAACTCCACGTGTTTCTCCATTGTTGGAGATGAATACATGTAGGGAACTCCCAAGTGGTGCTGTGTTTTCATTGAACTTGCAGTTTGTTACAAAGAGAGTTTGAACTCTGTCTGATTCAGCTGCTATTCCTCCGCCACTCTCAATAGCCACGTTATTATTGAAAAGTGAGTTTGATATCATCGCTATAGATTCTCCACGGAAACCATCAAAGAGTCTTATTCCTCCGCCTTTTGTAGCTTCATTGTCTTTGAAAGTGCAATTGGTTATCGTTGTTTCAGGTACATTCACATAGACACCTCCTCCACTATTGGCAGCAGTGTTATTAATAAAATGTCCGTTTTGAATCGATATCTTTGCGCCTTCCGCATCTGAATATGAATAGATAGCGCCACCGAATATAATAGCATAATTTCTCTCAAATCTACAGCTTTTAAACAATACTACGTCTGTTCGGAAAGAGTAAAAAGCTCCACCACGCTGTTCACCACGATTATCGATGAATGTACTATCGTAAAACGCAATGCTGTCGACTTCGAAAGCGCATACAGCACCACCACGGTCGATGGCCGTATTGTTAAAAGCGTGTACCGAGGAAACCGTTACATTGTTACATCTAAGAAAGTACATCGCACCGCCCAAGTCCGTAGCTTCATTATGCTCAACTCGAACATCAACGACTGTTATATTGCTACTTTCTTCCATAAATAAACCACCTCCGTCATCTATGATGGCGTAGTTATGTTCAAAGACACATGATCTTACTTCAATGAAGGCTGAACCAAGAATGTACATTCCACCGCCATCAACAAATGCTGCGTTTTCTTTAAAAGTTGAGTTTCTTACAAGCACGTCTGAGCAAGATTCAATATATACTCCACCGCCGTGTGAACCATCATCAGAGTCATTAGCGGCGTTGGTTCTATTTAGAGTTAATCTGGCGATTGTTTAAGGATACTCTTACCGGAAATTGCACCCTTCCACTGTAATGGAGTTAATGCCCTGTAGAAAAAGCGCTCCGCCAGCAAGAGCTGTATTCGAAGTAAATTCAGAATCAAGTATGCTTATGCTTGAGGTTCCGTTGGAAGTTCGGATGTCTATTCAAGGTTAGATTTACACATCGTTATGGCTCTCACCAACAGCGCTTCCGTTGCAGCTTGAAAATTGGCTGTTTTTAATGTTCATATTGATCTGTCCTTGGCCTCTAATTTGTCCTGTGTACACGTGTTAGCTTTGGATGGTTTTCTGTAGGCTGTACCATTTTTAGACGTTCCAAACTGAAAAGAAGAATCGAGTACATCCATGGAGGTGTTCGAAATATCGATGCTTCCTTGATTACGTTCAAAGCGAACTCTAGAAATATGGTCACGTGTATTAGTTTTAAAGATGAAACGGACCTGGTGAGTATTAAGAAAGACTCCTTAGCACTGATTATACTAGAAGTATCGTTTGTGGCGTTGTAGGCGCATCCATTGTCAATAAAGACAGAATCACTGAATAAAAGAAAATTAATAAGACCAAAAGATCACTTTACTAGTAGATTTGTAATAAAATGATTGCCTCGTGATTGAGGATGTTGAGGTGCCATAAAACGGAAGGTCGATCGAAAAAACCGTTAACATGAGTTAGTTTTGCAAAGTAATACCGTTATAGCGTTTGTGAGGCTGTTTAAAGCAAGTTTGAATGAAACAAAACTAACGAATTTTGAAATTTCTATTTTCGAAAACGCACCTTATAGAGACATGCCAATGTTTACCAATATCAAGGATAGCTGGTTTATCTCCCTATTTAAAAATAAATAAAACTACTAGCGTCACGTTTATAATCGCGCTATCAACGTCATACGTCTTGAATACATTGTAGTCCTTGGAATGTTATGTAGGTTATCGTAAGACCACAAAAAAACCCCTCCTGACATTCTTGTATGTCCAGAAAATGATTAAAATTAAATCCTTGTATTATCGTAGATGAGCTTCCTTTACGAAGAGAATTAGGTCATTCAACGCGTGAAAAGAGTTTTATTTTCAATAAAAACGAAGCGTGCTAATCCTAAAAATGGTGCTCGCTTCACAACAACGAGCGCAAACATGTACAATAAACAACCAAAAAAAGATCTAAAAATACTCCGCCCCACGTGGTTGTTACGAGGAAAGGCGTTTTCAAAAATGAGTTTGGCTCAAAAGGTTATGTTACATAGTGTGGATATTTTGTTGTTGGCTTTCGTTGGTGCCTTCAAGCGAGATTGATTGATTTCACATACCTTTAATTGTTATATTGAATAGAGATGCTTCTAAAATAAGATTCGTGTTGTTCGGACCTATTTTAGGGTTATTTTTTTACCTTCTAAAAACTTTTACTCTAAGCTCACCTGAAAACACGCCATCTCCTAGTTGTATGGTGTCTTTGGGCGAAGTATGATTAAATGCATGGTAGAGAGACTGACAGGGCTCGTTTTGACAATCTCCGATATCGACGCCTTTCATCGTGTGAGCTTATGCTTTTGTAGTACCATTTAGGTTCAGCGTACCATTTGTCTCAACACGAAGAACTGCGCAATATGAAAATGTTACAATAAAGGCAAAAACAAACCCCGAGAAAAGAGTTTTGTTGGGGTGTTGCATTTGGAGCAGTTGGAATGTTGTAAATATATAAATTGGTATACCAAGTTAAGTTACTGTTGTTAAATCAATCAAGTTTGGACTTTGTGTGTATTGCTCAATAAAGTAAGGCCCGATTTGAACTTGTTGTTATGAATAGCTACCTATCGTTTACGGACATGAACTCCGTGGAGTAGCGAGTGTAGCGAGGATCCTCGTGTCAAATAATAGATTTCAGAGCATCTCCTTCGTATGTTTATTACATCACGCTAAGAAAATATGTATCATGAAGACGGAATTGACTTGTCGAGTTACATAGTAGACCCCAACATTTATACCCAATGGAAATATAGTAGGAAACTAAAGCAACCGTTATTCATCGAGACAAGGATGATGAAACACCAATTCCAATAGAGCTTATAGATGAGGAGAATCATTAGTTGCATGTACAGTCATTTTCTCTGGAGTACAATTAGTCCTGTGGATGTATCACCAATGTTTGTTGGTGCACTTTTTCCATATTAGTTCTATTGAGCCTTGTGTAGCCACATGCTCTCACGGTATTTAAGAACGATTGGTAATTACGACCATAGAACTGCAAAAAGAAACATCAACTTTTGTTTGGCGTGGTAGATGTCCAGTTTTCGCTACAGTTGAAATTTCAACATGTACAAATCCCATGGATAAACAAACAGTAGGTACCTTTGGAAGAGAAGTTGAATAGCAACTCTACCAACAGGATTAAAAACAATGGAAGAAAATGCTTCTGTCTAAAAAAAGTCCTAAGATCACTAAGTAAGATATCCTCATCCAACAAAAGCAGCTCAAGACAATCTCGGAGGAAAACCAACACGTTGTCCCGGACCGATAGCTCTGGTGCAGCAATGCGTGGTTATTTTCACAAGATATTTGTGTACAAAGTTGTGACTACGCCTGAAACGTTGGAAAGTTCACTGAATACAAATTATTTCTAAATTAGTTCTAAACCGAACTTCGGAGACAAGTTTGAAACAAGAGATTGGTCTGCCGTGTCGTTCACCACAGTACTATTTCAATTGTGTACTTAAATGAATAGACTACCTAGCTTATTACACTTTAAACAACACGAGTGACTGTGTATAAGACACTGAGGAAACGGAAGATGCAATTGCAGGAAAAAAGAATAACATTGACTTGTAGTACAAATAATCTTAATTTTGTGTACAGGATTTTTTGCAAATACACCATTAATCGAGCATCAAAAGATTAGCAAACCCTTTTGGTACGCAGTTCTATTTATTTTTAGGTGCTTTTAGCATTTGCGGTTTGGTACAGAAAAAGTTTTCATCTTTTTGGGATAAACACTGACGCACTGTCTTATTGTCGTCTAATGCAGAAACACTTAGTGTTTTTAGCTTAGTTTATTCCATAAATAGATCAGAAAACTTTTACGCTTTGTAAAGCACTTCAAACAAACTATCTGGCTTGCACTGTTAAGTACTAACATTGTTGATAAGTTTTAACTGCTAAACTTTATTTTCTCATCCTACGCTACAATGATTAAATGTATTCTATGCTTTTGTATTCTGTTCGCGTCAGCCTTATCAATAAGTACATCCTTTTAGAAAGAAACTTGGTCTAGCAGTCTAAACAAACAAGACAACTTAATGTTCAAATAGGTGTGGGTGACAGAGGCTTCTGTGATTACAATGTAACATCAACCGAGTTTAATCTACTCACGCGATCGAATCAACCTAATAACCCAGCATTCATTGTCAGCGATACGGCCACTGAATATAGTTACTCTGCCAATGGAGCAACAACATCTGTTAATATTGACTCCACGTCATTCACCCTACAATTCGATACAATAGGTTTGGTTGATTTCGGTAGTAACATTGTCATGACTTGTGAGATGGATCAACCCGTCGTTACAGGTATTAAAAAAAATTCAATCGATTGTGGAGATAGAACAACATCTCATCCACGTGATAAGCGATTTTCTAATGAAAATAGGGTTTAATTTAGTATCATCTACTTTCCGAAAACCTCCAACAAATATAAGCTTCAATTCTACATCATTCACGTGCGTAAGACTAATTTTTTACATTGTTAAAGAACTTGTAGGTTTACTTTGCCGCCTCAAAATACATTAACAGGTGGCATGTTCGCGTACATTTTTGACTACACGCCACCGCCAACTAATCTACCACCTACAACGCCTCCTCCGACGACACTACCACCAACAACATTACCGCCTACTACTCTACCACCAACAACACTGCCACCAACAACACAGTCACCAACTACACTCTCTCCAACCCTACCACCAACTATATCATCGCCTACAACGCTACCACCGACGACTCCACCACCTACAACCTTAGCACCTACAACTCTACGGCCTACTACCCTACCACCAACGACTCTAGCATCAAATACTGTATCGCCAACTACAGTATCACCTACAACTATAACACCAAGTATCCCACCAACTACTCCATTGCCACCAATGTCACCTACAAATCCACCAGACACAACCCTATCTCCTACAACAGCGCCAACAACTATTTCTCCAAGCATGCCAAACATTACAGGAACACCAGCATTGCCTGTAACTTCGTCATCAAAAAAGTTATGTAGACTAAGATGTCTTGGATACATTTTTTCTCTTTCAGTATTCCGTTTCCTTCTGTTGTAGCAATACAAAATAAAAACACAACTAAGATAACTCAAAAATTGCTGATTTTGGAATCCTAAACACTCAAGTCGTTTAACTGAAAAAAAATAGTTGCAGTTTGGAAAAAAGACTAATTTACATATCAAGTTTATTGCCCTCATCTTGAGATAGTTGCACCTATTTCTGCCACAACTAGAAATATCCAATTCCAAAATGGAATCAACAGCCAAAAACTTTGGATGGTATGTTCTTCAAGTGCATGTGTTGTTTACACACGAGGCTGGCGTCTGTATCATGTGTTTCGTAATACAGTTGCCAGATTAAGTATTACTTATTATCCACGTTTGAAATACTCGGTTATTTCCTCGCACACACTTATTATAAATTTACATGCCGTTATAGTCCAATGGCTTATGTCAGTTGTGTTTTCAATAATTTTGTTTTCTCCTTTACACCAAGTTATGATAAAATTGAACAGAAAAACTATCTTATCCCATAAATTGTCAACTGGCACTCCGTCAATACTTATGTCAGCTTGTGAGATAAAAACTAAACTACAAAGAGCATGAGTATGAATATAGTTGGTACACTAGAAACTCAAGTCTCAAAAGCACGTGTTAATTACATACCAAATAATTAAAAATGCTGTGACCTTAATCAATTGTACAACATGCATAACCCACTCTATATTCACTCCACGGAGACTGTCATTAATATATCTCACTCCCATGTCTGGCGCCTCCAAATAGTAACGTCCTTACAAATGGTTCAATGAGAGGAGTACAAAATGAACTCGTACGGTGTTTTAGATCTTTGATTATGTGCTTTTGGATTGTCTTTTTTCGCGCAGGAGATAACAGGTGAGCTACATCCCTTCCATGTGCAATAGCAGCCACCTTATCTGATACTGATATAAATAACAGAACACCAGAATCGCAATCATCAAATCTGTTGTTTCAATGTTAGTTTGTTCTGTGTAGAACAAACAAATCTGTTGTACTAGAAATTCTTACCTGAGATTCCAATTATTGTGTAAAGTTGAAGCAAATCGCTGAGCCATCTAGAAGAATAAGTTAAATCAGTTTCAGTGAAAACTTTGGATTGAACCTGTTGTGTAGATTCTTCTTTCCCTTCATCACTTTGCTTGTCCATACCATAGATTACTGCCACGCCAAGAAGTGGGTGGCGCTTATTAATAAGTTCTATATCATCCAACTCCCTTATAGTTTTATCTATAGCATTACAACTACGCTGTGAAACGATATCATTTGGATTTGATATGCCTGACTTAATGCGACGTTTCCCATTCTTCTCAATCTCCTAGAGGTAATTTATTACTCTGAAACACATTGCTACATAAGGGGTACTCACTATTGATGGGTTTGGTATGTCATCGACTTTAAGTAAGGGAGGTATTTTGAAAATGGTCGAGTAGGTACTTTTGAAATCGAACTTGTTTGTTGTTTTCTCTTGTGGTAGTTCTTTTTCGTCGTCTAAAGCATTTTTTGTATTGCCAACGCAATAGTAACGTGACTGGACATAGTGTGGGAATACCAGTGAAGTTGTAAGGTTTTCTTTGCGAACATGTCTACAATCGCGAAAACGTGATTGTTTTGGGTAGTCGTTACGCTTAAAACGGAACTGGCGTATTGTTTGTACTCTTGTAGAGCAAGTATTGTAGAAAATACGCTAGAAGGTTCAATCCACTGTTATAAAATTCATTCATACGTGTCTCATGCTTAACATTGGTTTGAGTGCCAGTTCTATCGTTCAAAATAGGTTCATTGACTGCCTGTAGAATTAGAACAGCGCTTTTTTGTGTGACACATTTCTGGTGAGTTTAGGATTTGAGGGTGAAGACCGTATTTAGCAACTTGCACTTTTTCTTTTGCTTTGATGATGATTCATCTCTGTACTTGTTGCCAAGCACAAACGTAAAACCAAGGTAACAAAAAGCGTGCTTCACGTAACTCAGCGGACTTAGTTGTATTTTCGGTCGGTACTTTACGAATCATTTGGATTGAAGCAAGGCTTTATTTGGCTGTACATTCACCACCAGTCTGAGCCATAGTGGTCATCGTCAACATCTGAAGAAGTACAACCAGTATCGTCTTCTACGTCATATTCTTCGCAGATTTCTTCGAAGGCATTATTATTAGCATAGCTTACATTATACTTAAGGTCTCCATCATCACGCCTTATAAAAGCTTCAACGTTATCGTAATGTCCAGAAAGAAGTGAAAGAAATGCAATTTTGTCTGTATCCTCAGTTACATTGTAACCCAGCAAAGGACCGGCCTTGTCTGCAAACGCCACTAAATCAGGCCATTTTACCCAGTACTCGAATCCAAAGTCAGCAGGCGGGCTAGGCGTGAAAGTAAAGCGCTTTTGGCAGTATGTCAGTAAATAACCTTTTGAAGACACGTGCCTCAGTCTTTTTTTTAGGAGGACCACCATCATGTACAAACATCATTTCTCCCTTTGTTGAGATATATTCATCGGTGCTATCACTGTAGCAAACTTGGAAAAGTATTACTGTTTTAATTGTAAGGAACGTAAGACTATGAGAAGAAAAAGCAGCCCGGTAAGACGTAAACGACCAATCCTTCAATTTGAAACCTTTCCTACACCCAAGATTAGCAAGATACGTCACGTGATGGATACTTAAACATCAGTTACATAAACCGTTAACCGCTAGATGTACTTATACCTAAACAACACGAAATGCAAGTGTTTTAGCATACGCGCACCTTGAAGTATTCTCAGCGTATGCCTGCCTCTTTTTTTCAGCTATTTTTAAGCCATGCTCGCTTGCTTCTTCGTTTAGAGTGCCATAAGCTTGGCGGTGAATAAAGTAACGTGTTATCTTACGCCACTCATCAACGTTATCACGTAACTCGAGGTCCCAATAGAACTTTATGGTTTGTTTCCAAAAACTCACGTTAGAGATTATCCCTTGCCATCTTTTGCATACACTGCGTAATGTGGTGATAGATTTAGGCGGTTTTGTGTTAATTACCCTTATAAATATTGTTTGCCATATCTCAGGGCTTAGTTCTTCTCCTTGTATACGCATTGAAGCGTTTTTAGCGTCAAGAGTTTGTATCAGGTCGTTAATGTCTCCACCAAGCTCAACATACTCATCAATGAGAAACTGAGCCAAATGTTTGCCCTCAAGCTTCTTTTTCTTCCTAGACATCACTGTAGTCAGTTTGGCTTTATCCTTGAAGAACAAAGACTAATTTGGATATGAAACTTGTTGACTTCAGCTTCAGAGTCTTTCTGGACAGTACCTTGTATACAGTTGTCTTCATGTAATAAGCTAATGCAAGTGAATTTTGGCGATTGTGGGGAACCACGAAAACTACAAGCTAGGCCTAAAAAACAATCACGTGATTTGCAGTACCTTGTCGGCTGTGGAAATAACGTGCACTCTATTTGGCAACGAGATCAAAGCGTACGGTAGTTGCAGAAACCTTTCATGTGAAGACTGTCTGTGACGAAAGTATAAAGGCGCTGGCTGGTGTTCATACTATTCACCTCTCATTTGGTGGTAATTTAGTCGCAGATGGAGGTGTAAAGCTCTAAGTGGTGTTCATAGAGTGTACGTATCAGACTCTTTAGTAACGGAGGAATGTATAATTACTCTGATGTTTGTGGATTTTGTTTAGCGAACATAAACAATACATCCTCAGAAAATTAAAACTATTGTACCTCCAAGGTTAGTAGGCCATTCCACTTGTATCATATTATTCATTACTGTAAGCGGAGAAAGGTGATCACTTTGGCAAACTTACATAGAATAAGGTAAACTTCTTAATTTATTTATTCGATTGAATAGTTGTTTACTTTTACGGGCTCTACGAGTTGTATTCTGACTCCGTGACGGTTGTATTTCTAAATAATATTTAATGATAGGTATGAAAAGTTTTTGACGCACTTTGTATAAGAAGTGCCTACAGAAGATGACCTAGACGAGTTTACACTTGCCAAGAAAGTTGAAAAACGTGTCTTGTGCAAGAAAATAGAGTTGACAGTAATAGCTAACAACAAGTTAATATCACGTGCAAGTAGGGTTTTTTTAAATGTTCGTACTGGATCCCAATATAATGAACAAAGATAGAAGGAAGAACTGGGTAAATCTTTCTATACGGGAGAGCGCAAGAGCAAAACAAAGCAATGAGAAAAAAGTTACATTGTAAACAGAAAAGAAAATGAGTTTGGACTCATTAAACTGCTTGATTGGTATCAATCGAACTCTAAAAGCTACAATGCTTGTAACCAGTAGTAATACACCCTATCAAAGAGTTCAGTATCTTGCACAAAGAATAAAACTTACGTTACAAGCAGCAATGATGTACACAATAATGTCATATCCAGGCTTCATTTCGCAGCTATAGTAATTATTATTGACTCGAATAGCATCTAGTACAACTATTCCTCTCTTCGGCAGACCGACAACGGACTAGTATGTACACTTTAGTTTCACAGCGAGATTATAGATACTAGTCACATACCGCAACAATCAACAAAACAGTGTGAGCACCAACAAGTACAAGAACCCAAAGAAGCACTGTTTTATCTGTAATTTTAAAAACTTCTGCTGTTTTGTTGGAGTACAAGCGCTCTATACGAAGGGTTTTTGCGAACAAAGGCCTTAAAGGTGTTATTAGTATTAAACTCAACAAAGTTGAACACTTCATACCCAAATAATAATATAAAACCAAGATCAAGCATCCACGCTCTGAAGTAGCAACCTGTTGTAGTCACTACATTAGGAAGAAGAGTAAAAACACTTCCAATGAGAATACTGCTACCGAAGAGCATGATACCCATGAAAAGAGGTGATGATCCCTAGAGAAAAAATAAACCACCAATTTCTTCTGCAAAAAAGGTGAAAGATCACAAAAAATCCACGTGATAAGGATACTCGACATACTTTTACTTTTTTGTCTTTAATGTTTAGTATCAAGAATATCAGCCAAGAAATGTTAACAAGGAAAAATACAATTGCAATAATAGTTATAAACACTTCTGACCAATGGCCTAACAAACTATTATTTTCAAAGGGTTTCGTCAAGTGCTAGCTTCTTCTAAAAGATGGTACCATATTGAGGATCAAAAATACGTTCTTTCCATGTTGGCATTGGATATATAAGCTCTTTGATTTCTGTCCTTATAGGCGCTAACAAATATGTTTAGTTGAATGGTGTTGGATGAGTCGAGTACCTATTAGATCAACTGTTCCTTTTTCGTGGCTCTGTAATAATAACCAATCTCTTTGTTGTGCGGAATTTGAATCCCAAGAGTAGCGTCCAGTTATAGTGTCAAGTTTAAGACGGAAAATCTCATCATAAAGTACGTCGTATATCTAAAACACATAAGTCGAAAGAACAGCTTTCGAAAGACGCACGTTTTTTTCATTACATCCAGAGCTGTTGGTTTCTTGTAGAAGTACAAGCTGTGATTCGGCAGTCAACTAAAACAAAAGTGTCAGTCTTTCTTCAGTAGTTTTTATCTATACGTACTGCCACTCTTGACCCGTATTTTTCAACAGCGATATTTATGGTTTTTTGGAACATTGCAAACATTGCTAGAAGACTAGGGAACGAGTCATGAAATTGAGTTACACCACGACTGAATAGGTCTTCTTCAACTTCTTTGTATGTGCCAAACATATCAGTCTTCGGAAACTTTGTGTCCGTGTGCGACTGCGAAACATAAATTTTTGCAAGAAGATATTTGAAATGCGTACCAGTCCTGTTCCACACGTGTACCACCACAAGTCGGTATCAAATAAAAAAACGAAGTCATGAATACCGTGAGTGAGACCAACATATCTCGGTGTATAATCTTCATCTCTCAAGGTCTTCATCATGAGGCCTGTAGCATCGAAAAGAATTGTACAATACAACCTTTAAGGGTTTAAGAAACCGGGTTTTTTTGCGTGAAGACTGTACCATGCATCAGCATCGTCATCCTTAGCAAGAAGTGCTGTAGCACTTATATTTCTTTTTACATCATCTGGATAGTTATCATGAGGTCCTGAAGCGACGGCAAATATATTTGGAGCTAGTGCCTGGTCAGACTTGAACAGGATAAAAAAAAACTTCAACTTACGATCTAATATTGCATACTCTGACTTTACAGTGAAACCCTGAAGTGCCAACTCATCACGAAACAGCTCGCTGTGGCATCTACAAAGTGTTTTAACGTGATAATAAGGTATAAAGCCGACGTACCTCCTTGATATTATATCATCTCCTTCCGAATAAAATAATGTAACTGTCTTAGCACCAACTCTTCTTAAGTTAGGTAGAGATACGTGGAATGAAGATTCAGCGTTTAGACCAGTAGATAGAGAGTAGCTTGTTCCTGCAGCAAGCTGGTTGAACTCGTTACCAGTAGACACTTTTTGGAACAAAAAAAAGTTAATACGAGTTGTTACGAGGTTTTTCTGACAACACAATAAACTGTTTTCGCCTCAAATAATAGATATCGTAAAAGCAAAGCGATAATTTTTCGGTTCTATGCAGAACCAAACCCAAAAAAAGAAGTTGTTTACTTGAAGTTTATTAAAAATTAGGAAGTACGTACTTAGTAATACACGTTCTTGCTCCGCTAGGTCTACTATAGGTTGCGACTGTCGGGAGTCCGGTGCGATAAATAAAGAAGTTGAGTTATCCTTAAACCAGTCCGTGTATATTTGGTTTACAACAGTCTGGTTTCCTTCCCCTTCTTTAATCCTAAAAAAGGTAAGTCCTAAAAGGAAGTACTGTAAAGTACTCGAAAAAAAAAACAATGCAACATAACCATCTTTAGAGAGGGGTTGTATATCGCGCAATAGCGTGTATTCAAGGGTAAAGACGTACTCGTAATGAAACCCGACTTTTTCACCGTTTATTTCTACAAAAGCGTCATTCTCTACTATCCATTCTTCGATGTAGTCGAACAAGATTCTATAGGCAACAACAAAAATAAGTACGAAAAAACAGAAGTACATTTTTTTTTTTTTTTTCGATGACTGACGA
This sequence comes from Trichosphaerium sp. ATCC 40318, assembly GCA_038496445.1. NCBI lineage: Eukaryota > Discosea > Flabellinia > Trichosidae > Trichosphaerium > Trichosphaerium sp. ATCC 40318. Next base: position 57,271 of record JALMLS010000030.1, on the reverse strand, counting down.
GAAACTTCGCTATCTGATATATCACGGTACCTTACATTATCACGGAAAGCTGTACGTCCTGGATTATAAACAACACCTGTTTACACAATTAGTTCAATAGCTTTTAAGCTAGTTGTACAGTACCTATTGTTATATTGCGTTCTGCAATGCAAGTTGCTATTAAGCAAACTAATACGAGAAGTACTTCGTGCAACTTCATAATGAGAACTGTGTTCAAAGTTTGTTTTGTTTGACTTAAGCGAAGCTTAAATGCAGACGCACCGCGTTACATTATATAGTACAACACAGATTCGCCACTCCTATTTGTTCAAAGACTTGTCGGGTCTCTTAAAAGCCAACAATGTTGACGGCAACTTAAAAGTTTCCACTATGTATGTCGTTCATACGCGTAGGAGAGGTGGAGGTGGGTGTGTCAGGCTTATTTAAGCAAGACGCTAATTTTGTGCGAGTTTTCTATTTTTTTTTTGAAGGCAAGAGGGTTGTTTATTAGTAAAACCTCAGATTGCATTGGTAGCAATATCAACGCTTGGCTATTTACATTTTATAATTTAGAACTTTTTTTCGAAGCTCTACTGACAGGAAATTCGCAATTTTGGGCTTCATTGCCAAGCGTAAATTTTTTTTTTAGAAACGTGCTATTGTGTTTCCGGGGGAAACAATCAGCGTAGTTACAGAGAGTAGCTTACACAAGTAACCACGTTATTACACTCTTTGGGTGATATTTTGATTGGTATAAAAAAAAGTGGAGTTCTTGCATGCTGTAAACGGTTTATTTCTCGTTCACTTATACTGGTTGTAATGTAACCATCTCAATTCCATGAGGAGGTATATCTTTATAAGAATAGTATCTTTCAAATACTCCAGCATCCTTACGCTCCCACAAAAGCCTCACATTAGCCTAGGTACATTCAATATAAGTGTACATACAAAGAAGTAAAGAACAAACCTTTGTTGTGTTTGAGAATCCGATGTCATCAAAGAATACAGTGCCACTCTCTTTTGATGATCCTACATTCAACATAGCTACTGCTATAGCACCTGACTTTAATCGTTTTTGCCAAATACGAACATTCGCGTTTGCAGACGGTGTTCTAAGGTACGTTGAGTTTCGTTCGTGTACATTAGATTTCTTTCTGGCACGTGCGTTGTTCCTTGAATACCAAGAGGATCTTGGTTAACTGCTACAACTTCAGGTGGTGTAAAAAGACTTGTTGTTTCATCGCTCATTGTCATTAGATTCGTTCCTGCAAGAAGAGGTGCAGCAAGCATACACCACATACTGAAATGAGATTTTTGTTCTACACAAGATTGTAAGCAATTTCTTAGCATTCAAACACTATTAATTTAACACACCTTCATAGCTCAGACCAACATCTCCAACCACCAACATGTCTGGATCGTTCCAATCTGAAAACCAAATTAAACTGGAAGAAAAAAAAGGTACATGAGAAGAAAACTGTACGGTTAGGACCAGCAAGACTGCCTAATGTAGAATCAAGATCTATCTCCGAAATCACTGAACTCCAAGTGTTTTGTATATCACGACCAATACGCCATGAGTTTGCTGTAAAGAGGGCATTTAATAAACAATTCGAAAGACTTTTATTCAAGAAACTAACCATAATCAGCAACCCATTCTCCACATCCACTCACAGTTCCACATGACTCTACGCTCATACAAACTGATGCATTGAGAGATTTAAAAGTGTCTCTGAATGCACCTAGTACAGTACTTAGCTTGATGATTAAAAAAAAACAAAACGAGTCGTACCCCAGCTAGTTCTTGGAGGTCCTGTATCCTCACATTGATCTATTTTAACGTAATCAACACCCCATGCTACATAAGTTGTTGCATCAGTCTTTTCATGCCCTCTACTACCTGGTCTGCCCTACGTCATTGTTAGCACGTGGTAGGAGTATGTATTTTATGTTACCTGGCATGTTCCTGTTCCTCTCGCAGTGTAAACACCAAACTTCAAACCTTGCTTGTGTATGTAATCTGCAAGAGATTTCATACCTAATGGGTACTTGTTACTTGACTATTTTTAGCAGCAAGAGTTTAGTACCTGAAGGAAATCGAACAGGATCAGGTACTATCACATCATCGAACTGTCCACTTGGATGACGAGCAACTTGCCAACCATCATCAATATTCTAAGGGCAGCAAGCATTAGAAAGTGAGAACAGTATAAAAAAAGTATCGGTACGTACCACGTATCGATATCCAACTGCCTTCATACCACGTGATACCATGGCATCAGCTGTCTCACGTAATAAGCGTTCATTGATGTTCGTATGAAAGAAGTTCCAACTGTTAAACCCAAGAGGAGGTGTACTAAACAAAAGTAAATTGACTTGAAAGGCAAAGTTACGACTCACGGTGCAGCATTATTGTCAAGTTTTAAGCCATTTCGGTTGTACACTGACTGTAACAGCTTTGATTCTTCGATGATATGAGGCTTCAAGTGGTTCAATCCAGGATTGATAGAAACAACAAAAGGCGAAGCTGGGAATCCTAAAATACAAGTTAAACGATCAGACAACTTCAGGAAGGTAACAGGAAGCCACAAGTACTTACCTTGTTCGTTGTAAACAGAGCACTCAGGATTTGAGACAAGATTATATGAGAGCTTTGTAATGGAGCCTTCAAAACCATTGAAACTGAGACTTGATTTGATTTTAGAAATCTGAACATCACTCACATTTACCCATTTGTTCTCTTTAGCATCGAATGCTTGAAACAAACTTGAAGGTGTTTTACAACATGATGTGCAATGAGATAAGCTCTTGAGGATCAAATCAGAACCATACTCCCACGTGATTACAATTTGTTGTTTTGAAGTATCGTATTCAAAAGACAACGGTTGAGGACTTGAAGATACGTTTGGATATTGAACAGCGAATGCAGAGTGTAATGTTGCACTTGCAAGACGTTGTGCTTGTATTGACTTGTATCTTGTTGTGCCTTTTGTCTTTGATTCTGGATCGTTTAGATCTAATGACACAGCCATTCCAGTTGTTTGGATATCGTAGCTTGGCATTGCAGAGCTTTGCATCACTCTAAATGTTGTTCATTAGTACTCTTGTATAAGGTGGGATACATTTGTAATTAGTGAGTATTCAGTAACGTACTTCAACATTGCTGTGTTCGTGCTTGATGTTTGAACAAAGTTCCAAGCATAATCTCCCATTTGCCAGACATCACGCCAAGTATTTATCATATTCTTCCAAACACACTCGTACTCGGTTTGCGACAATCCAGCATCTACGAAACCTATGGAACAGAACATATTATTACATATGTGGCACAACGTTAAGGTGCGTACCTGGATCGAACAACACGCCTCGAATTGACATGTTTGTCAATGGATAAATCTGATTTTGCCATGCTTCTGAGGTTCCTTTGACTTTACATTTATCAAGTGCACTCGGAGGAGACCAGCTTTTTAAATCAGCATCAACATCAGTTTCTAATACGAGTTAGCTTTGTAGTTACGAAACTGTTTAAAACGTGAGTACCCAGAACTATACCAATTGGAAGAGTATGGTAGTATTCATCAATGATTGAACGAATAGTCAAGTAGCAAAGAGCGGAGAATTCCCGAATGTCCTCAACAGTGCATGGTTGCCAACCTTACGCAACGAGTAAGCGAGTAATAAACCTTTTTCTGTAGTTACCTTTCTGAGTTGTGTAGATTTGAATTTTACTTGTATATTTCGAAGCAGTGTTTATCTCAGCTGTAGCATTGATGATAGCGCTCATAGGCATAGCCATATCAGCTCCACCAGCACATACATAAACGTCACCATATCGAACATTCTGAATAGTTTTCGCAGGCCCACTTTCGCCTTAGTAAATCTTTTAACAAGAAAACAGATTAAGACCATGGTAATGGCCAAAAAATACCTGTAACAGTAAATTCTATGTTCTGTGCACGGTTTGGGTTCAGTTGAAGCTTCCATTTCCCATCTGATCCAGCGTTAACGTTGTAAACATTTTTGTCCTCTAATAGTGTTTTGTTAGCGTGCGAACATGTTTTATTGATTTGTAACGAACGTTTTACTGTTACTGCTTCTCCTGGGTTTGCTGACCCCCAAATAAAAGCCCTCGCACCGTACTTGTAGTTTGATTGAAAAATAGCGCCGTTTGACAACACGTGCGGTAAACTGACCTCTGCCAACGAGAGCGAGTAGAGCTGTAACACCAACAATAGAATAAGAAGTTTCATGAGTGTTTTGGAGCTGTTTAGCACATTAATAAAGAACGGATGAACTTAAATCAAGGCAAAAATGGACAACTTGAAGAGGAAATCAAGCTTTCTCAAACATAAGCCTAAATCTTATATTTAACATTCGGGATGGCTATGTATTACTTTCGAACCGCCTACTACAGTACTTTTTTGAAGTGACAATAAACCAAGGGGCGTTCCGACAGAAACAGTATTTGTGGTTTATTTACAATTAACCGTAGGAATTACTTTGTAATAGAAACGTCAAGACAGTCAGTGAAGAAGAGCATTAAGCTAGCAATCATCATCACTATTACTACCGCTATCGCTGTCGCTATCATCGCTGTCACTATCGCTACCACTATCACAGCACCACCAGCCCAATTCTTGTGCTTTGCTATCCAATAGTCAGAAAATACTGTACTGAAACATTATTAAGCGTAACGTACCATTGCACAACTTTTGATCACATACAGCAATCGTCATATTCACTCCCTGATAAGTGAATATATTACCACGACTTCTACTTTCTACAGCATCCATTATGCACGTCTAGCACATTTCTGTATCCTTCTTTGCGTGGCCTAACACAAACGGCAACCAACAACATATGTCTACAAGCTGAACAGGTTGCAGATCTAAATTCACAACTCTTGCATATACAACCGCAACATAATATAGCATTAAGATTTGGATATTCTACAAGCATTGTATTCATGGTTCAACATGTAATTCATGTACTGGGAGTTAAAAAAAGACCGGATGGTGCACTATCGAAACCAAGCACTCCTGAACCTGACACAGAATTGCAAATGCATTAGTTTCAGATGAGTATCATGTTGGAAGGTGCCCAGTGTTAAAAGCACACCTGCCCAAAGCAAGATTATCAAGTAAACTTTTCTTTCTTAACATGACCCAGGCCCTTAAGCCACACCAAACCCAACTCCAGCGTCAGTTTTTGTTGTCGTTGTTTGTTTTGGTATTGGTTTTGTTGTTGGTTTTGATTTTGGTGTTAGTTTTGGATAGGTTTTTGGGTAGGCACAATGCGTCGAAAGGAATCGTAATGCTGCCACCCGGCACTATTTATGAGTACATGGTTGCATAAAAATGCGCTAGTTGTTATTGAAAAAACTTGTGGGATTAGCAAAAGAGGAATACAAACGGTCTAGAAAAGGTATGAAGGTGGTTAGTTTATTTTTTAGTTCTACAATGATTCATTCAAGCTTAGCTGTAACATATGGGCACTTATTTATACATGGCTGCCAGACAACATGATGCCAGTCTTTATACTTTATCACGTGGTAAGAAAATAATTGAACTACAGCACTCAATGACGTGACAATTCGATTGTCTCAACTTGAGAACATACAGCGGCATGCTTGTAACAACGCTCTTTTTAATACTCAGATTTTGGAGACGTTTTACTACATGTTACCAAGTGATAAAATACAGTTTAGCAGTTTTCTAAACGGAGAATTTTACTTGCAGGATTTTCAACCACTGCCTCCCCAATTCCATAACGAAACTATCATCAGTTTGTGTTATTATATTAGCATCATGGAGTTCGTTATCACCGTCATCGCAAATTTGAATCGACTCAGTTATGCTGTTAACAGTTACGCGTGACTTGGAACCCAATGAAGTGACTTAAGTCCGAACTTTACTTTCTGAAAGAATTGAAACCCGAAAGGATCAACAACTGTTAAATCGTGTTGGTTTCATGACAGGGCTCATTCAAGGTACACCAGAGCTAAATGTTGCAGAACCATGCGAGTTTGGCGTATATTCCTCGTCTTGCTGTCCTTTACTTATGAATAACGTTTTTATCAACGCTGTTATTACAAATTGTACTGCTAATGTTGAAACACAATTTTCTTTTTCAAACAACTCTGACAATCCTACTGAAGTGATGTGCGTCTATTAAGTGTTAACGCTAAGAGTTTACTTGGCTAAACACGCAATTAGGTTCAACTTTGACATTCTTAGAGCTCACTTATGCCATTTTGAAGTTAAGAGAGATGGAAAAACAATAAGTGTTTGTAAGGAAAATAATGAAGTAGCTGAGGGTACAAACAAACAGTGATCTTGAAGGATCTACGCAAAGAATTATTTATGTGATTTGAATGTAGATGATACCACTGCTTGTGGAGGTAGTGACCTTGCTGTTAAAGAAATAGATACAAGATTAAAGCTACACATAGGTAGTTTGCAACCAAAGGATAAATGTCAAGTGACTGTACATATTTTTTTTTCTTTATTTGCAGTTTCATTTTCCAGATATGTACTCACTCTCTTACGCGTCTCAGGTTGTATACACTCAAGAGCTATTGCCTGCTTCCGACTGGGTTGAGTTTATTTTATCAATAACCTCACGGATTCCATCCACAAAAGAGTCAAACGTGCTAGTAACCTTTGATACCACAGATCCAATTGTCGCAATTGAAAGCAACTCTCATACGGTTAAAGATAAAGTCAGTATCCAAAACAATAAAGTACGCAAGTTTCGTACTTCATTACAAAGAGCTAACACTTGAATTCTATAGAAAACGTTACATTTAAACGGTGAAGACCTTCACAATACTCAGTTGAATGTTTTCTTCAGAACTGAAAAAATGCCTGAACCTGTTGCTGATAAAGAGTCACTTGCAGATAAGAATCGTGTAGCTATACTGTCTCTAACCTGAAATACATAGAGTAGCTTCTCATAATTTAGAGACGGGCGTAAAGATGTTAAATGAGATCATGAGCGACGTACTTTTGTACAATTAAATGCAAAAATAAATTGCTGTTTAGGTAGCTAATTTGGTAGCGGAGCAAAACATTTCAACTATTGCGGATGATATAGAACACATTGATGTTGAGGGGGCTAAGGAGATACTAAAGGAAGCTAACAAGTACAAGAGGAGAGATTTTCTATCAAGTATTGCGTCGTGGTTTTCGAATCCATCTCAAGTAGATACAACCAATGTGGACAATAAGTAATCTTCACCAAATAAGTTGTTATTTCTGGCAAGCAAAAAATGATCGATGGAAAAAGGTGTTATAGTAGTAGCAGACTTATTGAAAGTGCCTTTTTAACAATAAAACATTGTGGCGGGTCAGGTTGCTTATTGACAAATGTACAACTGTAAGAGTATTCGCGGGAAGATTCAATAAAAACCACGGAAAATATCACGTGTGACATAATTTATTTCCGTCGTCAAAACTAGTCCGTATAACAGTTTGCAAACACTATGAAGCTTATCGTTTTGTTGTTATTCGTACAATTGTATTCGTTCTCGTTTGCAGAAGTCACTTTGCCTCACGTGTTGTCAAATGACGCTATTTTTCAATCAAACTTCCAATATGGTGCGAGATCGTTCGTATGGGGATCAGCGAACCCAGGAGAAGCAGTAACAGTAAAAGGTTAGCCATGAGCCATTCCTACAAGTTACACGCTAACTAATCGCAATTTTTAGAGGGTAGAACCGATTACAAAGTAAACGCTGGACCTGATGGGAAATGGAAACTTCAGTTGAACCCAAGCAGCGCACAAAAGGTAGAGTTCACTATTACAGGTATTTATTAAAGTATTACGTTCCTTTTCTCGTTTTAAAAAGCTTTATTAAAGGAGAGAGTGGGCCTGCGAAAACTATTCAGAATGTTCGATATGGTGACGTTTATGTATGTGCTGGTGGAGCCGATATGGCTATGCCTATGAGCGATATCATCAACGCTACAGCTGAAATAAATACGGCTTCGAAATATACAAGTAAAATTCAAATCTTCACAACCCAAAAAGGTACCAAAGTTATAATTTCCCTGGTTCTGTTTATGATCATTAAAACACTTGGTTGTATTTTTTATCATCACACGTGCTTTCAAGTCAAGAAAAAAAAACGTGTCGTCACGTTTGGTCATTTCTGCTTCGTTTAACAAACTGAACTATTATACAGGTTGGCAACCATGCACTGTTGAGAACATTCGGGAATTCTCCGCTCTTTGCTTCTTGACTATTCGTTCAATCATTGATGAATACTACCATACTCTTCCAATTGGTATAGTTCTGGGTACTCACGTTTTAAACAGTTTAGTAACTACAAAGCTAACTCGTATTAGAAACCGATGTTGATGCTGATTTAAAAAGCTGGTCTCCTCCGAGTGCACTTGATAAATGTAAAGTCAAAGGAACTTCAGAAGCATGGCAAAATCAGATTTATCCACTGACAAACATGTCAATTCGAGGCGTGTTGTTCGATCCAGGTACGCACTGCCTCAGCGTTGTATTACATATTTAATAACGTTTTCTGTTCAATAGGTTTTGTAGATGCTGGATTGTCGCAAACCGAGTACGAGTGTGTTTGGAAGAATATGATAAATACTTGGCGTGATGTCTGGCAAATGGGAGATTACGCTTGGAACTTTGTTCAAACATCAAGCACGAACACAGCAATGTTGCAGTACGCTACTGAATATTTAATAATTACCAAATATAGAGTACTAATGAATAACATTTAGAGTGATGCAAAGCTCTGCAATGCCAAGTTACGATATCCAAACAACTGGAATGGCTGTGTCGTTAGATCTAAACGATCCAGAATCAAAGACAAAAGGCACAACAAGATACAAGTCAATACAAGCACAACGTCTTGCAAGTGCAACATTACACTCTGCATTCGCTGTTCAATATCCAAACGTATCTTCAAGTCCTCAACCGTTGTCTTTTGAATACGATACTTCAAAACAACAAATTGTAATCACGTGGGAGTATGGTTCTGATTTGATCCTCAAGAGCTTATCTCATTGCACATCATGTTGTAAAACACCTTCAAGTTTGTTTCAAGCATTCGATGCCAAAGAGAACAAATGGGTAAATGTGAGTGATGTTCAGATTTCTAAAATCAAATCAAGTCTCAGTTTCAATGGTTTTGAAGGCTCCATTACAAAGCTCTCATACAATCTTGTCTCAAATCCTGAATGCTCTGTTTACAACGAACAAGGTAAGTACTTGTGGTTTCCTGTTACCTCACAAAGTTGTCTCATCGTTTAACTTGTATTTTAGGATTCCCAGCTTCGCCTTTTGTTGTTTCTATCAATCCTGGATTGAACCACTTGAAACCTCATATCATCGAAGAATCAAAGCTGTTACAATCAGTGTACAACCGAAACGGCTTAAAACTTGACAACAATGCTGCACCGTGAGTCGTAACTTTGCCTTTCAAGTCAAGGAATTTACCTTTGTTTAGTACACCTCCTGTTGGGTTTAACAGTTGGAATTTCTTTCATACAAACATCAATGAACGTTTATTGCGTGCGACAGCTGATGCCATGGTATCACGTGGTATGAAAGCAGTTGGATATCGATACGTGGTAAGTACCGATACTTTTTTTATTCTACTTCTCTCACTTTCTAATGCTTGGTGCCCTTAGAATATTGACGATGGTTGGCAAGTTGCTCGTCATCCAAGTGGACAGTTCGATGATGTGATAGTACCTGATCCTGTTCGATTTCCTTCAGGTACTAAGAAACCATATTGTTAAATAGTCAAGTAATAACAAGTATCCGTTAGGTATGAAATCTCTTGCAGATTACATACACAAGCAAGGTTTGAAGTTTGGTGTTTACACTGCGAGAGGAGATAAAACTTGCCAGGTAACACATAACACTGAAAGTGTATGTATAACCACTATTGTAGAGTAGACCAGGTAGTAGAGGGCATGAAAAGACTGATGCAACAACTTATGTAGCATGGGGTGTTGATTACGTTAAAATAGATAAGTGCAAAGGCGCTGGAGATCAAAGAACTAGTTGGGGTACTCTTAAAACCTTCCGATTTCTTTCGTTAATTGTGTCCATCAGGTGCGTTCAGAGATACTTTTAAATCTCTCAATGCGTCAGTGTGTATGAGCGTAGAGTATTGTAGAACTGTCAAAGAATGTGGTACTTGGGTTGCTGACTATGGTTCGTTTTTTGTTTTACTTTGAGTGACTTGACGTTTTGAGTATTCTTTTTAATGATCTACAAAGCCAACACGTGGCGTATTGGTGCTGATATACAAAATACATGGGGTTCAATCATGTCAGCTATTAACCATGATTCTGGAATGGGCAGCCTTGCTGGACCAAACCGTACACATCTTCTTCTGTTTTCCTCTTTACTTATTTTTTGTTCAAGATTGGAATGACCCTGATATGTTGGTTATTGGCGACGTTGGAGTCAGTTACGAAGGTATTGTATAAAACCTCTCAGCCACGTGGTGTACTTTTCTTTCTAACATATTTTTAAACCATAGAGCAAAAGTCACAGTTAAGTATGTGGTGTATGCTTGCTGCACCTCTTCTTGCAGGAACGAATCTAATGACAATGAGCGATGAAACAACAAGTCTTTTTACACCACCTGAAGTTGTAGCAGTTAACCAAGATCCTCTTGGTATTCAAGGAACAAAGTAAGTGGTTAAAAATATATAACTCTTTGCAATTTTTGTAATGTCGTTTCATTAGAACAAACTCATCAAACCCAAATGTTCATATTTGGAAAAAACGATTGAAGTCAGGTGCTGTAGCAGTAGCTATGTTGAACACTGGGTCATCAAAGGAAAGTGGAACTGTACTCTTTGAAGACATTGGCTTCTCAAGCACAACAAAGGTGTGTTCCCTTTTACTCCTCTTTTTATGTCCACTTATTGATTACCTAGGCTAATGTGAGGCTTTTGTGGGAGCGTAAGGATGCTGGAGTATTTGATTCATCTTATACTTATAAAGACATACCTTCTCATGGCGTTGAAATGATTTCAGTAAAACCGGAATAAGAAGCAATAAACCAGTAACCAAAAACATGTTGTTTGTTTTTTTTTCTTTTATTTTGGTGGACAAAATAGCGATTCAAGAACTCACACATTTAAAGTCAGGACATCACATGACTATAAGCTGTCACGAAGTGTTGTAATCTGATTGTTATGTGTAGTTGTAAATCTCAATACACTCACACCAACAAGGCCTTAACAAAAAATCTTGAGATTTGTAACCGCTAAAAAAACATACAAAATTTTTACTTCACTAAGCAAGCAACAAATGCCTTTGTTCAAACGCAATCATGCAACCGCACTTGGACGCGGATATTTTGTGTCTGTTACTCGATTTTATACCAGTTGAAGATTTAATACGTTCATATTGGCGTGTTAGCAAGCTTACGCGCTCTACACGCTTTAATGATAAACGTTGGGAGAATGTACTCAAGAATAAGCCTGAATGGGCAAACAAGGACGAACGCTTCCCTATTCGCAGTAGATGCGATTATTTCAGGCGCAAGGCATTAAAAAGCTTCAGAAAGACAACATACGGTACATCTAATACGCACGAGCTCAACAAACGACTCAAATGACTACCATTACCTCAGCAATGGTGGAAACAAAGGTGCAATTCCATTTTCTCGCTTTTTTCTCATTATTAAAGTATAATTTCTGTTTTTGTAAATTTCTTTAAGGCATTGCCATAACTGTAACATAACCCTCATAACAGATAATGTTTCAACAGTGCCTCATTGCTGTGGTTTTTATTGTAACAGTTGTAAGTTTAACGGAGAAAAGTGCAGTCTGTTGGACTTGCACTTTTTCTTTTATTTTTCACACGGATTTTTGCATTTTCTTCCGCATGTTTTGCAATTGTCAAATTTCTACGAAATATCACGAGCTTGTGACACCTAATGAACGACTGTTTTGTATTGCATTCACCACCTTCATATTGAAATATGAGGCTGTTTGGAAGGGTATTTTTTTTAAGCACTATATTTCTGCGAAAAAGTGGCCAATTGGCATTTGTAATCAAAAAGTCAAAACTGCGGAAAAAAATGCAAAAATCCGCGTGAAAAATAAAAGAAAAAGTGCAAGTACGTTCGGTGAATATGTGTTCGGAGTGTAAGTACTTTTTTTGTATACCTTTCGGCATAAAAGTCAAAGCAAAGTTGTTTTAATTGGTTGAGTTGTAGGCCATGGAAAAGGCAATGATACATGTGATGTAGATATTTTTTCTTGTGAAAGTTGTGGCAGTAATATTCATTTATCGGGTGACTATGAGAATTGCTCTAAGTGTGATCAAAAGTTTTGCAATGGTACAAATAACTTATTTATTTTTACTGTACGCTATTTTCTCACTATTGGATAGCAAAGCATAAAATGTGGTCTGGTGGGTGCTGCGATGGTGATGACTACTAGTGCGATGACTCTTTAAAACGTAAGGCTTTCTCGTCCGCTGTAAATACATTATACCAATCTGCTTCAATAATAAGTAATCATGAACATGTACTGAGACCACGGTCTTGCATCAGCTTTATAAGCTGCGTGACACTGCGTGAAGAGATTTCAATTAGCCTGCAAAGGTGTGCTTTGCTACGAGGAAATCAATTGTATAGCTGGAAACCCTCTGTTGTATTCTGTAGAATATCATTTTGCACTAGAAAAAACTACAAGCGTCAATAGTGGATCATAATCCCACGCCAAAAAATTAATGTAGGAGTTTATTGCTACAGGCCTATTTACTAACAGCGCACAACAATTTGATTTGTGATACAAGTGCAGAAAACTTCGAAATAACGGTTCAATCAGTTGTCTAATCACGTGCGCATTCAAGACTTTAATACAAATCTAACGGAACTTACAACCAAAAAAGAACAACAGGTAGAATAAGTGACGTCAAACTTAAAATCACAAACACAACTCACAAAGTTCAATAAGGAAGAGGCAACAACACCTTTCGGTTTTAAATTAGAGAAAAAAAGATGAAGCCAAGTACAGTCTCATTATTATTTGTTATCTTCGCGGTCGCTTTGTCCCAGATACACTTGGATAGCGTCACTACAAGTTTTACAGATTCTATGCCGTTTGGAGGTATGCAGAACCAAAGAGAGAGCAAAGAAGCCAAGCCTTCCATAAACTATCAATTCTCCTTTTTTCGCTTTGTCAGTTTCCTCTTTTCATAATATCATTGTACATCACTAAAACAATCGTTTGCTGTCATAAGACAGTGATATTAATGAAAACGTTATTTCGTACTTATTTTTCGTACGAAAAAGCCACAATTTGGAATATCGCAGAAACCACAAGCAGAACGCTTGTAGACACGTGGCGCTATTTTATTTTTTTTCTTAACCATTTTTCCCCTTAAATAACCTAATGCTCGCTAGAATACAATGACGCCAACTTCACTATCAATGTAATGGATGCAGCAAGCTCATTTGCTTATAAGACTACGATTTTCAACGGCACAGCAGCACATTGGTCAAATGTATTTAGAGGTCAAGCAGGAAACTTTAATTTCACTACAGTCTCCGAAAAAGAAGCTGTAGAGCTCGACATTATTTCACCTTGCGATGTCATAGCTTCAGGCGCAAATGACTTTCTCATACACTATGGTTCCGCAGGGGCTACTAATAATGATGGTTTGAACCTAGATTTCGAGATTGCTCTTAACGAAGGTATTTAAAAACGATTTCTTTTTTTTCCAATTTTTTAGTGTTTTTCTTTTTTTCTCAAATATACAAGACCTTTTACTGACAAGAACGCCTTTAGCGGAGACATCTATCTCTGGTGAAGTTGAATACTGGATAGAAAATTTCTCATGGGTACCTGCTGGGTTCGGTGGAAACACTTCTGTCGCAGGTCCTACAGTTCCTTTAATGAAGTTCTACGACCTAAGCGTTCAATCCAATTCGAGCTTCAACCACCTTTCTGTACAGCTAGATCTATCTAACAAAGAATCTGTACCAAGAAAATGGTCTGAGTACGTGATTTCATCCGTTTTAATCCTTTTTTCTCTGCGCACGTGATATTCTATTTGCGCACGTGATAATTTTTTTTTTGAAACCGCCAAAAAGGCGCAAAAAAAAAAAAAGGGCAGAACCCGAAACCCTCCTAACGCTGTTATTTTATCTAGCTTTTTCAAATCTATGACTGTTGGCTCTTACGATGCTTCATGCGTACTTTCAGGACAAGTAATTGACCTTGCTGATGATGGCAGCGCTGATAACCTAACGAGAACGAGCACCCCTATGCAAGTTTCTGGAAACGAAACTCTTCACATGCAGTTAGAAGTAGCAGCAAATGATTTGTGGTACACAAATGAGTTATTCGAAGCTTTCTCTTTCAAAGTCACACTCATTTTCTACGCTGTACGTACAACAACAAACGCAATTTCGTTGAATCAAAGCTACTTGTTCCCAAATGTTTAAGGATCTTTTAAAACATTTCTCATTTCTTTTCCTAGTCTCCTAGCGTTTCTCCATCGAACCCAACGAGCCCATCAAGCCCATCAAGTCCATCAAGTCCATCTAGTCCTACCCAATCTCCACAGCCACCTGCCGAAACATCTTCTGGACTTAAAGCATGGCAAATCGCCTTGATTGTTGTTGGCGTAGTTTTGGTTGCTGTCTTGATAGCCGCATTGGTATTCTTTTGTCTTAGACGTCGTAGAGGATACGAAACTGTCGCATAAACATGCCCTGGTAATTTTGCTCTCATTACATCTTGTGATTGTAATAAACCTCTTTTTTCATACCAGCATTTTGCTAGAAACTGTTTTAACTTGTTTTGGAGTGAGAAAAAAAGTCTGTGCGCGTCACAGCTTTTAAAATCAATCTTTAGTTGTTACGTTAACCTGAATCAATTTAGTTGATAGCAACACGTATTTAACTAATTCTATTGTATGATGTGAGGTACTGTTAGGTTTAGAGACTTTTTGGGGTTTTGTGCATAAAATTAAAGTCAATTTATTAATTAAAAGTATCCAACGTTCTACGGTTCTTGTATATCGTAATATCATGAGCGATTTTTACCTCATCTGGAACAGATGGAATGAAGAACTCCATAACACTTTTGATAATCAATAGCACGTGCTACAAAGTTATTAAGGAGCGGATATTATCTTAAAATGGTCAACAAAATTACGTACTTCGAAACAAAAAGTAACAGCTAATGCAATGACAGTGTTATTGTATAGACCTGGTAGTATGTCTGTAGTGAAACAAAACAAAGCACTATTGGTAAGAGCAGACATCATTACAATCGCATTCAATGCGTACTCCCAGCTCCCTTTTAAACAAGTCAGTAAAAAATTATCTCAAAGAACGTTTTTTTGTGAAGATGATGACGCACCAATACCACGTGTTTTTTCTGGGGTTGGTCTTCTTGTGGCATACATAAGTTTAAGCAAATCAGCCCGTATTTCAATAGAGTTACTAAGCTATAATCAAAGTCAGAAAACGTTACTGAAACCAAAATTCAAAAAAAACATACGAAAGCTAACAATCCTCCAAGTGGAAAAGCAGCTGCGAAAAGACTGACATAACCAAACTGAATGACTAAGTGGATACATTAACAATACAGTTATTCAAATATTTACATACCTATCTCTCCATACTCATCTATATCGCCAGGATAAGATGCAAGCATTTGTTCAATTTGACTCTTTGCTTCATTTTTGTTAGTACGTTTACCGCTCGTCAAATACCTATATAAACACTTAGATACAATTCCCGTCTACTAACAACATACGGAATTAATGTCTCTACAATTATACGACGGAAGACATCAGTAGAGTAGAGAATCCAAAGCAACTTTCTCAACATGAAAATATTTCTCTAGAAGAAATGTCAAACAAGAAAAATAAAAAACCAAAGATAGTCATACTGTTGGATTAAAAATCAAGATTTATAGTTATAAAATCAATTACCTGATAGAAAGCAACATAGAAAAGCGCCATGTAACAATAGAAAAAGTCAAAGAGGACGTATTTGATAATCAAAGCGTTCTCAAAGTCATCTTGATACTTGAAATTTTCATTGAAATTCAAGCGAAGAGCAATAGCACGGTAAGTCTAAAAAATGTAAATAAGCTCTCCAAAAGGGTTTCATAGTTACTTGTATACTATACAATATAACAACTAAATAACATGATCACGTACTTTGCCCAAAATAATGAGAACAACTGAATAAACAACAGAAGGAAGTAATTTAATGTATATAGGGTCACTAGGCTTCACCCAGTTGTTAAACTCAGGCATATAAAACTAATCAATAGTACCATTAGACTTATGTACATTACTTTAAATACGTACGAGGTCTCCTGGGTCCATATAGTCGCATAGATTAAGAAGACAAAGCAATACATATAAGGCAAAAATGAGCTATGATGAAAGTGTTAGCCATGACGCTCTATACTAAAGTATCCAAATAAAAACAAACGTACGTATACGCCAATGACAAAAGTAGAAAAAATAAAGGCTGGTAAGCGATCTGATAATGTGGCATGTTCTTCTGTTTCACCAGTTATTGGACTGACTCGTTTTTTACCTTTAAAACTAATACAAAAAAAAAACGTATTAGTGCTCAGCGTATTTTGACTTTGAGTTATTACCTTGGTAAGACTCTTCTATCTACATCTGCTTTGGACTCAACAGACCATAGATGGGCGTTACGAGCACTTTCCTGGCGCCAATAAATCATGAATAAACTAGCTATCAAAAAAAGTAAGTAACTTCCAAAAAAAAGTGTATAAACAACATACCCCATAATGTAATCATTATAGAATAAACAGGTACAAGCATAGTTGCATTTACGCCAACTTTCCAAAGCGCCCAGAATGTAGAACCCAATACAGCTGGAATGGACAACCAGGAACAGTAAAGTTCTAAAAACATCAAAATGTTAACCCAAAAAAACCGAACAAAAACTGGCATTAAATCACTGGAATCGTACGCATCCAAGAAAAATACCATGCCACACGTGTTCCAAAATACTAAAGAAGAATTAGAAACTGTTTAGAGCGTAGATGCGTCTGTGAATTTGGGTTTTTTGAGAAGTGTAAAAAAAAGTTCGTAAGTTTCAAATCTTTGCCCTTTGTGCTGTTTAGAAATCACTGTGTACCTGATGAATACGTCCAATATCAAGCTTGCTACTTGACCAAATCATAGAATCCAAAGTAGCTCGTCCTTCATCATCATGAAGGGAGAAAATCTCCTTAATTACACCAACACTCAAGCAATGTTCGACTAATTTTCTTTATTTAGAAGGTGTACTGAGATAATAATAAACGTACCAAGAGGCTTTTTTGAGCATAACAACGTTGCCAAGTCTGCGTCTAGTTCGCTTAAACCAGTATCGTCGCTTGTCAAAGTAATTGCATTTAGAATGCGTTTTACGACGTATTTCTCGTCTGCCCACGTCATTTCTAGGTTTCCAAGACGCTGTAAAGCGTTTTATTTAGTATTTGGACATTAATTAACGTTATTCTCAATTCTAAAAGCGTCTAGAGATGCAGTTTACGTACTCCGTAGATGTGATCGTACGCATCTTTTATATCTGTCTTTGCAGCAGAAATTTCAAGCAAAGTGTGCTTGTTATCTGTTGTTTTCCTCGATGCAGTGATTAACTTCTTTTGTGCGAAGACAACAGTCAAAAAATCAGCCAATTTTTCGCGCGGAGGTGAATCTCCCTCTGAAAGAACAATAACACAATGTGGCTTTGCTTCAGTCTATTTATTAGAGTTTAAAAAACCGTTCAGCTTATATTTGTTAAAATACCATTATAACCAATTAAAAACAACCTACAGCGATTGTATCCGCGAGGCGTATCCAGTGTACCAACCAATGTGCACTTTAGACCAATGGTCAGCTTTTGGCCATAAAAAAGATTTGATGAGCAAATCAGAGTCTGTCTCTTCGTTTAATTACTGAAAGGTATTTTTCAACGCGTCAGCGTACTGTCTAGCAATTATTGATTGAAAGTAAGAGTGATTAAAACGAGATTAAGTTCCAAACGCTTAAAAGTGAGATTGAACCATTATTTTAACGACTATATCTAACCTACACCTTCTCAGACTTATTAACAATGGAAAAATCAGTGTACGTACAAATATCAATACGTTATTTCTTCTTAAAACGCAGTTCTGAAGTACTACGCTATCTAAGCTTTTACCCATAACGAATATAAAACACATTAGCTCCTTTTCAGCCGGTTTTAATGCTGAGCAAGCAAAACAGAAAGTTTTTTCAATCAGAGATTTTTATTTCTGCTTTCTTTTTTTTTCAGTCACGTGTTGATTTTTATCACTAACAATATTTAATATAAAGGGAAGACTTATCAAGTGGTAGAATAATGTCAAAAGAAGGAGAAAATCTAAAGCTAGAAGCTTTAAAAAAATGTATTCTTGAAAAAAACGCTTTAATAGATTTCTTAAAGGCAGCACTTAAAGTACAAGCAACAAAATACGAAGCAATAATCGATGGTAAAAACGCAACAATAGCTTCCTTAAAACAACAATCTTGTGCCAACCTAAAGGAGAACATAGCAGAAACAGAGAGGTTAATGAAGAAACTACAAGCCAAGTGAGACTAAAAAAGAAAACCGCCGAAAAAACCTTTATTCTCTATGTATCTCACGGCAGAAAAATCACTCAAAAAAAAAATAAACATTGAAATCAATCTCTTCCTATCTGTTTTATTTATCATCCTCATCATCAGAGTGACGAGTGATAAGTGCTGATGTCTCATCAGAAGCTTGGATCGATGCTTTTTCTTTGTCCACGTTGGGCTTCAAGTGCTTCGTTTTTGGGTGAATACATCCATACCAAAACGAATAACTTATCGATCCTAAAAATACAGATGCTACTGATGCCAAAGCAACCCACTTGAATCTTTTTGTATCCCTTACTCCTATACTTATAGCATAGATGCCCATGAAAAATATAGATGTCAAAGAGCGCTCAACAGCGCTCACTGTACCTCGTTCATGGTCTGCTATCCGTTCCTAAGAAAAAAGTAAACAAGCAGCAATGGCATTCTTGATGGCTCACCTGCATTATCTGTACTTCACACAAGTCAAAGCTCCATAATCCAATACGTGACACTGTAACAGCTGCAACTGCCACCCAAACGGTAACATACTTTGGAAAGAAAAAATGTGCGATAGAGCTGCCAATAACTACGAACTCGAACCAGATGCTAAATAACAAAACAGTGTCAAAATCAAATCAAAGTTAGTGTTCTATCATCAGGCATACCTAGCGAATCCTGTTTTCTCTAATCCAAAAAACTTTATACACCACGGTGTTACAAACGTAGCTGCCACACCGAATACAGAAGAAAGAGCCTTGCGAGCAAATCAGTCAAGAAAACATACAAGAACTTACCTGAAAAATTGAAACTTCTGTATTCGTCTGCCCAACGGACTTCAAATAGGCTATCATCAATGCCCCTGGTGTCAAACCACTGAGGTATAACCAACAGTACCCGAAACTGGCGAAAAATACGTTGTGTCTTAGATAAGAACTCCAACCACGAACAAGGAGTACAAATGGGTTAGTGTATGATTTCTAAAGAAGCTCAGTCCATCATGTAAACTGGGTTTTATCGTACATCTTTAACATCCCTGAACTGAAGGCGTGGTGTTTTATAATATACAATCATAGCTAGAAGTACTTCTGGGATGTAAGATAAGATATTCAAGAAGGAAACCGCATAAATAGCTAAAGGAGGCAAGATAAGTCAACATTAAAAAGTACAAACCCACCGTAGTAAATTTCCATAAAATCTGTCATTAAACCAAATGCAAGAGGAGCTAAAATAGCGTTAATTAGATAACCACATAGTATATATTATAATATCATACCTAGAACCTTTGCAGTTAAGTCTATACGCATAAACCATGCGTTTACTGAAGTGAGTGGATTATTCTTCTTTGGGTAAGTTTCACACATGCTTGGTACCCAATCACGCTCTATTGACACCTGAATAAATCGTTAATCGAATACTGCATATTTAATCCATCCTTCAGTATGAATTTAACTTACTTTCCGCGAAGTGGCACCAATTCCAGTTAAAGCAGAAGACACAACAAGAGAACAATACAATGCCATAAACTTATAATTATGATAAGGTGCTACACCAGAGTATGGTGCTATAAATAACAATAAAACCAACCCACCCAAGACACCAAAATTATGAAGTGTAAGAGAGAAGAAAACGACTACAACAAATTGTATGTCAGCGGCGGGCTACCACAAAAAAAAAAATGACACGTGTTAAAACAAAATGAACTTACCAGTAATACGTGATGTTGAATCTATCCATTTACCAATATATGGTCCTGTAAGAACACCAACAAGTTGTGTTACAAGTGCTAAAGCAGCGGGAAGAACCAAGTTACCTTGTAACAATGTAAACGCCACAAGTCTGGTCGTATTTGTTTTTGTTCAAAATGTGACACTTACCGTCAAAATTTTCAGCTAGAAGAAGAAACAACGCAAAATTCCACATCCTGTCCGCCTGCCAAGACGATTTTAGACACTTGCAATAGATTTTGGGCTTAAATAGTATTTTCGTACCCATACAGCCATTGCGTGTGATATATACAACATGAGAAACATACCTGAGACCCTGTGTTAGCGCTAGTACACATTGGAGAATTAAACAGACATTTACGACAAAAACAGCTCAAAACCCATGTTTATATTATAATACGCGTTTTAATAGCGTTTCAGACAATAAACGGATAAATTCTTTGATACGCTTTGTACCTTTCCCAGGTTGAGGCCATTTACCGTTTTCCATATGCGCCCGAATAGGGTATAGCGCCTGATGACTTTTGGAAGAAAGAAAGCTCTCAAATACGAAGATAGCAGCTTAAATGAAAATGTGAACAAAAAGTAAAAAAAACACGTGGAGTAATACAAACTCAAGATGAAAGTCTTCTTTTACATGAACCACTTACAGTCAATGATTTTACGAACAATAAGCTGAAAAAACAAAGAAGAACACTCATTGGTACATGGAAATCTTGTACTCCTTTTTTTGGCATGTCGTTTCGCAAAGTGTTTTATTAACTCGTTCAATTGATGTACTACATTTTGAAATACTTGGTCTTGTTTACTGGACACTGATGATTCGTTGTTCACCTGCTTACACAAGTTACCCTCCTATACTACAAATTTACAGTTCTGGATAACCTTCTGAACTATTGGTTTGAAATAAGTTTACCTGAGTGTTATGATAACCTGTTCGTTGCAAGGAACGCAATCGATGCGATGTAAAGCTGTTTTATGAAGATCGAAGTTTAAGTTGAACACACTTTTGTTCCTGATGTACTTAATTACACTTTGAACAGGAAAAACATGCATCAAAAAGGAGGATAGGTATAAAATAACACATGTCACTATTTTGTGTTATGTGATAGTTTAAGGTGGGAAGTATTATGGAACAAGATATTTCTACTGATAATTGTAATTGTCTGGTACTTTGTAAGAGTAGTATTTTGATTTGGTTGGGTTACCGTATTGTGTATTGGTTAGTAGTCTATTTTATGATGGAGTCTTTTTATTTTTTTTGGCTGAATAGTCGTTCAAAGTAACTAAGCCATTCTTTTAGAAATACAAGGTACAAAGGACTGTAAAAAAAGCTACAAGACATTGTAGGAACAGAACTAACAGTGAAACAACGGGATATAAACAACACTGTTTTCGTGTTGACCACAACAAACGTTGCTATTGCAAAAATATGCTCAACAAACTAGAACTTTCGCTAAAGGTGAGAACAGGAATATTAGATTACCCAGTAATACGCTGGACTATAAGTACGTTAGGCATACCCAAAAATCAGCACCTGTCCTGAGGAAGTGCTGTTCTTTAGTATAGTGCTGACAAAGGTCGTTGCACCTCTTTCCTTGGTGTCCAAGGGCATAAAGGCCACCATACACAAGCTTAGTATGACCAACCGACAACAGTTGCAAAGATTTACTCGCTAATTTAGAGTCCATCGTCTTCAGAGTGGGCATTCTGAACTACCCAGTGATACACTGGAGTATAAGTACCTGAGGCATACCCGCAAATTAGCTTTTGAAGCTCCTAACTTTTGTTAAAGACGTGCTCACAATGGCAGAAGTGCCGAAATTTAAGTTCTTATACATGGTTGAGACCATGCTTAGTGCAACAGCGGCAAAGCGTAACGATTGTTGGTTAGTTTGATCTCAACCTCTATGGATTTCCCGTAAGCTTATTCAATTACGGCGCTTTATCCCAGGCGAGCATTTTCCAGGCAATGATTGTTAGTTTGTTTGGCAAAACACTCGCTGGATTACCCGTAAGCTTATTCAGTTACGGTGCTTTATCCCAGGCGAACATTTTCTTTCTGCGAGAGACCTAGAAGCACTTAGCCAAGGAGAAAGTTAACAAAATCATTACTCATTGGCGTCAATGTCTGAAACATTCATACATCTCAATGATGTCTGTATTAGATCCTTTGATGCATCTGGTAAATTGGCGGGGAGTTGATGTAAAGCTATTGATGTTTGTATTCATTTTAACGTGAATACACAAATGCATGTGTGGTAGTTTTATGTGAAAGCACAAGGACACTCAAAGATCATTGGTGCATTTTTTTCAAGAATTTGCTGAGAACACGTGTATTTAAACGTGAAATTTGACATGCTTTTATTGCGAGAGGTGACAAAATCTATTATATGGGAGGTACTATATTGTATGTTTAAGACTACCCACACGATGTGCTGGATGTGCAGTTCGTTTATTCGACTCGTATTTTAACTGGACTTCCTTGTATCCCTGTACCACCCAACTCACAATAAAACTCGTAATTTCCAGTTTTATCAAGGGTTATTCCAACGCTGTATGTCCCTTTCAAAATGTTAACTCAATAGTCATTTTTATTATATTTTACTCACCGTCTTCATTATCTAGAACACTAACTTGCTTGCCTTGAAGACTCCCACGTGGACCTGCAGCTTCAACCTCGAAAGGATCACCTATACTTAATGTAAATTTATTCAATGGGCTCGGTAGCACCTCCTGAAGCTACTGGTAGGTCATAGGCATCTTTGGCGCGTATTAAAAATGATAGCTTGCTACCGCTCTATTCCACGTTACATTATTCATTTTGGTTTCTTGTACCTTTATAGCAGGCGTTCTACAATCCACAACGGATCTAACATCAGCTTTGTTCGTAAATTGTACTACCCCAGGAGTGCGAAGCACTTCATGGCCTTCATGGAACATACGAACCATGTATTCCTAAAAGATGTAATGTGCCAAAAAATTAAAGTTTGTGTTTTCGTACTCCAGGTTTGAATCCCCTGAATTCTCCTCTGAAATCAGAACCTTCAGCAGGACCTAAAATTAAATAAATGCATGTTCAGATAACATCATGGCTTTGAACAGTGCTGTAAAAAACTCACCCATGATTGTAAGTTTACGATCTTCTGGACCAGTTACTGTTCCTGTCAAATCTGATTTTTTTACAACAAAAGGCTTATCTGTTCCTTTGTGCCTGAAAATCACGTGAACAAAAAAAAGCAATTATCGAGTAAAAGAAAATAGTTTTTTTGGTTGGTTACCTTATAGTTATTTGGAATTTGCAAGCGCCTGTACCAAGCTTTAACGCTTTAGGTAAATTCAATATTTTACATTCCAAAATCTCTGGAGCATCAAAACCTTTTTAACTTTAGTGTTCTTCGCTCTGTAACATTTATGTCTTACTAGGGAGAACATCACATTTCTCTTGGAACAGTCTCTTTCCATGGATGCGTATGTCTAAGTTATACAAACCAGGTGAAGGAGGCACGAACGAGACTTTGTAAAACCCAGTTTTGGTATTATCAACCTGAAAACACGTTTTTTCAGCAAAGTTGACAAAAAAAAGCACGCCACAACATTGACATATCAGGCATCCGTAGAAAGCATACCTTAGGGCTAGCGCTTCCGGGTCCACGTAAAGAAGGTACGATATCCGTGGTGTTTTGCAGATTGGTAGGCTCACCTGACATTTTTTCAACTTTTATGACATAAGCAACAGGTCCATCTGTTATACGCATGGCCTTAGGTCCATCGATAAAGTAGTACCTAGAACTTTAATTAGATCGTATTACATTAACCACAAAGTAATTAAACGTACACTTCTTCTACTGTGGCTACTTTTGGTGGCTGCGCTAGTTGAGAAGAAACAAAGTAACGGGTTTTTAAAAATAAAGTGTTTAAAATGATTTCTAGCTACACAAAGTACATACTGGTGGTCGCTTCCAGCGTGACATGTTGTTTTCTAGCGGGTTAACGTGTGTTTATTTCAACGGTTGTTATCACGTGTTACGTAACGTTCACTTAACTTGTTCCTTGCTATTCATTGCAAAGCTTGTCTTCTGTTACTAGAGGCTATCTAGTTTGCAACCGCAACATACTATGATTTCTACCCAAACCGGTTTCCTATTTTAAACCCTTGAGAACCATCTATTCCTTAGGGCCCTTGAAGCATGCTTGAAACAAGCTTACGGAAATCAACGTTTTTACGGTTCATTTGACGTCAGTCAAAATAGTTCAAGAAAATTGTAATTGGTATGGCGCTAAACGGAAGTACTTCGTCCTCTCCAGACAGTGATACGCGTTACGGGCGCATGTCATTAACTGTAAAGCAGAGACTAAGCGATTTGGGTTTTTCAGACGACCAAGTTCGCATAGCACTTCAGGCACGTGATTAAACTCTGTACAAAAATTTCGAGCGGTTGTTCGGAAAAAAAATCCTTCCCTTTCGAAATTTCACTCTAAACACGTGATAGTTACACAACAATGATATAGCAAAGGCAACAAAATACCTATTGGCAAAAAGAGCAAGAAGAAATAGTAATAGTGCGCCTGTAAGACCTAAACCGCGTCCAAAGCTACCACAGTTGGTGAAATCTAGCAAGCTACGACCTCGTAGTCCTGTTGGTCAGCGTTCGCATGCTTATGATATGTATGGCATTAAAGGAGATTCATGGCAACCTGCAATGGCAGGTTTGTCGAATAAAATGCAAGTTGGCCCTTTTGGGAGCGATGATGAAGAAGAGCCTTTTATGCAAAGATCTTTTTTAAAATCAAAACAACAAAAAGGTAAGACATTGCGATTACACTCGTCATCTGACCTTTGACTTGTAGAAAATGATGGATCAGCGCCAACATCGTCTAATAAAGAGTCTGTTACAGAGAATAGTAGATCAAGAGATTCCAGAGCAAGTGCAGAAAAGACTAAAAAAGTTGATTCATCTACGAAATCTAAAAAAACTAAAGCACCAAGAACTAAAAGAAGTTTTGCATTGGTTAGAGGTTTCTCTAAACAAAAAAGACGTCGTCACTCTGAGAAAAGAAAGAAGAGATCTTCTACAATCGACTCAGATTTATCATCACATCTAGAGAAGCATGGAGTCTGTAGTGAGGACATTGATGATACAACAGGTTGTTTTACCTTTTTTTCTCTTTTGGACTACTTACACGTGTTAAAGGCGTTACGTCTAATGAAACATTGCAAGCTGTTACTAAAGAGCTTGGTAAGAACCTTAGAGATGCAAACGATAAGATTGAAGAGTTGCAGAAGATGTTGAAGGATATGGAAAGTAAAAATAAGTCACTACAAAAAGAAGTTAAAACGTTGAAATACCAGGTAAAACAAAAGAAAAGCTTAAAAAAATATCTTAGGCATTGTGTTAGGCTAAAACAAGGAGTCGTGAAGACAAAGAAGATAAGAAATTAAATCCTTGGTTGCTTGATTACAAAGAAGTTAAAATAGAAACGATCATCGGTTCAGGAGGATATGGTGTAGTGAGCATGGCCAGCTGGAGAGGTGCAAAAGTAAGCTATAATCTTCTCTTGTTTTTGGAACGTATTGATGAACATAACTCTTCTAAATCTTTTTATTGGTTGCTATGAAACAAATGAAGCTTGGTGGAAGTACTGATAAAGAAGTTGAAGAATTTTGTTCTGAAGCAAAGAAGTTATCGGGATAAGACCTCATCCAAATATAACTACAGTACGTTCATGTCTTCACGCACGTGATATGGTTTTTTTTTTGTAATTTGGGTTTTGTTAGTTCTTGGGTATCACAAAGGATCCTTTGTGCGTAGTGATGGAACTCATAAATGGAGGTGATTTGTATTCAAAGCTTCATAATAAGCAGTTTCAAATGCAACCTGCTGTGGCTCTTAAGGTAACTCGTTGTTCCAACACGTTGTTTATATTGCTTATTTGAGCTTTTAAGATAATGACGGGGGCTGCTGCTGGCTTGCTTCATTTACACACAGAAGGTACGCGATTGAACCTTTGAAATTATGGGAAAATTATTCAATGTTAAGTTTGCCCAGAAACGGTGGAAGACTATTGTTTGATATTTTTTGACGTTCTGTTTTTATTAACTTTTGCATTAGGCGTTGTTCATAGAGATGTACAGCATTTACAGTGGTTTCTCTTTTAAAATTATTTCTGTAGATTGCTGCCCGAAATATTTTATTAACACGTGACTATCAAGTAAAAATATCAGGTATTAAAGCGATTTAGTGCAGTTTTCTAATTTCTTGCAGATTTCGGGTATGCCAGGATTATAGGGATCCAAGAAGAGAGTGTAACAAAGGTGAGAACTCAGAATTTAACAATATAGTTGCATATTCTAATAGAATGTATAGCAAACAGTTGGACCTTGTCGGTGGTAAGTGCAAACGTAAAATCACTAAGACTTTTTCCTTATTTTTTTTAGGATGGCACCAGAGGTATTGAAACAATTCTTCGTTCTCTCTTGTTAATCGCTTCCTTTCTTACAGACAATAATGCCTCAAACTGATGGAAGACGTGTATATAGTAGAAAAAGTGATATTTGGATGTACGCAAAGAACTAAAACAGAGCAACAAGCACAAACTAACTTTCAAAAAGGTTTGGTGTTTTACTTTGGGAAATATTTTATCGTAAGAAGCCATACTACTGGGTTGGCTCGTAAGTACTCTTTCTTATGTCTTACATAGCTATATTTTTTATAAATAACTATGCCTTATTTAGAGATACAAATATACCTGTAGAAGTGTTTCACAGATCATTACAACTTCCTGTTCCTTCAAAAATGCCTGAAATTGCAAGAATAATGACAGCTTGTTTAAATTATAATCCACAACACAGGCCACCTATAGATTTACGTATGTGTTTGATTTATTTCTTAGCACTTTTTTCCAGCTCTCAACCCATTTTACACGTCCGTATTTCTGGTAATAAGACGTGATGAACAAATAAGATTTTAATTTTGTGGCTTGTTACTTAATGCAGTTAAAAAAACGTGACTTAACTATTTTCGTAGTGTTAGACAATATTGGCGGATTGCATACAGATCACTTACTTACAATACCACCAGGAGGTATTGGCACAAAGTTTTAGTGTATTATTTAACAAGTTTTTTTTTTTGATCACATGTCACAATGTGTCATATTGTTAGAGGTTTAACAAAAAACTGAACCCTGATAAAACAGTATTCCTAATTGATCGTAAAGAATCGGTTAATTCATGTACATCAAATAGTAAATGATAGTAATTTGAGAAAACGAGAAAACCACTTCGCTACTAAAAAAAAAAAAAAAAAGTTAACACAAAAATGAAGTGTGCAATGACTTGTAGTCAGTTTATTCTCCATTTGCAATCGCATTTTTTAAAGCTTGGTACACATCCGTATACACCAGAGCCTACAGCATCCCAGCAAGCTCCTTTTGGAGAAACATCGTTAAATTCCTGTTTCAACGCTGCTGCAACAACACCACCATTGTTTCTACTGGTGATTTCATAGTAACACGCTACGTCTTGTGTGTGTTCTGTTGCGTTTTGAGTTAAATACACGACTTTAACGTCGATATTGTAGTATTTTCCGTTAAAAGCTGGTGGGTTAGGCGTAGGGTTCTGGTTTCCATTCAAATAGACTAGCCATCCGTCGTTTGCTACTTTATTAAAGTTTTGTTTAGGACAAGAAGTAGGTCCTTTGTACGCTGCTATACTAGCGATACATAGTACGACAAGAAGTAATGTAATCCCTTGCATGATAAGCAGCTTGTTTCTGTATTACCGGAAGTGTGTGCCAAATTAAGCAAACTTGACTTTTTTGAAATGCTTTTTTTTTACCTCACATTTAAGTCTTATCCCATCGAGTTAGGAATTGAAACATATCGTACTACTTGCGTCACCTGGGCGCATGTAGGTAGGGACAGTCCGACTTCTCCACACAGTTCTATCTTTAAGACTGTATAGGCGAAGTATTTGTTGGTACACAATAGAAGCATTTGTTTCAGATGAAGGTATAAACGCACTTGCTGGCTTAATGGTTCACATTTGTGAGCCAGCGTATTGAAGTACTTAGAAGTGTCATTTCTAACGCATTATACTGAAGAAAGAAAAAACTGAGATTAGTTTGTTTTTTGGTTTTTTTTGTTGTTGTACACTTTTTCTTTACTGTTTGCCTACAATACGTTGCTTAATTTCAAAAGCTTTATCTTCTCTGATAAGCCTTGCTTCTATAGAAGCATTCCAAAAACGTTGATATGATATGTCACCTGGTACAGTCCTACCATCCAAAAAATGTTGCATTTCTTCATCTTCTTCATCATCTATACCTTCATCATCTTCATCATTCTGATCTTTTTCTTCCTCTATCTCATTGTCGTCTTGTACACCGAAGGATCTAAGCGATTTCGATTTACGGGATCCCCCTTTGTAAGAAAGAGTTAAAAAAACGAAACAGCAAAGCAAAATCAAACAGGAATGTGCTTACTTCTCCTTGGTACACCACCATTGTAATCCCCAATTGGCACAAAAGTAACAGATACTAAACTTCCAATATCCCCAGAAACATCTCCATCTCCGGCTACTTCATCTTCATCAACAGGGAGTACCTTGAACTTAAATTTTTCTTGTCTGTTAGCCGGATGTTCGAGAATAGTCCCAGGATACATCTTGATGTGTCATTGTCAAAACAAAAAAAATACAAGTTCCATTACAAAAAGACGTACAACATTAAAAGATCCCATATCTTCTCCATCTATCTTAATCCTAGCAATAACACGTGCAAAATTTGTTGTTATTTTTATAGAATACTCAGTGTCATCTTCGAGCACAACGATATTATTTGCTCCTTTCTTGATGAGTTGTCCTAAAAGGAATGTTTGTCTCTTTGGGTGTTTTTTTGTTAGTTCCTTTGTGTCATACCTGGTATTATCTGTACAGAGCATCCATTTTTCTTCACACTATCGAACATACTGTAAAGCGCTAATAGACGAACTCTAATGGATCTATACATTATATTGAAAGGATATTGCATAATGGAGGTCAAGGCTAAAACGTGAGAGTTAGTTGATAATGTGGATGTTTTTTTCCTTGTCAACAGCTTGGATGTAACGTACCATTATAAAACTTAAAGAATCGCAACAATGTCAATACATTCTCAACAATATCAAGGCTTTTGTTTAGTAATGGTCTAACAATGTAATCGACCAAGAGGTTTATGGCACCAAAACCAAAGAACTTTGTCTTTGCAAAAAAATTAGATCAAACACGTGACTTTGTACAAACTATTATTACGCACAAGGTCGCTAATAGCACCAGCCAAATCAAGAAAAGATAGAAGAACGGGGTATAATTTATTAGTAATAGCAATTCCGAATACGTTAAACAACTAGGCAAAGGCGTTAACACAACTAAATTCTGCCAAAAAAAAAGGAAAAAAAAAAGAAATTACCTGGCAAACCGTCAAGTACGATTTGTAGCAAAGAATGCCCAAAGGACGTATTAAAAATCTCACTATTCCTTTGTAAGGATAGTATAGGAGAATCTTAAATAAGAATTTTACAGACTCTTTCATGTACGGTCCAACAAACTTTGCAGGATTATAACAGCACTTGATAAAAGCCCACTTTATAAAATTAAAAATACTGTCTCCGTATAAATCTAGAAACCTATCAAATCCTTTAAAAAGAAAACAGTCAGCAACTCAACAATAATACAGTTTGTTCAATGAAGTAAAGTTTCATAAGTGTACCCCTATCAATGAACTCAGCGAATGATTTAACAGATTTTAAACCATAAATCAATGGTTTTCCAATGTAGTTTGATGCAACGTGTTCAACACCTCTAACTGTATATCCCAATACTGATCCAAATCCTTCAAAGACATAACCAGTTGCATTCAATATCGGTACACAAACATAATTTGCAACCCCGTCAAGTGTGTACGATAAACCTTTTGAAGCATACCAACACGCATTATAAGCAACATGGCCAACACCACGTGCACCTATCTCAAGATTAGATTTTTTTATAGAAACGCTGCTATCTAATAGCTTACATCTCCATCCGAGGCTTCCCATGTTGTACAAAAGTTTTCCAATAGGTGTAAAGATAAATTTGAACACTTTGTAAAAAAAGTCAGCTGATTTTTTTGATGTTTGTTGTACCTTCAGCTTCAATGTATCCAATGGTATAGAAAAATTTATCAAGAAGCTTTAAAGGAGTCTTCATTACATACCATACTCCATAAGAAATAGACGAGGCAAAGTTAATAAGAGGGTTCAAATAAGAAAGTCCTTTTTTTCTTAAGTAATCCATAACAAGCCAAAAACCATCACTCTCTCTTGCTACCACGTGCGTAAATTATAAATAAAACAAAAGAAAACATCATCACCAAATAATTACAAACTAGACATAATCATAATTATTCAACATACCACTCTGTGCTCCACTGACTGTTTTGTATTCTTCCTTTCGTGGTTTATTCTGTGAATTAAACTTGACACGTATAACGGACTCATAGCCAACATTAAAGTAAGCAAGTACTTCATCATCTTTATCCATAGGTTGGCCTTCATGGGAAAGAGAAGCGATCATTGATAAAGAGACATCTAAGGAAAAAACCAAAGAATAAGCATTTTCTCAGTTAAGTATTGGTTTTGAGCGATTTGACGCCGGTAATGAGTGCAAAGTGGATGAATTGAGACTGTGGTGGGTTTTATGGCGAAACTTACTGTGTTTGTTTGCAATCATTTGCTTTAGATCGCGAACAGTCATAGTGTGCGTAACATCCATCGGGTACGAGTTTCTCCTAGTCTTTATGAAGATTTGAATAGTTTGTTGCTGGTTACACACAATTCTCTTTTAACTCAGTCAGTTACAGTTTAAACGCTTAATGTATATCACTGTACCAATTGTAAAATACTTTCGCTTCGAATAGACAAGTCTTTTAACGTCTGATCGTCTTGACATATCTGACCGTCGTACGTCAACTCTTGTATCTCTAGAAAGCATTTTAGAGGCGTTTAAAGCGTTTCAAAGTATATCAAAGAATACCAGGAGTCACTCCTTGTTTATCCCACAGCTGGTACTTTATACACTGAATATCATCATCAGGACAAAGTATTAACGGTATGGCTTGACCACTTGAAGTGTCTTTTACAAAAATCTGTATCTCTTCGCTAGGCAGATACTCTAACTTCTCGTTTTTTGACATAGCGAAAGCCTTTCTTTGTATAATTTTGTTGAGTTGTGTTGTTTTTACAACATTAACAGAAAAGTATTAAAACCATTACTTGAAAACCGGTTCTTGTGTACAAATTGCACACTTTTGTGAGCTCCTCTTGTTTCGTTAGTGCCTTGTTATGTACTTCCATCTAGTAGAATTGTATTGTACGTAGGCTTTTGTTTGTCATTGACGTGATTTATTTTAGGAAGTGACGTTGCTTTTGTTTATTTTTGACTTGTAACGATTTTTAATATGTAAAAGTTCAAGGGCTTTCAAACACCTGCAATGACAATTTAATGTTGTACATGATAGTGTTTGTAGTTAGTGGTCTCTTGCTCATTTATTTCTTAATGACATACTAAGTCTTGAACAAAATAGTTCAATCGCCTTTGTTTCAATAAACACATGGCTTCATCTCTAAATCGAATTCAGTTACATTAGATACTCCCACGTACTGGCGTTTTCGCTACCTCAATAGACTCAGTGATATTTTAGGTTCAATGTGTTGTACTCTTTAACGTGACTATATACAAATGTGATAGATGTTGGCATAAAGGCGTTAGCTGGGGTCCATCCTATTAATGTAACAGACTGTAGCGTGATAGCGTACTAAGACAACACCAAAATGCCTATGAACCACTAAAAGATCAATTAACAACAAAGAGTTTTATCCGCTAGATTTTCAATGTTTTGAGCAACGTCTAGCAAACATAAAATAAACTAGGTTAAATTAAGCGCTATTAAAAGAACAAATAGAGTCCACTATGCTCACGTGCTCATCTAAACAAGTAGTCTATCTGCCATTCACTATTCTTTTATTTCATTCCCATCAAGTCGCTTAGTGTACTTGCACTTGTTTTCAAATAGAGTAAAGTTTTTTTTGATTAACTTCTTTTCTGTTGCAAGTTTGTCTTTTGTTTTTAATAGTACGAAGCTAAAGTACACTTTTATTTACAAGGGGTGATACAAGATAATAGCGGGATGTAAAAGAGTGAAAAAAAACAACCCAAAACCTCATTATTAGCGAGGAAATCTGTGAGTATTTTTTTGTTGTTTTTTCAGGTTGTTTTGTTTTGAGAATTTTCTGGTTTTTCTTTGTCGTTCGTTGAAACCTTCTTGGTGGCTTTGTGTACAAAGGACAATAATCTTTTTTTTTAGGCTTCAATAAGTACTTCAGAAGGCGTAATAGGCTCTTCAACCGCTAGAGTCTCATAGTTTCCTTTCTTTTTTTTTGGTTTCTTTGTGAGTTGTATTTCTTCTTCATCATCTTCGTCGTCATCATCTTCAATATTCTCTTCCTTTTTACCAATGATAGACTCAGTTGATTTATTCAATAGTAATCCTTTAGGCTTTGTGATCTCAATCTTAAGCAATGAACGGACAGCTAGAAAGAAACATAAGCCTACGCGAACACTAACGTCAAAAAAAAAAGCGATTGGCTTCAGCTGAACCCAAAAACTTGAGAGTATTCAGCTAACAGCGAACACCATAACGTGCATGCACGTTCAAGAAAAAGGAAAAAATGCTTCGATTCACGTACAACCACGACAAATTGGGCATTTGTTTGTTTGATGACGTAATGCTTCAGCACACTCGTGACAGAGGCACATATGACGACAAGGAATAACAACAGTGTTTCTTGGATTTGTAATACAAATAACACACTCTTCAGATGTCTCACTATTGCAAAAAGGAAGTAAGTACATTAATAAAGGCAAAGAGATACTTTTAATCCAAAAAAATTTTCAGACAATCCAAAGAAAAATGGCTTTCGAAATACCAAACAAAAATCGGTTAATTGGATTTTTGGTTGCGTACCGGCTCTCATCTATACCAAAAATATCATGAACAAGATAAGACATACCACGGTACTATAATGGGTAAGTTACCAGTTATTGCAAGTTTCATAAAAGAGCACAAGAGCGTTTTTTTTGAACTTCCATAAAAAAACATAAACTCTAAATTTCGGTTTTTGTACCTGAATTTTTTGTTTAACAGCCTTAATCTCTAGTGTATCATCGGCACATTTATACAATTTAGCTAACGTAGCTTGTGATTGAACATGAGCTGATTTAGCGGTTACTAAGGCGATAAAAAGTTAATAAAAAAAGTCCGGAAGCGGTACAGTGACGTTGTGGGTACTTTTATGATTCTCTAGAAAAAAAAAAACTGCAACGAGATAACCCATATGAGATGCGTAATTATTATAACCATCATCGGGGAAAAGAAAGCACGCGTAAAATTATAGTGGTTTTTTGGGGTTTTTGAGTTTTTTGTAGAGCAACATTCTTTTTTGGACACGTACCGGCTTCTAACATTACAACAACTGGATAAAACTTTTTCTCCTCATCGACATCCAAATCCTCGTCGTTAGGGAATAGAGATATGTCTAATTGGTTTTTTGTTGATGATGTATACGTTTGTGTAAGTCCTGTCTTGAAAAAAGTGCCGTCTGGTGTTCCGGAAGCAGATGTATACCTTTAAGGATGAGTTAGAAGACATTTAGAACAATTTTTACTTTCTAGCGAAAAAAAAAAAAGTGTTGTAACTGTTCTAAAAAGGGTATTTGAGCGTGAGTGTATTTAATTGTGCGTAATTTAGACTTTGTATCGCGCGTAAAAATACGAAGCGGAAAATACCAATGAAACGTCATTTATCGCTTCAAAAAGCGTTAATTTGATACGTACGCTATCGCTTGAGTTTTCTTGTCTTTCGTTTCCTTTGCCAGATAAAAAACACGAACTACACAATCAACAATGCTGTCGAATGTAAATTGTAGATTATATACGCCATCTTTGTCTGTAGGCAGCAGTTTTAACGACCGCTTGTTTAAATTAACGGGTGACTTCACTGTAACAGTCTTTTCGACCGGCGGGGTCATGTTTTGGAGTGGTCCTTGCAGATACGCGACATCCTCTGGTCGCATGAAAATATCGTCGCCAGATAGAAATCTGCCACCCCCAAAGAAAAAGCCAGCTTGTGTGTTAAAGAAGAAGCTATTGTTTTGCCTTTGCTCCTCATCAGCCTGATTCTCCTCTTCTGGGTCTTCTAATGGCTGAAGACGTTCATCTTCGTTTTCGTCGACTTCCTCCTGTTGGCTGTAACCCCTGTGCCCACCAATACCCATCAAAGCATCAAAGCACCTTTTAGTTCGCTATCAACACTTAATATTTTTGGAGTACAACGCCTTGTGTGGTTGCTTAGCCCTTTTTTTTTGTGGAGAACTTGGGAGAGAACGTCTTAAGTTTTTTTATTTTTTGCAATGTCTGTCAGTACAATACACTATATTACACCCTTCGTACAGTTGTTTTTATGGTACTTTACCAAAAAAGCAAGAGGCGTTGTCGATAAATGACGAATGAATGCACTGAATGCTTTAACGACATCTCATACGCACGTATAACGCGACACGATACTTCTCTTTATGTTCTTCAGCGTTTTTCACCATAGTTGGAATTCGCCGTTCCAAACAACAGAAACTGCTGGTTATGTAAACTTACGTCACCTCATACAGCACCCTAAGCCAAAAAGCCCTAAAGGAGAAAACGTGTCATATCTCGTGTTTTCACAATTGTACCACAATGTAGCCCTGTTGATTGCTAAGTTCCTTATAACTACGCATTACAATGTGAACGTGAGCATAAGGCCAATGATTTTAAGTGTCAAAATGTAGTATTTTTTCACAAAAGTTTTCGCAATGTCGGTTGACACGCTTGTTCCAAATACGAGGTTAGGAAAGATGTTTTTTCAACATAAACACTCTAAAACTGTTGTCTAGGTATAAAGATAAGGTATGCATAGTTACAGGAGGCACTAAAGGCATAGGAGGAGGTGTAACAAGGTAAATAGTTTAACAAACGCTTTAGACGCTATAAAACATGTATTTAACGTTAGTATTAACTGTTTCGTAGAGTATTTGTTAACGCAGGCGCAAAAGTTGTATTCTGTGCAAGAAACGAGAAAGAGGGTAAGGCACTACAAGAAGAGCTGAATGCAAAGGGTCATGGTGAGGCTTTTTTTGTTAAATGTGATATCTCGGATATGGCTCAAGTAGAGAACCTCATAAAGGTGACAGTGGAGAAATACGGGCAGTTAGATTGCCTAGTCAACAACGCCGGTTGGTACGTCTTTAAACTAATCTCGATTTTTTGAAAATACACGTAACAAAACCAAAAACTTTTTGGCTTGTATTGTACCGCTTTGAAAACGTGCGATATTCATTTGGTCACGTGTTACCCTTTTTAAAAACTTGCAGTTTAGTATTCTTATTCTTCATTTTATTAGGCATCCACCTAATAGCCCTATTGATGGATTCAGCATTGAGGTGAGTATACTATGGAGTCTTTTTTTTGGTTGGTTTAATCTCACGTTTTTTTGGTTTTTAGGACGCACGTAGTTTGTTTGAGTTGAATTTCTTCAGTATATTCGTTGCGTGTAAACATGCTTTACCTCATTTGCGTAAGACAAAAGGAAATATTATAAACATGTCGAGGTACAGCAAGAAAAGTAAAGCGAATTTTTTTGTATCACAAAGAAAAACTCCAATGACTTTTATTTAATAGTTTGGTTGGCTCAATGGGTCAAAAAGGCGCCGTCACATACGTAGCAACAAAAGGAGCTATCATATCATTTACAAAAGTCCGTATTCGATACCACAATGGTTAAAGTTGATTGATTTGTCTCGTTGTTTAGGCACTTGCAGTTGATGAAGCGCAAAACGGAGTGAGAGTAAATGTTGTATCACCTGGAAACATTATGACTCCATTATGGGTACTGTCTATAATATGAGCCATATTTATATCTATTGATACTATAACCAGGAGACAAACGCTGCTAAGACTGCAGACAAGGACGCAACAATTAAGTCTGGCGAACGGTAAGACAAACAACCTTCCTTTTTTTAAATTGTTTTACTTACTGGTTTTTGTTTAGGGCTCAGCACATGGGTCGTATGGGTACTATCATTGAATCTGGGAAACTATGTCTGTTCATTGCAGCCGAGGTACAGGAATTAAAAAGAAACGAGTGGTATCATAATAACCTAATTCTGATTGAAAATAGGCAACATTCACTACTGGGGTTGATCATATTCAATCTGGTGGCGCTGAACTCGGATATGGTCAAAAGTGCACCTTGACAGAATGGTAGAGGAACATAATAAAAGTACTACTAGCGCACTGAGCACTAAGCATAACGCACAATAAATAAAAAAGGAATTAAGTCCTATTGAATTTCTTTACTGCTTTTTTTTTTAACTTCTTTGTACAAATTAGCCTTATAGCCAAGCTACAGGCCTTGCTAGCTTCGCTTCTGCATTACCTTTACTAGAAAATCCAGTACCTTAAAAATAGTTAGAATGACATTGTTTGTCAAAACAAACTTCCGGAAGAGAAAGAAAATAACATGTTTTCTTTGATGACTAAATTGTGCCGAATGAAACAGCTTTAGTTACCTGCAGTTTTGAGCCATATAATATCACCTTCTTCTATTTTCTTATTGGTTACAGGGTCAATACCTTCCGGAAGTACGAACTTGTCTATAACGTTCTTAAGCATAACTTCACCCGAAGGTTTAAGTAATCCTATTTTTTGACCATTCTTTAATGTTTTATTCGATAGCGGGCATTGATATAATCCAGCAGTAATAGGACCATCATTTTCGTCTTTTGGTACAGGTGTTAGATGTACTTTAATCAAATCCTTTAACCTACGAAACCATCACGATGGCAAACTTCAAAAACATAAAAAACCAGAATTTATGATTTTTTGCTTTCGGTTGTTGTTTTGGCTTGTTTTTGGGTTTTATGATGTACGAAGATTACTATACCTTAGCGGTTTACCACACATTGGATCTACTGTCTTTTTTGAAGGTTTCTTAATAACTGTAGTGACTGCATCTGGTGCTTGTGAAGGTAACCAAAAATTATGCTTCAAATTTGCTTTTTCCTACATGACACCTCATTAGATTACTCTATAAATATACCCAAATATATGTGGATAAAGATTACGAAAACCAAATAACAAGAAGCGTCTACACAAGCTTGAAATTTGATGTTTTTTGAAATTTCGAAAAAAAAAAAAGGCAGCAAGGTCTTACAATCGTTTTCTTCTTGGCCAAGCCGATCATTGATCTCTCAAATGCTGCCACTTCCTTAGCTTCTTTAATATCTTCTTCTTGCTCACGTTTGGCCTGAAGAAAAGTTAGGTGTAATCGGCAAATCTAATTTTCAGGCGTTTTTATGGTTTTATCGCTTTGGACGGTTGTTTATGGTATAAAATGGCGTTGACGTACCCTTGCAGCCTCTTTTTGCAATTTGTATGCTTTAAATTGTGCTTTAATTTGTTTTTTTTGTTCTAATAGGCTCTCGTAGATACAGCGTTTACAGTAGATGAATCCGTAAGGGCTAATAATGAGTTAAAAAATGTAAAACAGCTAAAATTGAGTAATTAGCGTATTGTACCTGGCAAGAGGCGTAATTACAGGGTTTATACAGAGAAAACAGCATTCAAACGGTTTTTGCGAGTCTGAACCCAAACGCTTTATATGAGTGAGCAATTACGCCAATACGTATTTATAAACAATAAAACGCATACCTCAGCCAAAGTTCCGTTTTCTTTGGCAACGAGTCTTCTCTCATGGTATGTAAACACAGAACCATGGTTATTATTGCGTGAGTGCTTACTCATTATAGCCAAACAGTACAAAGAAGCAACCTCAACCGTTAAAGCGGTCAACTTTGTTATTCACGACGTATTTCCTCTCTACAGTCCAAATAAACAATTGCTTCTTCGCACTTAGTTTGATGAAATGCAGGCGTGTTTTGAACTGGGCCAACTGCCCTCATTCGAAAAGTTTTACCTGCCACGATTCCACGTTGGGTCACGTGACATAGAACCAGCGCAAATTTGTAACCTTGCTATAAACTTAACTGTTCGTTCAATAAAACACGTGACTGAACTTTCTAACGACAATCATGGCTTCAACAACATCACGAGCCCTATTTACGCTCATTCTAGCTACCATTGTCATTTCATCAGAAGTAGTAAACATACCAGGTTTAGGTATTATAGAAGGTACATCTGATGACACCCATAGATCTTTCAAGGTACATAACGCGCCGTTTAACTTTTGGCTAAAAATTACAATAAATAGGGCGTACCATACGCTGCTCCACCAGTAGGCGACCTTAGATGGGCTAATCCAGAGCCTGTACCAGCATGGCAACCTTCCATATGGGATGGAACGTTTTATAGGCCAGGTTGTCCACAATCATGCTATTTGCCTCCACGTGCGCTATTTTTGTTTTTTCTTCGCTTGACTGTTTTTATAGACACTTGCCCTACAGTGCAGAGTGAGGATTGCCTTTATTTGAACATCTTCACACCGTTGGATATCCAAAAACCGGCACCTGTGATGATATGGATACCAGGTAGGTATCGTTTAAAGTAATACCAACACTAATGATTTATTACCAGGTGGCAATTTCCAGCAGGTAAACAGTGCCCAGTAGTTTTTTCTCGTGTACTAAAGTTATTGAAAGGGAACATCTGGAACGACTCTTTATGATGGTAGATTCATTGCAAATACTACTGGTGTCATAGTGATTACTATAAATTATAGATTGGGTGCCTTGGGATGGATAGCGACAAAGGATACGCTAAAGGTAAACAAGACAAACGATTTGTTTTTGAGCTAATTTAAAACTTTACAGGGTAACTACGGTTTTCGTGATCAAAGGCTCGCTATGAAATGGGTGATTAAAGTACGCTATTGTGTTGTAAAATATCTAATTAAAATATAGAACATTGCAGCGTTTGGAGGTAACCCAAGTGACATAACAGTTGTTGGACAGAGCGCAGGTTGGAGGAGCTTTTTTTTTTTTTTTGAGAAACTTTGTTGACAACGACTAGGTGCAAGTTCAATAGCTGGACATTTAACTTCTCCTTATTCAAGAGGTCTTTTCCAAAAAGCTATCATTATGAGTAACCCTGTTACATTACCTATGAAGTACGTCAGAAAAAGAAGAAAAAAGAAAGAAAACCTTTTTGATCAACCTGTTAACTCCAAAAAAAGGCCGTTGTCTCGTATTCAAGAGGATGGCGCTACTTTTCTGGGATTCCTTAAATGCGAAGACAACATTGAGTGTTTGCGAAGCAAGGATGTTGCGGATATTGTTGCTGCTGAAGTCAAGTTCAACAAGGATACTCTTCATGACGTTACTCATATTCTTGAGCTGTTTTATCCTTGGACAATAGCAGTTGATGGAGATGAAGTGCCTCAGGACCCTTATTACGCTTTTCTATCAGGAAACTATCATAAAATTCCTACTATCATTGGTGATGTCAGTGAAGAAGCAGTACCGTTTATTTACCTGGTAATACTTCATCTACTTTTTTTTTACCAACTTTTCAACAAATTACGTATTGGCCTTGGTAATATTATCACGTGCTATTTCTTCTCGAAACAAACATATTTCTTGTTAATGATAAGTTGAGTTTGTGCTATCCATAATTCTAATGTTACTGTTTAGTCTCTTAACTTTACTGTAAACGATGCTGAAGTACGTCCTTGCTATTTTTGTTTACATCGCCTAACTGCTTGTTTAGTACGTTGCTGGATTGACAGCAATATTTGGACTTGATGCTGCTAGAGTTCTTGAGAAGTACCCACCAAAACCATTTGTTGGAGATAAGAGGCCACAGTTAGCCAAACTTGGTACTGATTATATTTTTGCTTGTTCACAACAAAATGCAACAAGTGCTATTGCTTCACGTTCTCCTGGTCAAGTATACTATTATGAGGTACCTCTAAAATCGCTGTAATCTAGTACAAACTAATACCTTGTAGTACGCACATCCACTATCATTTGATGCCTGGGGACCAAGGTGAGAATCACATGCTTTAAGAACAATTTTGTTGTTAAGATATTTTTCATAGGTATACTCATTGTATTGGTCACGTGTGTCATGGCGCTGAACTCCCAATACTATTTGTGAGCGAAAAAACCTAGTTTCTTGTTGAACTTACCTTC
Organism: Trichosphaerium sp. ATCC 40318; assembly: GCA_038496445.1. Classification (NCBI taxonomy): domain Eukaryota; phylum Discosea; class Flabellinia; family Trichosidae; genus Trichosphaerium; species Trichosphaerium sp. ATCC 40318. Next base: position 16,703 of record JALMLS010000030.1, on the reverse strand, counting down.
TGTTAGCATAGTGCGAATCTTGTTCCAGCTGTTGGATTCAACTTTACAAAGATGAAGATACCCTTTCCAAGTACGCGATAAGCTTCGTATAGTCAGTTTTTATGGACACTTAAAACTCTGGCGGAACAATTCCGATAGTTAAAAGAGCTCATAGCAGTATCTGACCCCAAACTCAGTTTTTTTTCTTCAAATGTTGTGAATTAATTGAGACACTTAGAAACCTTGTAACGTATTTTGGCAATTTCATAATAAGCGGAAACCCAAATAAACCTATGCCCGTTCCATTAGAATGGCCACTATTCAACGAAGGACAAAGACCAGCCATTGTATTCGATACACCACAAGTATCTTTGACAAGTAGTACGTTTTTATATTGTTGTATTTGTTGATTTTTTTTTCTAATATCGTTTTTCAAAGACTGGAAGAGTGACACGTGCAGAAGTTTGTTTGATGAAATTGGGTACCATCATGGATACTAGATTACATTTATAAGCAAATAAAAAAGATAACTATCTACCCTTTTGGCCTAGAAAACTGACTTGGTTAAACACAACTTTTACGTTATTGCATGAAGGTACTTTCTTTGCTAGTAGGCTTCACATATCCTCAAACTGAGTAACCGTTACTTTACTGTATTGATATAGGGGCACCTTGCGTTGACTTTTTTATTTGACAGCGCAGTTACCTTAGTACTAATTGCAATTTGGTTTCTGTGACTTGTTCTTTTTCTGCATTGATTCTAGAAACTATTTCTTTGCGTATCTTCTTCAGTTCAGATGGATTATCATCTGATCAATCATACATGTCAAATCCAGTGCTATTACCAAATCTATCATAGTGATAGTATGCTTGATTCACGCTTCTATGATTATACTGTGTTTTTATCGTCCAGTCTTCGTACCATTGACAAAAGCTTGTTCTGATACCATTTTCAAAATGTTGTATAGCATTAATTGCCCACTACTAACGTCATGCCAGAACTTCCATTCACCTTGTTTTTTCCCATGTATAAATGGGCATGTTGTCTTGATTCTACCTTTCTCATACCACCTCTTTAAGACACCATGAATTGATCCATTAACATGATTACATTCGAAAGACAGTTGGCCATTCTGATACCACTTCTTGGATAAACCTTGCTTAACACCATCTTTGAGAAAACTGTCATATAATACTCTGCCATTATCATGATACTCTATTATCTTGCCTTCTTCCTTTCCTTGGTCTGCAATGCAGTCATATTTTAGTTGCCCGTTTGTATGCCATTCCTTCCACTTGCCATCGATTTTGTCATTTACCATAGTTGACTGCATTCTTATTTGTCCATTTTCGTGCCACTCTTTGTATTCACCATGTTTCTTAGAACCTGAAAGTTATTGGAATATTGTTTACCGTTTTTAACACTGTTAACTTGTCTGTATATTAGACACACTGAACCATCTTTGAGGTACTCTTTGCAAACACCAGTATTCCAGTACTCTTCCCTTATACTCCCGTCATCGAACCAACGAAGCCATACGCCTGTTCTCTCAAGAGATGTCGTAAAATGAGTGCTAGTTGCAGCCTTTTTTGATAGATTGTGGTATTTTTAACATGTAAAATGATATACTTGTATGTAAAAAGAGCATATTAAGCCCGTACGCACCCGTAATAAGCATTATGATTAAAGATACGTTGTGTAGGAGATGTTGTAACGCTTGTGTAACTAGTTAAATCTTGTTTAATTAACTGAACGATTAAGCTGCTAACTTAAAACACGGCACAGAATTAGTATGGAGCCTTCGCATAGCAATAATCCATGAAGATATAAGTATAAGTAATCTGAGTGATCACGTGACACATGTATATGACACGTTGCAACTATGAAGAAAGTGGCGCGAAAGAAAAGCTATAAACTTAAGAATGATTCAAGAATTAAAAAGTATGTCAGCCTGTAGGGCATGTTGTAGCTCAGGTAAGGACAGTTAACTTTTATTGTTCTCATGTATTATTAAAATACTAAGTGGGCAGTTATCGGCTATAGACGGATAAAGTTCAAATAGTAGCCAGTTAAAACCAGCTAAAGTATCTTATCAAAAAGTACGAAGACTCTTTGTTACAAATTCAAAGGCATTGAAATTACATGTCTCCATTTTTCATAGCCGATGGCTAATCTGTTTCGAATATTTGTGGCTGGCTTTAGTTGGAGGACAAGCAACAATTGACTTTTCACAAGAAAGATTCTTTAGCACGAAATTTCGTGTGGTTGTATCCAGCACGCTTGTTGGATGCTCGTGCAGTTTTTAAGTACAACCGTTTTTCTGTGGTTCATGACATTAAACTACGTTACTTCAAAACAACCCAATCTGTAACCAATTATGGTATAAATAACAAAGTTAACATAACTACTGAACTAAAATCCGACCTTAGACCCAGATTTAGTACATGGTCACGTTTTTTCGTAATTAGTTCCAAATAAACGCTAGTGCCGAGCGCTACTTATTCAAGATTACAACAATGAAGAAGTGGAAGGAGGGAGGTAGGCAGTTTCTTGGCGTTAAACAAAAGAAAGGAAAAAAAAAACGCTCAAAGCCTACTGATGTATTTGATACTCCTTCTAATACCATGATGACGCCGAAAAACAGCCGCTCACCCACTTCTGGACGTCCCACGCACGGTGTGAAGGCGCTACCACGTGCACCGAAAAATAATCAGCCAGCAATATCCAATAAATCGTCTTCTTCTACGCTCTCTATTCACGAGGATGAAGAGACTTCAATGGATTCTCAATCTTTGAGAAAAGAGTCTCAAGATAGTTCAGGAAATGTTGAATGGTCTGGTGGTACTCAAAGAACGAGGTACTACAGCGCACGTGACGTTTATATTTTTTAAGTCCGTTTTTTTTTTGCAAGTGTCTTGCTTTTTTTCTTCGCGCTCATGCCATACTTTTAGGAAAGCGTCTATTCATCCTGGTACGGGTTTTGGTGTTGATGAGTATAGTTTAATAATATTTATTAAATAAACTTTCGTTAGGGCTTGTCGCATACGCTTTGAATCAGAAGAAACAAAGATACAGACTCGCTGCTAGATTATCAAAAAGTGCGTTCGTGAAATTTCGATAAAAAAACAAATAATTTTTTTATGATCTTGATTTACCTTTATTTTATCATTTTATACATTAATAATCATAACAATAGTAAACGGAACATCAAAATTTAAAATTGGTGGAAGTAGGAGTAATGATGATAGTGTACTAGCGTAAGTTTTCGTTTTGAAAAAAAAAAAGATTGTTCTTCAATTGTTTGTGAAAGGGTTATGACATGGGATATTTTAGAGATCGGCGTCGATCAAGGACTATTGGTAATCTTGTGGCTCTACCTAGTGATGAGGATTATTTATTTTTACCAACAATGTCACTTGAACAAAGTAACGACTTTTTCCAAATTTTTTGACCTTTTTTTTTTTCTTTTCTTTTTTTCACTTTCGCGCTTTCCATGCTGACTGTCTCACTTTGTTTACAGAACAAACACAGTACGGCTCATTATTCGAAGGATACGAGAATTATCAAGAGTTATTGGCTTCATTTTCACCAAAGGAGCTGAGAGAATTACAAAAAGTTAACGATGCTTACTACCTTGGTGGTGAGGAACCTCCAGCAAATCTAGAGGAGTTATATGAACAAGCAAAGTCCTTAAAAGTAGGACCAGATTTGCAACCAACATCGCCATTGAGACCGAGTGATATAGTTCGTAATCGCATACATTTAAAGAACGCTGCTGCTGGAATAATAGACGAAGAAACAGAATCAGGATCATCGGGTTCAAAAAAGAGTTCTCCGAAAAGACCACCTCGAAATTGTTCACCAGTATCAAGTACTGTTCTTATCCCTTTTAACCTGTTTCTCATCTGATTAGGGAGGAAGAAGTCTTACGCTGGTATATTCTCAACACCTGATTTGTTCACTCCTCCAGACGTTAACGTTGAAAAACAAAAACTTACTGGGACTGAAGCACCTCAAATTGATAAGAGCAAGGATAAAGATTATATGCTAGAGATAGAAAAACTAGAAAAGAAATTAGCTAATTTAAAACGTGTCAAGAGACTCTTAAAACAGAAATTGGATGCTTCAGAGGATGCTAGGATGGTACTAGTCAAAGAGCTAGAAGAAGCAGACGCCAAACTAGAAAAAGAAAAGCCAGACGCACAAGCAAAGACCCTTCGTAAGAACTTGTTTTTTTTGTGTTTTCGATGAAGGTATCCTTATTTTTTTGGCTGATAATGATCCCCTAGGTGAAAGCGCTTATTGGTTTATGGAAGGAGACCAAGTAAAGATTTCATCTGAGATTGGGAAGGCACGTGATAATTTCTTTATCACGTGATTTTGTTGGTTTTTTGTGTTTTTGTGTTTATGCTTATTGTTGCGATATTAGGGTGACTATAGTACAGTTTATAGGGCACAATGGCGTGGTGCAATTGTACGAGGATAGACATGTGTTGAGAGATACGTTTTTTATTAAACTAAGAAAATAGGTTGCAGTAAAGAAGCTTCAGTTGCAGATAGATCAAAATAAGTTAAAAGAGTTCAAGAGCGAGGCTATCACACTTACTAAACTACGTCCTCATCCACAGTACGCAAAACTAATTACTTAAAAAGATCTTGCTAATTAATGCTAGTGTCCTTCAAGTGCGCACTATCAAGTCACCTAACATTACTTTTCTGATATTGAAACTTAGTTTTTTGGATTGGTTACAAACCCTGTTTGTCTTTGTACAGAATTTGGTGAGTTCCTTTACATTCCTACTTAGTACATACCTAACCTATTTTGTTTTTTCTTTAGTTCAAGGCGGTAGTCTGTTAGATATTATACAAGACAAGGATTGTACAATAGGTGGAAAGCAAATCGTAAAAATAGTAAAGGTACAGAAACAAAGCTACAAAACATAGAAACTTACTTTCTGTTTAGGGAACTGTATCAGGAATGGTAAGGAACAAAAACCACCTTATATCCAAAATATATATTAACCAAAAAAACTCATAGATGCACTTACACGCGGAAGGGATCGTCCACAGGTACATTCCATTTACTGACTATGTGTATTGACTTTTTTTGTAGAGACCTGGCTGTACGTAAATCAAGTTGATTCGCTCAGTATTTTATCACTTTACTTAACTCAAGTGCTCTTATTCTTGTTTTTTTCTTACTGTTTCATTCATCTAGTGCCGTAATATTCTCGTATCAGCTGAATGCAATGTAAAAATAAGGTAAGATTGATCTTTTCTTGCAAACTGCATTCAAAAACTCACTTTGTGCAAAGCGATTTCGGATATTCTCGTTCCCTAGTCGGAGGAGGAGATGATGCCGCACATACAACACAAGCAGAAGGTCCAGTGAGATGGTACGAGTCAAATGATAATTACGTCAAGCCTATCTAACCTTTATACTAAACAGGATGGCACCAGAGTGTATGATTAAAACTGGAAAATCAGGAAGGATTTATAGTAAAGTACGACAATACTTATATCCTAAAAAATGATAAAAACTAAACACGTAAATATAGAAGAGTGACGTTTGGATGTTTGGTGTTGTCTTGTACGTGGTTTACAAATTGTGTTCTAGTGTTGTTGATGTTTACCTTACTGTTTGTTTCAGATATGAATTATTCTTCCGATCGTTGCCGTACAAGGACTACTCTTCTCAAGAGGTCGCAATTTTAGTATACTCAAACAAGCTCAAGCTTCCTCGGGTTCATTTTTCGCCAATACAAGAAGTTCAAAACTCATGCTTACAACATAATCCAAATGATAGACCTGGATTTGCTGATATTTGGCTAATGCTAAAGACAATGCACGCATCACAATTGTCGCCTATATTACCTCCGATGTAAACCTGTAAAAAAGAAAAAAAATAGTCTGGGCACAAAGCTCACGCACGTTGTTAACATTATAAAATAAACAGCCACATGCAAAAGCGTACAAGTGCGTTTACAAGTACCAAGAAATAATTCAGTGAATAATTTGTAAAAAACGCGTAAAGCGTAGGGAAAAAAAAATAAGTCTTTGGAATCGGCTAAAAACACTTTCAAAAAGTATGGCAAGTGCATAGAAGCAAAAACGGATGCATGCTGCAGGACTTGAACCTGCGCGGGACGAATCCCATACGGACCTTAACCGTACGCCTTAACCACTCGGCCAAACATGCCTTAACACACTAGATAGGCGTTTTGGTGCGGATTCGATACCCAAAAAGCAGCCTAAAAGTGCTACCTTGTTTTACCCCGAATTTCAAATCAATTTATAGTACATTGTTATTGTCATATATGTAGTTATCTGAGCTTCTGTGCTTCCTAAAATATCATTAATCCTTTTTGAAAGTCCTAGAAGCCTATTTTTCTCACCTCTTTCCTGAAACGCTTATTGTAGCATCTTAACATGTTCATGTATTAAACAGATTTAACTATTTACTACAATTATTTGTAAAGGACATAGCCTATAATTTATTGGCAGTGTTAGAACTTTACAAGATACAGAGAATTCTGATTTTATTGCTATTTTAAAAGGAAGTTAATGACTGATCGCTCATGATTGTAAGACAACACGTGATTACTATTATTTAACCTTTTCAAAGTCCGTCAACGTTAGCGGACACACAATAAACAAGATACGTCCACTACCACTCGGTCCCTAGTATGCTTATACCTCTTACATGATCATGACCACTATTAATGCGATAACCTCATCACAACGTGAATATGCTTAATTATTTTGTAAGCTAAATGAGCGGACTTTAAAAACCTAAGTTTGAAGCAACTACTCATCCTGTTCTGGCGTAGCCGTCGACCAATTCGACAAATTGGATCAATAATTCCATTGAATTGTGTCACGTTATGCCTCTCGAAAACAGCTACTCAATTATGTACAACATTCATAGTAACCAGGTAACTATCCAAGAAAACCAACACTTTTCTGAAGTTCTCGTACATTCTTTGTGCTTTCATACTGTTTGTTTTGAAACAAATAAGTAGACGTTTTAAACTGAACTTTGAAAAAGTGCAAGTTTCAGGTATTTCATCACCTGTATTGCATTAAAAAAGGCAGTGTTTCCTGCTCCAAATGATTCAAGCTGAAAAACTGAAGTCGCGACTTCCCCACAAAATAGCAGATCACTGCCTACAGGGTTTGATAGAAGGAAAGACGAAGCAATTTCCAACCTAATCTGCAAAGTGAAAACAGACAATTTAAATGTTGACACGCCAGAATTACAATGTAGCAAACCTGCACAACCACAGTATGTGTGCTTTTAATAACAACGTTTCTGGACTTGATTTTAATAAAGAAAATACTATGTAGTGGGGGATTTGAAATTCGGGGTAAAACAAGGTAGCACTTTTAGGCTGCTTTTTGGGTATCGAATCCGCACCAAAACGCCTATCTAGTGTGTTAAGGCATGTTTGGCCGAGTGGTTAAGGCGTACGGTTAAGGTCCGTATGGGATTCGTCCCGCGCAGGTTCGTCCAAAAAGAGAAGCCCAAATAAGGCCGATAGGGCGGGTGACTGTTCTTCACTTTGGAAGTTCCTCAAAACTAACCATTCTATTCCCGATTGATTCTCATCTCCTGTAATGGGTAAGAGTCTTATGTTCCAAGTTCGTTGATTATACGGCCTCTTTGGATAGAATAATACACTATTAAACTGTGTCTAAAAAGTTAAGACAAGTATAAATGTAAGGCAATAAAACGTGATAATTAATTGTTTATTTGTTTTATGCCATTAATATAAAAAGAAGGAGGGTTTAGTCTATCTATATTACCATTAAAGTGCCAATTACGGTCCATGCCTTCTTTTAAACCTTTTGAATAAATGCAGTGTTGCTTGAGTTGTCCATTAACATGCCATAACTTACTTTCTCCTTCAATAGCACCACTAACATAAAACCGATGCTCATGAATTTGTCCATTTTCATACCATCCTTTGTACTCTCCATGGAGCTTTCCGTTGACATAAAAGCACTTTCTAGTCAATTGGCCATTCTCTAACCAATTTCTTAGCTCCCCATCCTTTTTACCATTAGTATAATAACACACTTCTTGTATTCCTCCTGTTTCAAAAAACTCAGTATGTCTTCCTTCTTTCTTTCCATTTACATAAAACGATTGTATCATCACTTGATCACTAGAGAAGTAAAACTCCTTGTACTCACCTCCCTTCTTACCATTGACGTAATGACACGTGATCCATACATTACCATCACACTCATATTTTTTATACTCTCCATGACGTTGGCCATGAACCAAACGCTCTTCTTGAACAACTCTCCAGCCAGGATAAAGATTCCTTTTATGTTCCTTGTGTCGGACACATCGAAGCCATTTACCGTGTTTCTTCAAATTATCATCATAGCGAGTTGTAGTAGCAGTGTGTTTTGAAAGAAGAGGCCAAACCAAAAAAACATCCAAATCAAGCTCTATTATATCAAGTTGTAGCTCTAATGGAAGCTGTAGAAGGTAATTACATGAATTTGTACTCTTGGTTCTCTACAGAGAGTCAATAAGATATGTAGGCTATCTATTTACAACTACGATGTACCTGGGTCATCTTATGGTGTTGTTACGGCGGATTCCACGGTTAAATACAGTCAAAAAATGTCCATTTTGAAAAAACCCGTAAATACCTGCAGACATCTTCACAGAACGCGTGAATGGTGTTAAACCACGTTTTCCTTTGCGTCACGTGATCAATTACTCAAGTAGCGTGATTACGTATTGAGAGGTAGGTCAGTACGGTGGTACTCGCTAGCAAACAGTCTTAAAGAAGTTGGGCTGAATTAAGCGTGGTTTGTTAAGTGTGATGAACAGAATAGCATAAATACAGTCCTATAGTACAGCAACATGGTATTACTTACTATACTAAAGAAACTAAAAGCAAAGGAGAAGGATATGCGTATCTTATTTCTGTACGCTTAGTTTATTATTTTCTGTATGTGAGGTTACCCTGACGATTATTATGAAGCGGTTTAGATAACGCGGGAAAGAGTACAATAGCTAAAAAATTAAATGGAGAGGATATTAATGATGTAAGCCCTACGCTTGGTTTTAACATCAAAACTGTAGCATACAAGAAGTACGCGCTTTTTTTTTGTCTGAAATGTCAAATTACACTTTCTAAAACCAATACCGGTTTTACAACTACCAGCGCACGTATTAAGCGCTACATAGATATAAATTGAATATTTGGGACGTTGGCGGTCAATCATCCCTACGCGCTTACTGGCGCAATTACTTTGGCGCTACGGATGGGTTTGTATGGGTTGTAGACTCTGCAGACATCGAGCGCCTGGAACAAACAAAACAACAGCTTCACGCACTTCTTCAAGAAGAGGTACTTGGAAAGCGCTTTAATCGCTCAAAATACGCCTAATATACGTCTTAACAACTATTAGAAACTAGCAGGTGCAACTCTTCTAATTCTGGCAAACAAACAGGATATTAAAGGCGCTTTAAGCCCAGAGGACATTAAAAAGGTTTGTGAGATAATAAATACAATCAAAGAGCTCATTGATATAGGCCTTGAACCTCGACAGCATCAAAAAACGTCATTGGTAAGTTGGTTTGATAAAGAATCGCTTCTCATGCTCTTTCTCGTTTATCTCGTTACTTAAATACTATTAGGCGTATACAAGGGTGTAGTGGTGTAGAAGGTTCTGGGTTAAAGGAGTCTATTGAATGGCTCACTAACGATGTTTCCGCTAGACTTTTTTTCCAAGCATAAAATACTTCCGATTAATGTACAACAGTTAAAAAAAAATAAAGAAACAATCCACTAAATAAAGTCGTTCATATCATGAGCTCACTTGATGTTGCAACTCAAATTCTGCTCCCTCGTCATAGCAACTCATCTTGGCTACGTAGTAAATGGGATGGGGAGTACAAGGGTGACATAGTAGGGGAGAAATAAGTTATTGGTAACGTTGTAGTCCAATACCAGGAGAAGAAGGGCCTTCATGGTTATAAGGCTTGGGAAGGATCTCTGGCTACGTGATCCAAGGGATCGAAGCTGTGTGAAACGTATTCTCTCCACTAGTCTGGTATTGTAGATCAACAAGAACGTGTGTTAATCTAACTATGAAGTGTAATTTAATTCCATTTCTTCTTCTAGCGATTTTCTACAATACGAATAATCGGCTTGACAACAAAAAAACAGAGCCTCAAATCCTAAAATAAAGTCTCTTCTGTAAGAGATAGTACCGTCAGATTCCCATCTAGTTGTATGTCCATGACTAATACCATACAACCAATGACAACGATATTTTCTGTTTCCATTAACATAAAACTTTTCATCTCTACCATGCTTAACTAATTTATCGCCAACTACAATCATATTACATAGTCTATGTAGTACATCAACACCGTCTACCTTGACTGTTTGTTTATAAACAACAGCTTCGTGATCTCGCACATCAAAAGTTGCCTTGAAATCGTATCCATCCTTCTTTGTATCAACAAAACAAATACCTTTCCAAGCATTAATGATTTGAAAATTCTTCAGAGAGGGTAACATGTATTCGTCTATGGGTGGTTCATACAATATACTTTTATCACGTGTTTGTATTCGTTCACAGAGACCATCTTCTAGAAATGTGACATGCTCTGTTGAGGACTTAACAAAGCGCGAAGGAGTAACACATTCATTGTATACCTATCTCCTTATTGTTTTTGTACATACCATAAGACTTCTCTTCCAATCCACAACCAAATTTATATTCCACCACTGCCATACCTTCTTTATTTCCACATACATAAGGTACAGTTCTCTTTTCATAATGAAATTCTGTGCTTACTGTAGTACAAACACCATGATAAACTCCATTTTTTATAGTGTATTCCTTATAACCAGCATAAATGTCATCTCTGTATGTACCATCAACAATAACGCCATTGTCATACTTTAAAGACCTATATGGTCTTCCTCTTTTATAATATGAGTTGTATTGCCCATGAAGTACGCCATGTACAAAGGTGCAGTGTATGGTTTTGTACCGGTTCTTAATAAGGAAATCTCCATGAAAATTAAGCTCCATATCATACCTCGATGATACTGCAAACTCAAAACAAACTTGAGGCCACAGCTCTCTTAATTGATCACCTTGAGATGTAGTATCATATATAAGTCTTCTTACCTCACGAGGCAGCCAACGGAGTATCAACCTAAAGAATGAATAAGATCATCATTTTGTTTAAAAATTGGCTTCGTTTTAGATTTCTTGAGTCAAAGCAACTTATTGTTGGCTTACCTGTGAGGCTCCATTGTTTGACTAAAGGTTGAAGAAGTAGCAAATAGCTTACATACTTGTGGAAATATTACGAGTAGTTGTGGATCAAGAGAAGCAAAGTTATCAAATATATGTGAAATTATCCCACGTGACAAGAATTTGGTTAGTTCTGCTAAACGTTTAGGTAATTTAACGCTTTGTTCAAAAATCACACTCCATTCTTCTTCTGTTAAGCGATTTGATCGTCTAGTAACTTTATCTCTTCTTTGTGCCTTCCTTCGCCTAGATAAAAACAAAGTTAGAATTGGTTGCAACTCCCAGTAATCAACTGCGTACACTCTTTTCCTAGTTCGCTTCTTGACAACTACAATAGCGCTTATTGATTCTGGTATGGCATTTACGCTTAGTTCCGATTGTACAGGAGTACAATGAGGTTTGGGTTTTGAAGTACGTTTCTTCGCCTTGAAATTTCGCGATTTTTTAATGCGTTTCTTTCTTTTCTGTTGTTTGCTCCTTCCGCCTAATACTTTGGTGTCCTCGCATAAAAATATGCTCCAAAGGATGCAATTCAAGGCAATGGCCATAAGAAGTATGATCACTAGATACATTGTGACGAGGATGGGCGTTATCACCAATTGTAAGTTATGCCACGTCACGAACTCCAATAGTGGCTCACTGTTGCTCACGTATTTTTTCACATGACCACTGAGTATTCAGTAAACAAGTTACAAGCCCGATCTATTACAAACAAATAACCAGATATTTGATCAAATAACAAGTAGATAACCACAACTTTCATTTGGACATTGTTCACCATCTGCAATGCTCTATTACCTTGTAGTAATCTGCCATTATCATATCACGCGAAATAGCAGGTTTTGGTTGTCAGTCAGTAAGTAATCTACAAAGTAAATATCCGCCGACTTTTTATTATTTACGCGTACTCCTAAGAAAGGCAATACAAGTACTGTACGTGCGTCACAAAGACCGACAAGGTAGTTTTATGCGTTTCCTAGTGAACGTCTCAAATTACTGTTCGATGTTCGCTTTAGTAATTCCTGGCACCTCTCACTACAACCACACACGCTCAATCTTCGTTTGTGCTAAGTAGCGACAACAATGACGGTGGTTTACGCTTCACTGAATCTGAGGAGTTGATAACTTTTCTCGCTACAAAATGCATATCATCAACGCCCAATGTTTGTAGACGCTCTCCGAACAACTTTACAAAAATCTAGTTCGCCCACAACAATTTTTTTTTACAAATTGTCGTGTTTTTAAACGAATTTTTTGATATTTCTATTGGTGGTGGCATGGTTACGGTATATTTGCTTTCCTGCAAAAGTATGTGAAGAAATTTATTCCTAAACTTTCCCAAACGCTATACCCCAGGGTCTGTTCTTTCTGACTGACGAAAAGAAGATGAAAAAATTCGCAAATTTGATGAACTTAAAAACAGTATGTTAAGTCCTATTAAAACTCAAAATGTAAAAGGCACTCTCTTTGATTCGATAGACGGAAGACACATGAAAAATCTCATTTGACATTGACTGAAAATTTGACGCTAGCATTTCTCAAACTAAAATATCCGGTAAATTACAGAATTCCTTGAATATCTCACCGTTCCAGTTTCATAAGCTTCGACATCATAAAACAATCACGACAGAAAACTTTCAAACAGACAAAAACCAACCAAGACCTGCCACCACCATTTTTTTTTGAACATAAAGTTTTTCAACATTTTGCGTTGGATATACTATCTCGTTGTTCCCTGAAGCTGTTAGAAGCACGTTTCTTGCTCGAGAAGCGCTTTCCTGATGTTGAGTACTTGTAATCTCCTCTATTTCAAGCAGTAACATCGGTAACGTACCTGTAGCGCCTCCTGTTACCACGTAAGACGAGTCAAGTAACTACATGAATTATTGTGTGAGAAAATACTGAACCATTGACTTTGTGGTAATGCTCAGTACGTTAACGTTATCTTATCATTAAAAATGATTGCACACCACTTTAACTCTTTATCGCTTCTAGCGTTGTTCATTGTTACAGCAAATAGTACACTCACATGTACAGACTGTAAAGCATGTGAAGCAGAATGTAACATATCTTGTGGAGGCGAAGAGAATACGCTTCGATTCTCGTGCATACCGGCTACAAAGCCTTCTACGCATACAGTCGAATGTTGTTGTGCAGCAAAGAGTTTATCAAGTACGTAGTCAACCACGTGATATTTTTACAATACCACCTTACTATGTGCTTAACCAAGAATACTAACGATTTGTTAGATGAAACAAAAGCATGGATAGGCATCCTTGTTATGTGCATTGTTGCGCTGGTTCTTAGTATATCAGCGGTGTTTTTATGTTGGAAGAGAAGAGTATGCTGTCAACAAGGTAGGTTCTTACTCACAGTTTACAATTTCTTATATGTAGTTAGTGCCTCTGACGACCAACTCAACAATGCAATACGCGATTTGATAGGTCAATAACAACATTAAAAGTCTTATCCCTCAAAGTAATTGTACCGATAAATAAAAAGCTTCCAAGCTTGATTCCTTTGAGCTTAACGTTGATCCTGAAGACGTTTTTATTTTATGACGAAAAGAAGTGTTTGATAAGATAGCCTCACTTACGAATTAAAATTTTTTTTTGGAAACAACAAATAAGGAAAATCGCCTGTTTATGATTGTGATGCTAGCAAGTCATGTATTTGGTTTTGGACACTCACTTAAATAGACCAAGTTTATAGTCAATACATTTAATGTACATTGGAGAGCTCACTTCGGCTGACTTTGGTGTAGTTTTTTTTACAATATTATTCGCACGTCACGTGATTTACGAAGAATCTTCACTCTCTATCTGAGCCTTCAATCTATTTACAATACCTTCTAATTCTTGTATCCTGGTCTTAGCTTTTTCTAATTCATCTGTATCTTTCTTTTCTCCTTTTTGAATTTGACTATGAGACGTTCTTGATGTATCGTGACGAGCAGTTCCTAGTTCAAAAAGATGTGTGAGTATTCACTTATGATATCAACCAATAAATAGAACATGTATCTGTTCAAGTTACTCAGGCACGTGTGAAAAGGTGTGCTTAAGATTCAGTTTTTTGAAGTAAGTGGTTTCATTTTAAGACAAAAAGAAGCACTTACTTGGTGTAAGTTGAATATCAGGAACAATGTCCTTCCCATAATGAACACTGCTTGTTTCTGAATTTTCAATCTTATTAACACGGCGCATGAGGAGTGCTTTCTCAGTCCATAACGCGACAATAGTGAGCACTATACAAGAGTTAAACAACAACAAAAGTCAAAAAACCCAGGAAACCGGCGCAGCTTTTTTGTGCATTTAAACGAGCGCTTTGTATTCGGCTTACCTGTAGGAAATAGAACAAGCATAGACCTTATGATGAAAAGACTTTGACGAGCTTTTTCAGAAGTTGCAGAGCTGAAAGAGTAACTAACAATGAAACCAATAGATCCAAAGAATACAACATTGTATATTGCAAATGCAATAACTCTGCTCTCATCAAGTACACGGAAAGGAACTTTCCTTACTTTCCATGCCGTTATACTACCGAATAAAAGAAGAAGAAACTAAGCAAGTCATAAGACACTACATATAAGACAAAGACAAGAACGTTAAAAGTATGTTTCTAAAAAAATTGTTGAATCTATCGTACTTTGTAGGATGCTGTTGCGAGTATGAATGCTGTGTTTCCACGTTTGTATTGGCACCCTTTGTACGCTTTTGATAAGTCATAAGGATCTGGGTATTCAATAGCCCCTGTAGGGCATACAATTAATGAATACAGTATCAGTATTATCTTGAAAGTTAAGGGCAACTTACATGTTAAATATTAAAACAAAAAATACAAAAAACAAGCTGCCGCAAAAGGATACGATGTCAACGCCAAGCAGAATCGACATTACTAACAATAAGTGTGTATCTTTGACAACAACACGTTTTAGTTTCTCAGAGGCACGGATAATCATTAAAACGCGAATACTCTTGGCAAATAGTGCACTACAGGAAAGTTAAATACACCAATAAACTGCTAATGATTTGTACCCATAGAGTAATGTAAACCCGATATTGAACACCCACACTGCCATATGACAAGTTGCAGTTTCCCATTGGGTCGGTAACCATGTCAAATTTGTTGCGCAAAGTAGTACACCGCCCAAAGCAATCAACAACATGAACAATGGCGAGGAATACTTTGCAACCTACCAAAACAATATTTGTCAGATGAACGCTCATATCACTGAATAGTACTTTACCTTACTGGCTCTCATTATTCCAATAAATATTGCAAATCCAAAGCAAAGTATAAGACTTAGTGTAGTCAGTACAACAACTATGATTTCATCTGTAGATCCTAACACAAAACATAAGTTTAAATAATGAACAGCTATTTTATCTCACCAAAGTCAATGTGAACAACACGCTTTTCCCATTCCAGATATGGATAAACAATCTCAGCATTAGATGCTCCTGCAGGTCCTAGTACACCATATACATGTTTGGTAGGTGATACTGTTGAGTTTTGTACTTGGACAAAGTATGGAGGTAATCGCTGACTGTGATCTGTAGAGCAAACAATAAGAAAAAAAAAGCTGTTTTGTTTCAAAAACTATGATCTTCTCTTACCTATATCCCAACTATAAACGCCATTGCAGGTTCGAACTTCCTGACGAAGTAATCTTTGGAACACTTCTTTTGGGTTAAGTGATTGTGTTCTCTAACAAAACGTTTTAGACAATCAGAAAAAACTAAGAACGAAAAACAATCTTCAAGTGACTATCTTGTCACGTTTTTTAAATAAACAAGTTTAGTCTTGCTTTGTGAATGCTATCGATGGCCTGTGCTCTGAAAAAATACGTACCTCAATCGCTTGCACGATGAGCAAAGAAGCTATGAATCCATTCAACGAAAAATAACCCAACTCTTGGCCTGTCACATTCTTAAAGTCTTGTCTCAAATATTCAATATCGTGCTCATAAAACTCTCCTTTGCCATAACTATTATCAGATAGCTAGATATCATAAGCAAAGGATACAAAAACTCATTTATGTACCCCTATCATGCCAGTAACGAGGTTGAAAAGAGTTGGATCGAGATTTCCGATTGAAGGATCAAGAACGCTTAACATCACGATTTTTGGTGTCCAAGCAATCTGACGCATGCGTTGAATAATAAAATTACCACCACTAGAATGTATTATCATAACTGCATCAACATTTGGGTAATTCTAGTCTCATGGAACAAAAAAATGAGAAACTCTGAAAAAAAAGCAAAAACAAGCCGACGTACAATGGCAACAAAATCAGTAGCTGCTGTCCAATTTGCATTTGGAACAGCTGCGTCGAATCCTGTACGCGTTTCCAGTGGTATAACATCAAGAACTCTCGTTTGGGTATTCTTTAGAGTTTGTATTAGGCCCTAGAACATCATTA